>VLTN01000004.1:600000-960280 GCA_008330645.1 Cafeteria roenbergensis | reverse complement strand
CCTGCATCTACATCTACAGGGTTTACCATCAAAGGCTAAATCGACCTGGGTTGACTGCATATGCGAGTTGTTTTGGTTACTGTTAGTTTGAAGGATGGTTTCCAAAGTTTATACAAGAATTTATGTGATACACCGTCTTCAAGTGCTTTGGCAGTGTATCCTGTTCCTGTATAGGTTCTGTTGTTAGAATTGTATGTTCCTTCAACATGCGAAACAGTTTTCGGAATATTGTTTTGATATCCAAGGTGAATTCGATATCATCTAAGTTATAGAATGGCTGAGATTACCAACATCTCTGTATTGGCATGGATCAAGTGAATTGGCGATCGGACCATACAAAAGGTAAGTGTAACTTTATGGCTTTTGTGTGCTTCTGGTACACCACCTTCACCAGCATCTTTACCATCACACCATTACTGACTTCCACTTTGTAATTGCATCCAAAACCTCTTGCTTTGTACATAATTGATCGATGTTAGACCCTGATGCAAGTGGGTTGTAATAATGATATCTCGTACTTTGATACTGATTCAACACCTGGGCATCAGTTGCTAAGGCCAGTTTGTATGGGATCCATTGAGTTGACGATGACTTGATAGTTTTGTGAAGTCTTGATGTAATTACCTTGACCATTGTCAAATTTGACGGTACCAGCAGATATAAGCTTTGGCATACGGATAGCATGCAAGACCAACTTTTCCATCTAGTTCCGCGGCAAATGCTGCCAAGTCTTGTCTCCAGCAGCAGCACTTCGAATTCACAGGAAGTCTGCATTCTAATCTTGGCACAGATGTTACCATACCAGAACCCGTAGAAGCTTGAATACAACAGTTCCTGAGAGTTTGCCCACTTCCGCCTGAAGTTGCACTGACTCTGTTATATTGATATGCTACATTAACCTAAGTCAGCACCTACTTTAAGGTTGTCTTCAGTAAGGAATCTATATTTTTGAAGATCCAATAAGGACCACCTTGTCTTTGTTTAAATTAGTAAATTTGGACATGTATATAATTTAAGTTTGAGAAAAAAACTTGATGCTTTTGGCAAAATAGTAACAAGAGGAATTTATTTCTATATACTTTCACATCATTGAGATAATTGGCAAAATAGACTGATTAAAGCAATCCATCTATTTCAACTTTGACAATCTATATTATTTTGAGAAATAGCATTTGAGAGAGGCAGTGCATCCATCCTTTAAAGTTACAGGGTAAGAGTTATTATTGACATCGATCCACTCAAATGTAACATAGAAATTTTGTACGGTTGAGCCATCTATTACATTATGCCAGCGGTTTGTTGGTACCGCTTGCACTAAAAAAGAGCTCTTGAAGCGGATTGCCGTCTGACTGGAAGAATCTATAATCCACTAAGAATTGACCATCAGATGATGAAACGGCGTTGTTATTGTTATTGTCCACTGATGGATCGGGTAGGTATTCACTACGAACTGATAAATTTGTCTTAAGAACAACCCTTTTGACAGGGAGATAGGAACTCGGTGGTCCTTGTTTTCTGTTCTTCCACATCCTGGTCAAGGTAGAGAATGTAAGGGAATTTTGATGTTTCAAAGTCAAATGTGTTAAAGTAGCGATACATTTTAGAGTCCATTGCTATTTGCCAAGCACCACGGAATGCTGATGTTGTTGAAATCGTGAACTTATCAAAACCGTCAAACTTGAATTCAGGAACATCAGTGATAGATAGAGCAGAGCAAAGAGTATTAAGGGCTGTCTGCACTGCCTCGGCCACGTGTCTATAGTTATATAGGAATCCACCCCTGGACTTTGGTGAGAAATCTATCTCCTGATACACTGGTATACCAGATGAGATATTAATGATACCAATACTTATATCATCCTCTACCTTAAAAAGAGGGAAGAAGCCTTCTAGTACAAATCGCTCTATTGATACGTCTGTATTTCTTGACTCAGTGATCACTGCATTTTGTCGATTGATCTCTATTCTTGCAGTAGCCGAGTCACTATTTGATAGCTGATCACCATTTACGTATGTATGTACACTCATTATATAAATTCAGCAGAGATAAAAATATCTGATGAATTCGCTGTTGCATTATTCCTAGCTTTCGGAGAACTAAATTATAGAAGTCATAAAATTATTGAATCTATAGATGTCTCTTTAGACCCATACGATCACGCACCATCGTTTCCAGTTCATCATATGAGTTGTATGTTGTTATAGCATTCTTGACTGGTACAGAGTCCAATAAGAACTGTCTACGTTTCCTCAGAGTTTCACGTGTTTCTGCATCTTCTTTTTTTAAAATCTTTTCAAAGAAGTCACTGTTTGGAGATGCAACACAGACGGCATCCTTACGGAATAGAGACGAGAAGGAATAAGAAGAGGTTACAAAGAGCACTCTCAACTTCTTTGCATTCTTTATCATGTGCTTGATACGATCGAGACATTTGATTGAGCATTCCTGATAAAATAAGTCATATTCATGGAGATTACCATGGTTGACACACTCTTTGAGTCTGTCCAGGTCTTTTGATGTGTTGAAGGAGTTCATGAACTCATCCAAGTCTACCACCAGTACATCGTTTGATTGAATCACTGACTTAAGATACGACTTTCCACCTTTTGGGGGCAAAACTAGAACATTCTTTTGATGTACTTGGGATTTCTCACACGATTCATACATGATGCACCGAGATGTAATGCTAGAGGAGTGAGTGTTGAAGCAATTGATACTATAGCTGTTGTTGTTAGTTCTGACATATAATATAAGTCAAGATTTTTTTCTGAACTATATCCATTGTATTAGACAAAGATTTTTTCTTCATCTCCACATAAAAAGAAGAATTACTTCAACGTACATGCTTTAAAGAACTTTACAGAATCATGATTGAGTTGCTACATAAATTTCCTCTTGCATCTTTCTAAATTCAGGAGCAACACGCATATCATCGGTTATTTCTTTTTTATTTAGTTGTTCTAAATACAATCTTTCAAGATGTCCATTCGATATTTCATTTGCATAATCGATTACGTCCTTTAAATTTTTTCCCCATAGAAAACTATCAAAATATATATCATCTTCAAGTCTAATTATTGAATCTAGTTTAATATATTCTTGAATATAATGATTAATAGGTTTCCTAAAATTTGTAAATTTGCGATTAATAAGTATTGGTTCAGATTTTAAAAAGTTTGCCATAATCTAATGGTATTTTATACTTAAGTTCTCTTTTCTCTTTTTTGGTCAGTTTATTAAATTTTTCATAAATAATTGATAATAATTCTGTTTTCTCCATCTTGATACGTTTTATTGTATTATGTAAATTCAATGCTTCTTTTCTAATTATTCCATCTTTAAAGAATTCAGGAGGATAACGTTCCTTTAAGAACTTACTTAGTCCTAAAGGTGTATTAACCATATAGTTACTACATCTAGTAGCACCTAATTTTTGTTGTTGTTGGTCTTTTGTGTTTTTCTCGAGGAGTTCACTCAACATTACTATATATATTTTAATAAGATTTTTTAAAAAGCTTGATTCTCATAATTCATAGGTTTTTATATAATCCTTAATTGACTCAGCCTCATCAACAAACTCAGACCAAAGTCATTCAGGTGGAAGAATGGGGGAGTAAGAAAACACTTTGGATTGATTGCACAAGATGTAGTAACTATATGGTTAATGTATTGATGGCAAAGATGAAACAAGATACGGTATTAGATACAGCGAACTTATAGCTCCATTAATTAAAGCAGTACAACAACTACATGCAAGGGTTGAAGAGCTGGAAAATCAGTGATACCAGTTTATGACATTGACAATCTCTCTTCATGATCAAAAGATTCTTTTTCTTTACATATTTATGGACAAAGATAAGAAACGAAATTTGAATGATATACTCAAGGACCTTGATGTTAGTCAGGAAGTGATTGATTATGCAAAACCTCCCAAGGTTCCAAAGAAATTCACCAGTGTAAGACAAAACACATTTCCGATGGAAGATCATAGCTTCATGGCAGATTTACTGTTCTTGCCAACTACATCAGAAGGATATAGATACTTGCTAGTCGTGGTTGACCTTTGGAGCAAAGAATTTGACATTGAACCACTCAAGAATAAACAAACCTCAGACAGTCCTTGATGCATTTAAGAGTATGATCCAAAGACCTCACTTGAATTTTCCGAAAGCATCAATTCAGACAGACCAAGGATCAGAATTCAAAGGCATCTTTCACAACTACATGTTTGGTAAGAACATTTATCATAAATTCACCAATGTAGGGCGTAAGACACAGATGTCAACGGTGGAATCCTTAAACAGGACACTTGGTTATCTGCTTAATAGATACATGGCATCAGAAGAACAAAAAAGTGGATATGAATTCAAGGAATGGGTCAAAGCACTTCCAATTATACGAAAAGAACTCAATGCAATCAGAAAGCTTCCGAATGGTGATCCATTCAAAAGACGTAAGATTGTAGTACCGATCAAAGACTCCAAGTTCAAGAAAGGTGATATCGTTCATTGGGCATTAGATGCACCAGAAACCTTCACAGAAAGAAAGCTCAACGATGGTAGGTTTCGTGAAGGTGATAGAAGATGGTCAAGGTCAGCTGTGAAAGTGGATCAGGTCCTCAGTTATAATTCAGATGTCATTCCTTATCGTTACCTTATAAATAATAATAGTTATGCATCATATACAGCAGATCAATTAAGGTTGGCAAAGAATCAAAAAATTGAGAGGTTTGCAGTCAGAGATATCATTGATGCTAGAGGTAGAGGCAAAACACGTGAGTATCTCGTGTGGTGGAGTGATTTCCCAAAAGACCAAAGCACATGGGAGCCCAAAGACCAACTTATTAAAGATGGTCTTGAGGCCTATATCGATAGATTGGATAAACGAAGAAAAGCTAAGAAGAAATAGATCACTTGTGTATCTCGATATCAATCTTAGATCTGATAGTGATGTCATGACCATGGTATTTGTCATATTTCATTGAATGGCCTACCCCTTTCTCATAAACCTCAATGGGTTTCTTAGAAATAAGACCATCATAGTAGATACGAATGATATTATCGTAGATGCTACTTTTCCTGACCATTTGAGCAATGCGATCACGTGCTGTTGCCTGGAGAAACGGCTTGATACGACCCATTGATGTTCTGAATGGATTGCCTAAGTAGATGCATGTAAATATAGGATCATCTCCCATCATGCCATCAAGCGGATACATGTCGTATTGTAGACTCTTCTCATGTGACCATGTCTGTATCTCACTCCATGGTATTTTCTTCACCACTACACTTTTCTCACAAATAAAGCCCCAAATGTTCATCATCTGCTTGATGAGATGGTTACCTTTTGTCTTTTCTTTTATCTCTGACAATGTCTCAAACCAATGACCGAAAATATCTTTAGCCATAATGAGATCATCATATATCATTGCATTTGGTGTGTCATCATCAATGAGTTCGATCTTCAGAGATGGAAATCGTTTGAGTGATAAACCATGAGCATTCTTCAAGTCAATATGAGTGTAAAAGTTGTTAGATGAGAATGCGAAGACCTTCTGTATATCATCTAGTCCGTCATACGTTATTTTTGCTCTGTACACACCATAGGGAATTTTACGAGGAAGTTCCTTGATGATCTCAAATCTAGGTTCGCACATTGGAATCTTGAAACCCCCTTTTCGACCGCCTAGAATTCGTGAGTAGTATGAATTGTAATCATATGCTGATACATTCTTATATGTACCTTTCTCAGCATAAGTAAGACCTGCATTATAGCATCCATTGAGCCAAATACCTTCCTCTTTCTTCACACGTGGACAGATATCCAAGAACCCTTCACCTTTCTTTCTCTGGTATTTCTTCGGTAGAAGTTTATTCAGACACAAGAGCTTCGCAACTCTATGACTTTGAAACTTGATGTAAGGAAGATCTACATCATCAGGTAACATTCCAGATATCTCACGTTGGTCTGTCTTCAGTTTGGCATGATATTCCTTGAGACCATCATGTGTTGCATTGAATGGACTCGTTAGATACATACCTCTTGGCATGAGTTTGGTCATTGAAATGGATTCACCATTGTAAGTCACATACTTATTGAGCTTCTTTGAAAAGTAGTAAACTATGAACATTCTCTATAACGTTCTATAGAAAATATTCTTTAAGTACTTTAATTTTGTGCGTCCAAGATCTCAATACTTGAGGATTATCTCGAACTGTGAAAACTTGGTATAAATATTATCGAATCCCTCTTCACTTATCTTACCTTTCATGTATTCCTCATAATCAGACATATCGAAGAATCTTGTGAATGAAGAAAGTGTTTTCCAGCCATCAAGAGTTAATGCTCTTACCATGAACTGAAACTTCTCACGTTTATCTTTAGGCAGTTCCATTTTCTTCTTGTCAATGGTATTGAGTATGTTGTCAAGATCTGGCTGCTTCATGTAGACGTTAATACCTTCTTTGTTGGTCTTTTCCACGGTAAAGCTTACAAACTTTGTATCGCCTGATGTTCCACTGGTGTTCTCATAGATGTCTAGATTTTCCATGCTATACTAATAGCTTAGATAATCATTCATTCTTTAAGTACTTGAATTAAACTATAGGTTAAAAGTGAAGTTATCAACTTTGGTGCGTTTCACACGTTTCTTTTTCTTCATTTGACTCATCAGTTTCTTACAAACTTGTTCTTCTTCTTGAGTCTCATCACTTTTCTTGTCAGTTGGTGCGGTTTCAGGTTCATCATCTGATCCAATCATATCAAAAGCGTCGTCATCATCAAGTCCATCGTCCACTTTCATTTCGACCTCAGGTGTTTCATTAATGTTGCTCACTGTTTGGAGGAGATCTTCCTTTTCCTTAATGAGTTTCTTGTTGAGGCTCTCCACGACATCAATACGATTACAGGCATTCTCATAATGCTCACGCTCAGTCTTGACCAATACTTTATACTCATTGATATCACTCACAAGCTCATCGTTTTTTGTCTTCAACTTCTTGTTCTGCTCCATCAATTGCTTCATTTCTTCCCTCATTTTCTCATAATGTTCACGCTCAGTCTCAACCAATACTTTATACTCATTGATATCATTCACAAGCTCAGCGTTTTTTGTCTTCAACTTCTTGTTCTGCTCCATCAATTGCTTCATTTCTTCCCTCATTTTCTCTAAATCTTTTTCACATACATCCTCTTCTTCATCCACCTCTTCACTTTCTTGCTCGTTTACTGTATCTACTTCTTGAATTATTTCACCACTTTTATACTGTTCAAATTGTTTTAAAAACTTTTCATTTTCTTCTTTGATAATATCAACAATCTCATCTCTTCTGATTGGTTGTCGTAATTGTTTTAATAGTTTAGCATTATCTTCTTTCATTTTTTGCAATTTCTTTAATAGCTCTTGATTCTTTTCTTTCTCACGATTCAATTGTATTTTATATGATTCATCATTATTTCCATCTTGAACTAATTCATATTCTGCATCTTCTGATTCAACAAGTGAGCAACTCTTAAATCCACTATATCCATTATTCTTTACTTGAACGTATTCTAAAGCGATTTTTTCATAAAGCTTATTTACTGACTTGTTGTTGAAATGTACATTATATAATTGCTCCTGTGTCAAAAAGTCACGGAATGCTGATTTAACTTCTGATTTTCTCTCAAAAAATTACCGTCTTCTTGTTTGATATTTGATTTTATAAATCTCTGATGAATATCAATTTTTTTAATGTACTCATTTTTAAGTTCGATCAGTTTTTGATTTTCACGAATACCATTTTGATAAAATTTGGATGCACCTTGAACCAACCATGTAAAAACTTCATTTCTGTATTCGGAGCATAACTTTTTAATAAAATCTTCGTCTGCCAAATATTCACCTTGTTTTGGTTTTTTTGAAAAGATGGCATCAAATGGAATATTGTAAATTCTATTGACAGATCCAGAATCTGAAACATCAATTAATAAGGGTTTGTTAACTAAAAAGATAAATTTACATTTTGGCTTAAATTTGATCAATTCTTTAGAAGTAAGTGTTCTGGCACTTTGTTCATCATTTCCTACGAGATTCTTCCATGATGACTCATCAAGCTTTTCATCTTGTCTATTTTCAGACATGGCGACGACTCTTTTTCCTATCAAACTTAATAATTCAGGGTTTGGTTTATCATATGATTTATTCTTTTCTTGAATAATTAAGGATTTATTTCCTGTGTGATAATATGGACCAAGTATTGATTGTAAAACAGACACAAGGGTAGATTTACCATTGTTAGCTGTTGAACCATACATAATAAAAAAAGCTTTTTCATCGGTTGATCCTGTAATTGAATAACCTAAAATTGTCTGCAATACATCAACCAAATCTTTGTCGAATTTCATAAGTGAACCGAAAAATTTGTCTGCATTAGGTGTTTTATCAACTAATGACACAGGCGACTCATAAAAACAATAATCCTCAAGTTTTCTTTCTCTTATCTTGGAAGTTTTTTAAATCAATAATACGACCATTAGAAATAGGAAACTCGTGATCTTTCAATGAATCTTTAATGTTTTGTACGCTGTTTTTGTTCTTAAGCATTCCGTAAAGAATAGTCACTATTGAGTTAGTTTTAGAAGCTGTCAATAAGACTTTTTCTTTCTTTTGAATTATATTAAGTCGAGTTCTGTCTTCATCATTGAACACTTTACTGAGTTTTTTTTTGAGAATGTTAATTTCTGCAGTGGTAATATTCATAATCATTGAACCAACTAATTCTAACAAATATGTATTGTAATGCGTGCCTTGTGTTTCCCATAATTTGGTTTTATCATTATATTTACATAACTCACTATCACTGATGATATGAGTCTTTTTTATTGTGTCAAATATTGCTTGGGCAATGTGGCGATCGCTTTGATTTAAAACATAGAAATTTAAGTTTGCATCAGTCATTATATAATATTACTATATAAAATATTCTTTAAGTACTTTTTTTTTACTCGTGAATTTCAGTGATATTTTAATATTACCAAAATTTTGATTGAGTTAAAAAGTATTTCATGCGTCAATTTCTTGATGCGTTTTTTCATACGTTTCTGCGTTTTTTCTGTGTCTCATTGAGTTGGTATGCTTACTTTTGTTACTCATTGAGATGTCTTTATTACAACATGGACAATGCCATATATTACCTTTTACTTTGTCATTAAAGTATTTCTTGAAATATTCAGCTTTACGGTCATTGAACTTTACTTTATCTTTATCAGTCATTCTGTTCTATATACTTAAGTACTAGATAATCTTTAAATGGTTTCTAATATCCCGTACGTTTTTTATAATCTTTGATAGATGCTGTCATCGTCGGCTTGTTCCATAAAATCAACCAAGAAAGAACAGCAGGTGATATATTGTTGGGCGAATTATTGATGTTGCCAATGTGTCGAGCCATCCAGTTCTTCTTTTTTGTATCATCCTTATGATCTAGATAGGTTGAGCTACCTTCAGCTCCAAAGTGAACGACATGGGTTCTTGTCTGACCCTTATGATACAACTCAAAGGTTGCCATGAGCTTCTTCCCTTTTCTGGTTGACGGCTTGATAGATTTCAGTGTGATCTTCATAATGTATATCATTGGTTGAGAAAAGTTCATTAAAATTTACGGACTCGCTGAAGAGTGTGTCCTTAAATTCGTCTTTATCTTGGAACTCTTTTGATCATTGCATTGTTGTCATGTAAATGCTTCTTGAAACTCAGAGCATGCTTGTACTTGTAAAATGCTTGTTTTTTGTATTCATCATTTCCGTCTTGGTAGATTACCAGATATTTGAACTTTTGGGTTTTCATTATATAAGTACTATATATATTTTTGCCTTTAAGTATCTTTGTGCTAGGACGGTGTTCATTTTATTAAATCAAAAGCATCATCATGATCCATTCCATCATCATGGAATATTTTCTGACAGAGACTCATTTTATACTTGTACATTGTTGACATTGCTTCAAACATTTGAATTTTCTTCTTGTCTCCGTTGAACGTTTCAATAAATTTTTCATCATAATAGGCAAACTCACTATGAGGTTCTTGTAATAAACTAAAGAGACGAGATATTTCTTTTTCAATAGCATGAATCTTGTTGGTGCATTCTGGATTATCTAACACACGATTTATTCTTGTCAAATACTTGTTCTTTGTTTTGAATGTTCTTTCACTTCTGTATTCGTACTTCATTATATATATACTATAGGTTTTTATCTTTAAGTACCTTTTTATATTCTCCTTTTCTTGTAAGTATTTGAAGGGGTAAAGTTCAAAAAGCAACGAGATACCCAAAAGGTGAGAAAATAAAAATATACAAAAGTCATGAGCAACCCAAAAGTGGAGAAAGTGTGGAAAATTTTCATAAACTACTCTCTCTAATATTTTTTTCTATTGATTAATAGTTTTAAGATTTTTCGTCACTTTTTCACTTTTTGCTTACCTCGTTACTTTTTTGTGTTTTTTTTACTCCCTCACTTTACACTTTACTTTTCTCTTCTTTATCTGCTTCACTTTTTATTTTATTACTATTTACACTTTTTAATCACTTACTAAAATAATAATATAATATAAAAATATATAAAAACCAAAATAATATTCCAATTTCATAGAGAAAATAAAGCTCTGATTTCAGAGCTGAATTTTCTACAATATAATAATTTTACGAATTGATCTAGCTCCCCCTCTACCGCGTCCTTTTTTTTTACATACATTTTGTTTTACCCGTTAACTTTTTTGGTGATATTGCAAAGTTTTTAGCCTGTAATACCTGCTGGGAATTTTCAGGTACTTATAGGTACTTATCGGCGTCGATATGTACTATACACATATTTGGCAAATATATTTCACTGTTTTCAATATATTCAGAGAAAAATCACTGTTATAGTTTAATATATTTCTCCGGCCAAAAATGTGTGTATAGTACTATACACACATTTTTGGCCGGAGAAATATATTAAACTATAACAAGCTCGACGCCTCTGCCGTCCAAATAGGAGTAGAGCTCGACCCCGACCTCGGCGTCGTGGGAGTCCGCCTGCATGTAGAGCTTGTTGATGAACACTGTGAGGTACTTGGGATCGCCGCCGAGTCCACTGGTGCTGCTAAACTCGTGCTCAAGGGTTGCACTCATTCTGTTGGACAACGACCAGAGCTCCCGCCCTTGTGCCTCGCTCCCCATCGCGCTCAAAAACAATCGGCTCTGGAACACGGTCATGAATGCAGGCTTGGAGCCGACTGGGCCGCTGACGAAGCTGTGAGCCAGCTCCGCGTTGCCGTACTGCAGGTCGAGTTTAGTGAGCTCGATGCCATACGGGCTCGACCCGTACGGGGGCGTCACTTCCGACTGAAAGTACACCTTGCCGCCGAATTCACACACGTGCGTGTTGATTGACTCGGTTCCCTTGACAAGCTGGTGAGAAACCCTTTTGAGCCCCGAGTCGGGGTGGTACTTGTGCATTTGGATCCCGCCGGTTTGGGTCGCCCCGAAAAAGAGGTGGCCTTGAGCCACAGCGAGCTCCATAACCATGCCATCGAGGCCGTGCGGGTTGATGTCGGCAAGGAGGATCGGGCCAGAGACGGGGTCCGCGTTTGCAAGCACGCCGGCCGTCACGAGGCACAAGAAAAGATGCTTGCCGAGCGCTTGGCCCACCAGCGGGCCACCGACTCCTCGCTGCACGACCATGGTCGCATGACGGGGCGGGGCAGGGAAGATTGAAGAGAGGTGGGGGGGGGGGGGCGGAGGGAGGAGGAAACCCGAGGCCAGTCAGCGCGCCGTCGCGACCCCAGGCTCGCAACAAAACCGCAGTGGCACGGCAGCCGTTTCCCGACACGCACCCGCTGCCGCGCAAGCCACCCAACACCTCACCCGGGAAGCCAGGGCAGTTCGGCGCATTCCAAAGATGGCGCGTGCTGGGGTCCGGCTGACGCCAGGCTGGTCTCTTTGCTCGCGCAGGCTTGCAAGCCCTTCGCGAGTGCCCAATTCCGCCTGGCGGGAGCGCCCAGCCAGCTCTGCATGGCATCACCAGCGCATCAAACGAACCAGGCGGCAAGGCCACATTTTGCAAGCCAGGCCAACGAAGAGGGGTGCGCCGCGGCTAGGTCTACGCGGAGAGTTGCCGCCGGAAGAGCCCCGCGCTCCGGGCGCTCAGCATTGCCGACTTGAGTCTTGACAGTTTCGCCAGATGCCTCGCGCATGGTGCCACCCAAGCCATCCCGGCCTGCACGGGTTTCTCGGCCGGTGCTCCGGGCCTCAACCAGCGCTGTTGCCGCGCAAGCACTCGATGGGACAGCACGGGCTCTCGGCAGGCGTCTGAGCATTAGCGCGACCGAGCGCTGAATCGCATGCTACAGCATGCCAGAGAGGCTTGGGCACGTCAGCCGTCGGCGTGTGACGCGGGAGTCGCCGCCACGGCTGCGACAGCCTCAGAGGCGCCCCAAAGCTCCGTGAGAGAGCCGCCTTCACGCCCGAGTCGACTTGCTCCACTGCAGGCTGCGTGCGCTCTGACGCGTGGGCGCTTGGCCTTGCTGGAAACACTCTTGCTGCGCACGCGCGGCCGGCGCGAACGCGATCGCTGCGCCGACAGCCAAGCAGCGGTCGCCCCGCGTCACCGACTTCCGAACGGCGGGCATCTTTCGCAGGCACAGCCCCGCTGGTGTGAGTTAAGCTCGTGCGGACGGGATTCTTCGCAGGGGGTGGGGGTTGTTGCGGCCAGGTTGCTTGGCGGCGCGAGCACCCACGGTTGCGGTGGGAATACAATCGTTTCGCTTGGAGCCCAGTTCCCCCCCCCCCTCCGTCTCCCGCCAGGCGCGCCTTGCGACTGGCACGATCGCGTCATCGACGAGCCCGATTTTATGAGACGCCCCTCCGGCTCCGGGTTGGAAGCAAGCCGTGGCGTCAGTCTTGCAGCGGAGAGTTCGCATTTGGCAGTCGCGCTCGCGGGCCGCCTCGCGCGCCCGCAGGCTTCTACACCAGCCGCGCTGCACAGGCCAAGGAGCGCTCGCTCAAGGGCGCGGGCGGACTCGCATGCCGTCGACTCAAGCGCTTCCTCATCGGGCAAGGTTCCCAATTCGGTCATGGTTTTTCGTTCGCCATTTTGAGCTTCCCGCACCCTCACCCGTGGCAGCGACCCGCGGCGGCAGGGCAGCGGCCGCAGCACGTGCCCTCCTCCCCGGCCCTTCTGCCGTCAGAATCTTCTTCCGCCGGAGGCGCGATGCGACGTCGCGGTTCCCGCCCGCGCGCCCGGAGCAAGTCTCGCGCTTCCCGCTTGTGGCGTTGCGATCGACCAATTCGTCTGGCAGGCGGGCGCCAGCTCCTTGCAGGACGGGCACTCGCGGCGACCTGCGCGTGCGCAGCTCCGCAGACACCGCCCGCTCCAGCGCTTTGTTCAAGCTGACAGTCCCTCTGCGTAGGGTCCCTGTTCCCTGCGACGCCCGGTCGTCCTCAGCGATGCGGCGAGGCGACACTGCATCGCCCGCACGGTCGAGACGGCAACGCATCCATGGAAACTTCGGCCTGCTCGCGCTGCTAGGAGCTCTCTGCCTGCCCTCCACGGCCGCTGACACCTTCGTTGATGTGCCCCTTGCGGGCTTGGAGCCGGGGTGGCAGTTCATTGCCACGCGCTGGTCGGGCAGCCCGACAAACGAGGTCCAGGGCACGCGCCGCAGCGGCGTCATTTTCGACCCGACGTTCTACGCCGGCAACGGAGCGCCTCCTGCGGTCTACGGACAGGGCTCCGCCACGGACTACTTGTACTTTCGCCATTCCGGCTGGCTCCGCATCACGCTTGCCGGCCAGTACCGCTTCAGCCTCGGGAGCGACGACGGTTCGCACCTGCTCATCGACCAGCAAGTCGTGAGGGCGCTCGCTTCGGCCGCCGCGCAGCTCCCGTGCCTGGCCCGCAGGAGGGGGCGCGTGCCGCCACGCAGCGGGTCTACCTGGAGTGTGTGGCCCCGAAGCGGCCGCGCTCCCTCTGCGGCTTCGTCCACGCGACGAGCCGTCGCGGACGCGCTGGCCTCAGCCTGTCCGACAGCCGTCGCGACGGAACGCCAGGAGCCGCTCGCCCCCTGCCCCGCCTGCTTTGCGCCTCGCAGGTGATCAACAACGGCGGCTACCACAGTCACAGGACGGAAACGGGGACCGTGACTCTCTCTGCCGGGCTTCATGAGATCTCGGCGAACGTGTATGAGCGGGGAGGGAAGTTTTCGTTCGACCTGCGTTTCCGCTTCGAAGGGGCTTCCACAACGAACTACCTTTCGGTGAGCGCTGGCTTGCGCCTGGGAGCGAGGCTTGCTCGGCGTGTGCTCGCCGCGTGATGCCGGCTGCCCAATGCCTCGCCGCAACCCGCGGCTGGGGCGAACTGGCGGCCGCTGGCGGATGCTGTGCCGAGCGCAACGCGAGCCGTGGACGCCGCCCCGCCCCTCGCCTCGCCTTGTCTCGGGCCCCGACTCGCAGACTTACGTGCCTGTGGATGGTACGCATGTGTACCACGCCGTGATGGTGACGAACTACGTGGTTCTCGCGTCCCCTGGCGCCGGGGCGCGCATGCAGGCGGACATTCGGGAGCGCAACTTGACAACCTCTCCCGACACGGCGGCCAACGCCGTGCTGTGGCCGCGCGAGGCCATCACGCTCGTGTCGTCGTTCCGCACGACGGACTCGGACCCCGAGGGCTCGGCTCTGCTGTCCTACACCGGGTACGGCCCGGGGAACCGGCCGTCGGCCGGCCTCGTTGCCGCGCCAGGCACGGACGGCCAGGGCGGCCTTGAGCTGCTCTTGTTCCGCGGCCCCGCCGGCACGCTGCAGGTCTACCTCTTTGGCTCCTCCGTGGACACGGGCTACGTAATCAACGACGGCGCCTGGCACACAGTTGTGGTGACCTACCGCACGAGCTCCACCTCCCCCGGCGCCAACCCCAGCTCGTCCGACGGCGCAGGCCGCCACGTGAAGGTGTGGGTGGACACTGGCCTCGTGTACGACGGCCCGGGGCCCCGCTTCGAGGACGAGACGAGCGACTCCCAGTGGAAGGCCAACGGGCCTCGCTTCTCCAGCCGCGGCTGCCTGCTCTTCGGCCAGGCGCCGCGCTCGGTGTCGGTGGCTGACGGCCGCGCCGCCTCCTACACGTGCGGCTCGAGCCTCGTGTCGTCGTACAGCCTCGAGGGCTACGTCGGCCCCGCGTCCGTGTGGAACCGTGAGCTGTCCTCCCCTGACATCAGCACCCTGCTGTCGTCCGGCGGTCAGGTCGGCCTCATCGGAGGCGGTCCGGCCGGCGCGGGCGGCCTGGTGATCGCCTTCGAGGCCCGCGGCACGAACATCACCATCGACGAGGCCCGCGCCGCCGGCATCCTCGCGGGCTTCCTCGACAACGACAGCGAGGACGGCGACGACGAGGACGGCGGGCGTGTCCTCTACGGCGGCGACGTGGTCGCCTGGTCCGACGCGTCCGGCGGCGGGCGCCACGGCGTGATCCTCTCCAACGCCGGCTCGCGCCCCGTGTTCGTGGACTCTGGGATCGACACGCGCACGCCTCCCCAGTCCTCTGAGCTGGCCGGGTGGTGGACCTTCGGACCGTCGCAGCTGACCCCCGTCACCGACACGCAGGGCACCGCCACCGTCAGCACCACCCGCGTGACCGACCGGTCCTCCGCGGGCCACCACGCCATCGTGGTCACCTCCGGCCTCGCCGGCTCCGGGCCCCGCTTCGGCGCCGCCACCGACGCCGGGCGCACGTCCGTGCTCGAGGCCTGCTGGGACACCCACCTGCGCGTGGACGGGCTCGCTGGCTTCGACTGGGAGGGCGGAGGGCCCGGCCGCGGCGAGGGCTTCGCCGCGTCCGTCTACTTCCGCCGCTTGCGCGCGTCGCGCCAGCAGTCCCTCGTTGGCAACGGCTTCGGCTCGTCCTCCTCCTGGGAGGTGCGCATGTCGGCCGAGAACGGCGGCGACAACGTGGGCGCCGTGGTCAACTTCAACGCGGGCGCCCAGCCCCGCGGCTTCGCAGCCGTTGCCGAATCTGGCGAGTGGCACCACGCGGTACTGTCGTACGACGGGGCGCTGGACCAGGTGTCCTGGTTTGTCGACGGCGAGCAGGTGTCCATCTCGGGCGCCGGCGCCATTCCCACCATCGCGGGCCCGCTCCTCATTGGCGCCTCCTCCACCGCTGGCCGCGACCGCTTCTGCGGCCAGCTCCACGACGTCCGCATCTACGACCGCCCCGTGACCCGCGCCGAGGCGCGCATCCTGTTTGCCGGCATGACTCACAACCTGCTCTTCGGCGACGGCCTGCAGGCCGACTGCGCGGTCGGGCCCTGGTCCGCCTGGTCGGCATGCGCGGTCGACAGCAGCGGCGCGTTGGGCTCAACCACCGCCTCGGTACAGTCCCGCACGCGCTCGGTGACGTCCGGCTCCATCGGCTGCCCCGCCACCAGGGAGGTGCGCGAGTGCGGGCCGGGCCTCGTCATCTCGCCCAACCCCGTCATCCTGTCGGCCTCGGCACTCACCACGGTGCAGGTGCACCTGGCGACCCAGCCGCTGCACCCGGGCAACGTGACGGTGTCGGTGGACTCGTCCCTGGCCGCCGGCGCGCTGGCCGTCTCGACCTGCTCGCTCACCTTCAACTCGACCAACTGGAACATCTCCCAGACCGTGGTCATCACGCCCCGCCTCTCGGCCTTCACGCAGGGCCAGCAGACGTTCGGGGTGGTGTTCCGCGCGTTCAACTACACCCGCACCTTCGAGTGGAGCGAGGGCGTCGCCGTGACGGGCAACGACACCGTCGTGATCGACCCCGCCACGGGCCTGCCCATCGCGGACCAGTCCGCCTACCAGCTGTCGCGTGGCGACTCCCAGGAGGCTGTGGTGGACACACTGCCTGTGACGGTCCAGTACTCCGGCGGCGGCTCCGGCACCTGCCGCTCGTGGGGCGACCCCCACTTCGTGACCTGGTCGAGCAAAAAGTGGAACTTCTACGGCACGGGCGACTTTTACCTTGCCCGCTCCTGCGACGGCGAGTTTGCAGTGCAGACCCGGCAGGAGCAGTGCTTCACGGTGAGCTGCAACACCGCGGTGATTGTCAAGTACCGCAACTCGATTGTCGCGTTCGACATTGCCTCACGGACCAACACTGACCCCGTGGTGGTCATGTCTCCGACCTTCGATGATGGAGTGGAGATCTTCCGCCTCAACGCCCAGGCCGGCCTCCCCGCCTACCGCATCACCCTGCCCAACGGCGGCTTCGTGGAGTTCCGCGCCTCCGGCTGGCGCAACCGCCACTACATCAACGTGGACGTTAAGGTGCCGTCGCTGTACCGCAACCGCCTCGGCGGCCTGTGTGGCTCCTTCGACGGCAACGGCAACAACGACTGGGTCGGCTCCGACGGCATCACGTACAACGGCGGGTCCAACCAGGGCCGCCACGACTATGGCCTGACGTTCCGCGTGCCCTCGTCGGCGCCCGACAACCTCTTCACCAACGGCGGCAACCCCAACGGCATCCCCGTGACCACCAGCCCCGCGTTCGCGGCTGGCGGCAGCTGCCCCTCTCAGGGCGCCGGGCTCAACCTGTCCACGGTGAACGTTCCCATGCTGGTGTGCCAAGCTCAGTGGCCGGACCCCAACGATCCTCTGCGCCCCGGAGGCGAGATCGAGCCCGTCGACCCCACCCCGGGGGGCAACACCACGTTCCCGCCCATCCCCGAGGGCAATGCCACCGCGCCCAACACCACGTGCAGCGGCGCGATGCTGGCCCACTTCCAGCAGGAGTGCGCGGCGCGCTTCCTCCAGGGCACCACCGCGGCCACGTGCCTGGCTGCGGGCACGGACAACTCCGACTACTACGACGCCTGCGTGACGGACGCCTGCTTGGCCGGCGACCTCTCGCTCATCACCGCCGCCTACGAGGCGTTCCTTCAGGAGTGCATTGCGCTGCTGTCGCCCGTTGCGCCGCCCACCCCGTCGGCGAGCCCGTCCTCCATCCCGCCCGGCGTGTCGGCCTCGTCGACGCCCATCGCCATCCCGTCCGCCACGTCCACGCCCTCGGCCGCGGTCGTGCTCCCGTCGCAGTCGGTCACCCCGACGCCGTCGGTCACCCCGTCGACAACGCGCACGCCGACCTCGACCCCGACGCCGACCTCGACCCCGACCTCGTCCAACACGCCGACGTCCACGCCGACCTCGACCAACACGCCGACCTCGACCCCCACGTCGACTGGCACGCCGACGTCGACCGGCACGCCGACCAACACGCCGACCAGCTCCCCGACCAACACGCCCACGCAGACAGGCACGCCCACGGGCACCCCGTCGAGCACGGGCACGCCGACGTCCACCGGCACGCCGACGTCCACCCGCACGCCCTCAGTGACGCCGTCGACAAGCCGCTCCGCCACGCCGAGCCAGACCCCTAGCCAGACGCCCACCCCGTCCAGCTCCGTCACGCCCAGCCAGACGCCCACCTCAAGCCAGACGCCCACCTCGAGCGTCACGGCCAGCCCGACGCAGACGCAGACGCCCACGCCGACGGCCAGCGTCACGGCCTCGCCGACTCAGACGCCGACCGCGTCGGTCACCGCCAGCCAGACGCAGACGCCGACCGCCTCCGTGACGGCCAGCCAGACGCCGACTGCCTCGAGCACTCCCACGCAGACGCAGACGCCCACGGCATCGGTCACGGCCAGCCAGACGCCGACTTCGTCGAGCACAGGCACGCCGACGGGCACTCCCTCGTCGACGGCCACGTCCACGAACACGCCCACCCCGACGGGCACGCCGTCGAACTCGCAGACGCCGACCGCATCGGTCACGGCCAGCCAGACGCCGACTTCGTCGAGCACCGCGACGCCGACAAGCTCTTCGACCTCGTCGCCGACGTCATCCGTGACGGCCTCGCCGACCAGGACGCCGTCCAACACCCCGTCGTCGAGCGCCACGCCGACGCAGACGCAGACCCCGACGCCTTCGGTCACGGCCAGCCAGACGCCAACATCGTCCAGCACCGCGTCGCCGACGCAGACGCCGACCGCCTCTGTCACGGCCTCGTCGACGCAGACGCCGACCGCATCGGTCACGGCCAGCCCGACGTCGACGTCGTCCAGCACGAGCACGCCGACCAACACGCCGACCGCCTCCGTCACGGCCTCGTCGACGCAGACGCCGACCGCATCGGTCACGGCCAGCCAGACTCCGACGTCTTCCAGCACTTCGACGCCGACGCCGACGTCCTCAAGTACCTCGACGCAGACCCCGACGCCGTCGACCACGCCGACGCTCACTGCCACGCCGTCAACTTCGCTTTCATCCACCCCCACCCCGACGGCATCGGTCACCGCGTCTCAGACGCCCACGGCCTCGGTCACTGCGTCCTCGACTGGCACCCCCACGCCGTCCGTCACCGCGTCTCAGACGCCAACTGCCTCGGTCACGGCTTCGTCTACTGGCACACCCACGGCCTCGGTCACCGCGTCTCAGACGCCCACGGCCTCGGTCACTGCGTCCTCGACTGGCACCCCCACGCCGTCCGTCACCGCGTCTCAGACGCCAACTGCCTCCGTCACGGCTTCGTCTACTGGCACCCCCACGGCCTCGGTCACTGCGTCTCAGACGCCGACTGCCTCGGTTACTGCGTCCTCGACTGGCACCCCCACGCCGTCCGTCACCGCGTCTCAGACGCCCACTGCCTCGGTCACGGCGTCGTCCACCGGTACGCCAACTCCATCGACAACGCCGAGCGAATCCCCCACGGCCTCGGTCACGGCCAGCCAGACTCCAACGCCGTCGGTCACCGCGTCGTCCACCGGCACGCCGACGCCGTCCGTCACCGCGTCTCAGACGCCCACGGCCTCGGTCACGGCTTCCTCGACGGCCACGCCCACGGCCTCGGTCACCGCGACTCAGACGCCCACCGCGTCGGTCACGGCATCGTCGACAGGCACCCCCACGCCATCGGTCACGGCCTCGGTTACGGCCTCCCCCACGGCCTCGGTGACAGCCAGCCAGACGCCCACGGCGTCGGCAACCGCCTCGGTGACTGCCTCGCAGACGCCCACCAGCACCTCCACCAGCACGCCCACGCCGAGCGTGACTGCCTCGTCGACCGGCACGCCCACGCCCTCGACCAGCCGCTCCGCCACGCCAAGCCAGACCCCGAGCCAGACCCCGACGCCCAGTGCGTCCGTCACGGCCAGCCAGACCCCGACGCCCAGCAACTCCCCCACGCCCAGCGTCACGGCCAGCCCGACGCAGACGCAGACGCCCACGCCGACGTCCAGCGTCACGGCCTCGCCAACCAACACTCCCACGCCGACGCAGACGCCGACCACCTCCCCGACGCCGTCCGTCACCGCCACCCAGACGGCCACCCAGACGCCGACGCAGTCTCCGACGCCGTCAGGGACGCCCACGCAGACGCCGACCAACACTCCGACCCCCAGCGTGACGGCGACCGCCACCCCCAGCCACACCCCGGCCCCCAGCTGCACCTTCGGCCCGCCTGCCTCCATGGTGGCGCTGTGCCCCGCTCTGTGCTCCGGCACCGGCACCTGCCTCTGCGGGCAGGGCTGCGCCTGCTACCCGGGCTGGAAGGGCGCTGACTGCTCCCAGATCGACTGCGCCGCCCGCACCACTGCCGTGGACGGCTTCAGCCCGTCGACCGGCGGTGTTGCCCCCGGCCAGGTCATCAGCATCATCGGCCGCAGCCTGGACTGCCGCTCGGACTTGGACTGCGTGTGGCGCGACGGCCACTCGGGCGCCTTCCTGGTGCGCACGCCGGCCACCGTTGTGAACGAGTACGGCATGACCTGCACGGTGCCGCCCGGCCTGGCGTCGTCGCTGTACCACCCGTCCCGCTACGGCGACACCCCGTCCTCGGTGCTCGACGGCCCCATCACCACCCGGGTGCCGCCCCTCTCCCGCCTGCGGCTCGACGTGGCCAACTCCTCGCTCCCCGCCCCTGGCTCGCCGGGCGGCGCGGCGCCGATCCGCTCGGCCGAGTTCGCCCTCATGCGCTGCCAGCCGCCTTCCCCGTCGACGCTGGCGTCGGCCTCCCCGCAGGCCAGCCCCATGCCCGGCTCGCTCGCCACGCAGGCCATGTACTACGACTTCGATGCCTACCCGCTCCTGGGAGTGCCCTCCGCGTGGCCGTCCCCGTCCCCGTCGGTCGCCCAGTGCAACAACGGCGGCATCTGCACGCTGGGCGGCACCTGCGCGTGCGCCCCGGGCTACGCCGGCCCCAACTGCGACGAGGTGCCCGACGAGACGGGAGGCAACGCCACGTCTGGAGGCACCCCCGCCACCGGCTCGAACTACTCGGTGTACGGCTCTGACACCGGCTGCCAGGCGCTGCACCCGGCGCTGGCCCAGTTCCACGCCATCGTGGAGGGCGACTGGGTCGGCCGCACGGGCTCCGACACGGAGGGCCTCCTCATGGCCGGCCGCGACGTCGCCATCGGCCGCTACAGCGTGGGCGAGCGCTGGCTGCAGCCGCCGCACCCGCGCTGGGACGTGTACGAGGCCTCCCTCGGCCGCTTCGTGCCGCAGCGCGCGGACCTCGCCGTCGGCAGGCAGCTCAACTACACCAGCGGCGCCATCCTGTCGGGCGGCAACGTGGTCACGGGCGGCAACCAGACCTACGTGATGCAGCCGCTCGCCTCCGTCACCGCCCCGGGCCGCTTCCTCGTGGCCGACCCCGCCTTCCCCTTCCCCGGCGGCGCGGACTTCGACGGCGCCGTCATCGCGATGCGCTGGCTCTCGGCCTCGCTGGCCCGCCTTCCCCGCACGGGCACCTCCATCCACAAGTTCGCCCGCGTGATGACCCTCACGGGCACGCGCCCCGACGTCAACGTGTTCCACCTCTCCGCCGCGGCCCTCGCCGAGGTGGACGAGGTGGAGCTGGTCCTCACGTCCCTGCCCCGCGTCCCGGCGGCCAGCCGCCCTCGCGGGTCGGACCTGCCCTCCGTCGTCATCAACATCCTGTACGACGACGCCTGGACCAGCCATGGCCCCGGCAACGGCGATCCCCTGTCCCCGCTGTTCAGCAACCCCGCGCCCGCCCTCAACGTGACGCTGGCCGACCTGGGGCTCACCGGCGACTTCACCTACAGCGACACCATCGCGTCCCGCATCATCTGGAACGCCCCCTCGGCCTCCGTGGTGCACGCCTACCGCATCGACATCATCGGCACGCTGCTGGCTCCCCGGGCGCACATCGACTTCCCGACCGGCCAGACGCACGGCCAGCTGCTGGCGCGCTCCTTCGAGGGCAACGGCCAGATCAACCTGCCCTTCTACGCCTCGGCGTGCGACCCCGCGCTCGTGGCGTTCATGCAGGCCGCCGCCTCTGGCGCCTTCCCCGCCCCGGCGTACGGCGCCACCGGCAACAGCTCGTCCTGCGCCGGCTCTTGCGGCGCGGCCGTCAGCGGCGCCCCTCCCCCGGGCACGGCCGCCATGGCCATGGACCCCTTCGGCGCCGTCGACCCGATCGTCAGCGTGACGGTGGACCCGCTCTCCCGCTGGCGCAGCTCGCCCTCGCTCGGCGCCGAGACGAAGCGCATGTTCGAGACGCTGGTGGCCTCGCCCGCCGACGCGCTGGGCCTGTACGGCGCCCCCATCCTGCCGGACTGCGGGCCCCGCGGGTACCTCAACCCCCAGGGCACGTGCACGTGCTGGGACCCCGCGACGTACAAGGGCCGGGAGTGCGAAATCGTGTGCCGCGACGACTTCTGCAACGGGCGCGGCCGCTGCCTGCCGGACAACCAGGAGAAGTGCGAGTGCTTCGACCCGGTGCGCTGGGAGGGCGACCGCTGCGAGCGCTCCACCTGCGGCGTCAACAAGATGCTCATCGACGGCCCCACGCCCGCCTCCCCCAAGGTGTGCGTGTGCGCGCCGGGCTTCGCCGCCGACGCCACCGGCGCCTGCACGGTCGAGATCCCCTGCATCTACGGCACGGTGGTGGGCGAGAAGTGCCAGTGCACGCCCGGCTGGTCCGGCGAGAACTGCGACGTGCCCTTCCCGGAGCGCATCCAGTGCTTCCACGGCCGCATCACCGAGTCGACCGTGGACGTGCCCGTCACCACGGGCCCCACGGCGGGCACCGTCAAGGCAGTGACGGTGTACAACTGCTCCTGCTTCGAGGGCTGGATGGGCAGCAAGTGCGACGTGTGGGCCGGGCGCGGGTCCGAGTTCTGCTACTACGGCATCTACCAGGAGGACCTGGGGTACTGCAAGTGCGACCCGCTGTGGGCGGGGCCCCGCTGCGACATCTACACCTGCCTGCACGGTGTGGCCGAGCAGGTGCGCGTGGCCGCCAACGGCACCGCCACCGCGCCCAGCACTGAGGTCGTTGCCCAGACCGTGACGGACGAGACGGGCGCCATCGCCTCCACCGCCGCCAACGCCGGCACCGACACGCTGCAGTGCCGCTGCCTCGACGGCTGGTTCGGCGCGGACTGCGGCACCCACTGCCGCGCCGCGTGCAACTGGCGCGGCACCGTCTGCTCGGAGGGCGTCCCTGTGACGACCACCACCTCCTCTGGCGTGACTGCCACCAGTGGCTCCACGACTGCGTGCGTGTGCGACGAGGGCTTCACCGGAGCCTCGTGCGAGACCTCGACCTTCGGCATCCCCACGGGCCTCAGCACGGCCCCTGCGTCCCAGCAGCTCAGCTCCGCGACCAACGTGAGCTTCTCCTCGGGCACGTCGGCCGCCGCGGACCAGGCCACCGCCCGCATGCTGGCTGCCTCCGGGAAGCTGCTGCGCGGCAAGCGCGGCGCCCTCCTCGGCCGCAAGCTGCAGCAGGTCACGTCCGGCGTGTACACCATCACCGTGGCGCAGAGCGCCGGGCTGTGGCGCGCGGGCAAGACCCAAATCGTGTCCGGCTCCTCCGCCGAGGTCTCCTCCGCCCTCTCGCTCGCCAGCCCCGCGTCCGTCGTGGGCGGCGGCACCACGCACCGCGGGGAGGGCGACGAGGTGGTGAGCGTGTTCCCCGTCATGGTGCGCCTGCGCCGCAAGGCCAGCAGCACCGCCGCCGGCTCCGGCGTGGCGACCACCGTGTCCGTCCGCCTCCCGCCCAGCATCAAGGCCACCATCGACGGCACGCACCTCTACGCGGCGCTGGCCTCCACGACCGCGTCGTCCTCGGGCACTGCCGCCACTGCCAGCGGGTGCAAGCCCGGCGCCCCCGCCACCGCCGTGGTGCCCGAGGGCTCCGGCGGCGCCGACGCCCAGTACGTCCGCTCCACCGGCACCGTCGTGGCCGTGGTGTGCGAGGCCGGCCTCTACCACGTGCAGGTCATGCAGCCCTCGCTCGCCAACCGCGCCCTGCCGCCCCCCGGCTCCGAGACCCCGGCTCCGCTTGCTCCGGCTCCGGCGGGTCTTGCTGCCTGGGCCATCGCCCTCATCGTCATCGGCTCGCTTCTCGTGGTGGGCCTCA
Source organism: Cafeteria roenbergensis (assembly GCA_008330645.1). NCBI lineage: Eukaryota > Bigyra > Bicosoecida > Cafeteriaceae > Cafeteria > Cafeteria roenbergensis. Next base: position 935,843 of record VLTN01000004.1, on the reverse strand, counting down.
TCGCCGTTGTCATCATCACGTACGTGCGCAACAACGCGCAGGCTGCCGAGGACGCCTCCGGCAACTTGGCCGCCGTCACGCCGCAGGCCGGCGCCTCCGCGCGCGGTGGTGACGACGAGTGGGCCTCCCTGGAGATGGCCTCGCGCGGTGCGGGTGCCGGCGCCAGCGGCAAGGAGTGGGGCCACGGAGTCAGCGCCCAGAGCGGCAACTACGTGGACCCGCAGGCCGAGCGCCGGGCCATGCGCCAGGCCCGCAAGGCAGGCCCAGGCCAGAAGCGCCGCTCAGCTGAGACCACGGAGCGCGTCGTCGTGGCCGCCGCCACGTCCGAGAACGTTCGCGCCAGCCCGGCGTCTGAGGTCGACGTGGACGACTCGGAGGCCCGCGCCTCCGAAGCTGGCGAGGCCCCCGCGGCGCAGGCTGCTGCTGCCGCGGCCGGATCTCGGGCAGACGCCCGCCCTCGCAGCAGCAACGCCAGCCGCGGCTCGGCTTCTCGCTCGAGCGAGCGCAGCAAGCATGGCACACAGACCCCTGTGGATGCTGTTGCTGCGGTGTTCGAGGACGACGAGGCCGGCCTGCGCTCCGACGGCGAGGAGTGAGCTGGGCCGTGTTTCTGGGTGGATGCCTGCCGCCCGTCCGCCCTAGGCCGCGCGCTCTTGCCGTGCCCTCCCCTGAGAGGGTGCGCTGCGCTCGTGCCTTGGCGGCCGCGGCGGGACGTGTCCCTCCGCCGTCCCTCCTATCGCGAAGGCCGACTCGCGCTTGTTCTGCCTCGGAGCCGCACGCGGCACCTCGCCTCCTGGTGTCCAATGCGTGCAGGCCTCTGGGGCAGCGGCGGCCTTGACGTGGACTCCGTCCGCTCTGCCCCCTTTGGGTGGCGGCGGCAGGCGCCCCCGTTCCGCAAATGCGGCGCTGCTGATTCGTCTGCATTCTTGCTTGATCTCCCTCCGCCAGAGCTCCCGGTGAACCGCCCCGCGCGCGCACTGGCTGGCTGGCTCCTTCTATGGATTGCCGGTGCCGTGCCAGTGCACGCTCCCGCGCATGTTGCCCGCGTGCTTCGGGCACCGTGCGCGAGAGCCTGCGCGGCAGCTGTTTCGTTCTGCCCTCCGGGGGCTCCCCCTTGCGTGTGGAGCAGTTGCGGGCTGCCCCCCTGGCCGCCCGTCGCGCATGCCCTGTTTGCAGCGGCCTTGCCAGGCACCAGCCTCGGCCGCGGAGCAGGGGTGCTTTGGCGGAGCGGTCAGTCTGCCATGTTCTGCTCGTATGCGAGTCTGCTCGGCTGATTGCTCGTTTGCCTGTGTGTGCCCGGAGCAAAGCTGTGCGAGCTCCTCACAATGGAAGCGATCGCCTGGGTTTGCGCCAGCTGGTTGCAGCACGCCCTCGCACGCGCTCGCCCGGAACAGCATGAGTGTCGCTCACAGCAGCATCGAGCTGCATTCTTGAAGCCGCATTGTCGGGGTGCGTGCAAATATCTCGCAGCGACCGCTCCGCCGGGACAAGCACCGCGCCGCAGCGACGGCCCGCCGCGAGGCACAACGGCTCGCTTGCTCCGCAAGCTCGGCTCGAACGCGTCTTTGCAGATGGCTTTGTCCGGCGCCTCGGCGCGCGCGTCGGCGGCGGAAGCTTCCGTTGCAGAAGCGACGGCAAAGCTCCGCGAGGCCGTCAGCGGGGCCGGCCCGAGGCAGACGCTCATCGCAAACGTGATGGCAGCGCTTGCTGCAGGATCCACCTTCGAGCAGCGAGTCGCCGGGGCCATCGCAGCGCTCCGTTTGGCGGAGTTGACGGACAGCAAGCATCGTGGATTCAGCAGCGAGATTGCCTCGCGTCTGCTCGCCCCCACCAGCAGTGCGCAGTGCGCCAACACCTTCCTTGGGGAGACAGCTTACGCTCGCGTGGGCTCGCGGGCTCGTGATGAGGCGCTTGCGCATCTCGCTTCCATTGCCCAGCCAAGGGTGCTGACCATGCTCTCGCGCAGCTTACGGAACGACGTTGCAACGCGCGCTGCTCGGCGCGGCACGTCGGAGTTCATGGAGCTTGGCGGTGTTTGGCGGTTCCTGCCAGCGACAGCGTCCGCTATCCTGGGGCGCGTTTGTGGAGACGCAGGGGCTGTGGCCGGGTCGATCCTGGCCGCGGTTGGTCCAAGCTTCTTGCAGGTTCGCCCCGTGTCCTCCCCGATGGGCCCGCTGGCTGCTTGGCTTGGCACGACCCCCGCCGAGTCCCTGGCTATGCGCGCGGCGGAAACAGGGCGGACCAGCACTTGCTTCGAGCTGGTACGAGTGCTGGAGGCCGCGGCAGCGAACATTCACCCCCCGCCGGCGGGACTGCACCCCCCCTGGGTGGCCCTGTTCTGGCCGCCGCCTGTGCCTCACAGCGGCACCGGCTATGCCGGCCCGGAGCCAGCAGCCTCCGCCGTGGGCCGGCTTCTTGCCTGGGGCGAGAGACGCGGGCTCCCGTCTGCGCACGGCCCGCCGGTGCCGCTGCCCCCGATGGTGTTCATGGCCGCGGCGCTTTGCGCGAATAAGCACGACAAGGCCGGGTGGCAGGCGCTCACGGACGGCCTTCCGGACGACGTGCGCCCGCTGTACCACTCCCTCGGCCTCACGCTGGCTAGGGAGCGGCTCCGACGCTTCGTGGGCTTTGCCGCGGCGCCGGGCCGGAAGTCGCACTCCTCCTTGGCCGGCATGGTGGCGCGAATGCTGCCTGCGACGGCCCGCGAGGTAGGAATGGCAATCCTGAAGCCGGGGACTGGACCGGGCCCTCACGACGCCCTGCCGGCGCCTGCTGCCGGCCTGCGGGACGGACCGATGGGGGACGCCGGGGCCAGGCTGGCCGAGGCGGGGCTGCCGCCCCTGGAGCTGAGCAAGGCGCGGGATGAGGCCCGTGCCGGCGGTTTCGCGGTCATGCCGGACAGAGTCTCGGTCTGCATGGTGACGACGGCGGAGAGCGCGCGGCAAGCAGCCGCGATCATGGCCGCGTCTCCCAACATTGGTTTGGACTGCGAGTGGGCCCCGCAGCCGGTGATGCTGCCCCCGGCTGTTCTCGATGACGTCATCGAGGCGGCAGAAGCCGCGGCTGCGGCAGAGCACGCCCGCGTCACGGGCGAGCCCCGCCAGCCGCGGGAGCCGTTGCGTTGCGTTGTCCTGGCCCGCAGACAGGGGCGCGCGCCCCCGCTGGAGTCGCCCGTCTCCTTGGCTCAGATTTGCACGGGCGACGCGGTCTTCCTAGTTGACCCGACCATGGTGGCCGCCGATCCTGCTGGGGGGGGCGTTGAGGCTCTTTGTGCCATCGGGCAGGCGCTGTCGACCTACCAGCCGCCGGCGGGCGGCGCTGCCGAGACCGCCTGCGCAGCGGCGGCCACTGCCCCCGGCACGCGCGGCCGCGGCACCATCGTCGGCTTCGGCCTCTCCCAGGACTACTCCAAGCTCGCCGCGTCGCTCAGGGACGTGGGGGCGACGGAGGACGCCCTGCTGCCGGCCAACAAGCTCGAGACGCTGAGCGGCCCCGAGACGCTGCACCTGGCGGCGGACGAGCAGCGGCGAGTGGCTGCTGAGCGCGCGGCGGGGGTGCGCGACATCGTCGCCAGGGAGAGCGCTGGTGCGGGGGCGACGTCGGCCGCGGCTGCGCCGGCACCGACGCCGGCCAAGGCGGGTGCGCTGCCCGCCGCGGTTGCCGCTGGTGCGTGGTCGGCCAGGCCCGCTGGGGCGGCGGCTGCCTCGGCTGTGGGTGAGTCACCGGCTCCTGCGGCGGGGAGCGCGCCCTCGGCCGCAGCGGGCGCAGCCTCTGCCCCGAGGAGCGGCGCCGGCGAGACGGGGTTCCCCGGGCTCTCGCAGCTGGCGACGTCGCGGTCTGGGGGCAGTGCGGCTCCTGCGCCGGCGGCGGGATCGGACGCTGCCACGCGCGCGAGCGAGGCGAGCGATGCTGCGGCGACGGCCGCCGCAGCGGCGGCATCGCTCGCTGCCAGGCGCATCGCGCCTGGCGGGGCGGCGCCGTCGGCCCGACTTTATGTGGAGCTCCAGACGACGGAGTGGCTCAAGGCGTTGGGCGTGGGCGAGTCGCACGCCTCGTTGTCGGCCATTGCCGTCGCGACGCTCGGAGCTCCGCTCGACAAGAGCTGCCAGGTCAGCGACTGGGACCGCCGCCCCCTCTCCGTGTACCAAGCCCTCTACGCTGCAACGGATGCGTTCGTGCCTGTGAATGCATTCCTGCAGGTTGCTCGCGGCAAGGCGTGAGGAGCTTGCCGGGCCAGTGTGCAGCGCGCGATGAATGTCCAACTCCGTGTGAATGGCGGCGCCAGGCCTGGCAGCAAACCGCGCAAACACACACGAATCGCCCCGCAGGCCAGCGGCACGGACAATACCAAGCAGTTCGGTTCGCGGGCGACGCTCAGCCCGCTGAGGTGCGTCGTGTGCCAGTCGGCGTTCGCGGGCCGGCGTTCGCGCGAAAATGTATCGGCCGAACCCAATACTGTCCGGCAGAGCCGCATGAGTTGTCGCTGCTGCCCTCGCCTTCGGCGCCTCGCGATGTGGCCGTCGCACAAGGCAGCGACGCCCAGCAGCCATGCTGTTCATGATCGGAATGGGTCTCGGCGACGAGAATGACGTGACTGCCAAGGGCGATGCCGCCATCCGGTCCAGCAGCCTCGTGGTTCTGGAGATGTACACCTCCATCCTGGGCGTCAACACCGAGCGCCTCGTGAGCCACCGAAGCCCTTCGCGGAGCACAACGGGCTGGGGGGGTGAAGGTTTTGCTGTTCTCGTCCTCGCAATGCTGTGGGGTGCGGAGTGCGTTTCCCGGCAGGTGTCAAATGGCAGCGCCCGCTGCGGAACCAACCTGTGTTTGGTCGTCGTCATCACTGTGACGCGTGGTTGCGCAGGCTGAAAAGTACGGCAAGGAGATTGTGATTGCCGACCGAGAGATGGTCGAGTCAGAGGCTGACAAGATCCTGGAGCCTGCCCGCGAGGGCAACGTAGCCTTCCTCGTCGTCGGAGACGTGATGGCGTGAGACCGGCGGCATGCGCTCGCGTCGCTCCTTTGCTTGTGCCACGCAGCATGCATCGAGGCGCCGCACTCGCTGGCGAGCGCCATGCACTGGCGTCGGGCTGCGAGCGGCGGACTACCCCGCCGTGCAGCTCGCGCCGCTCGCCGCCGCCATTGCCGCGTCTCCGCCCACTCCTCCGCCGCATCCCACCGCAGCGCCACCACCCACACCGACCTCGCCCTGCGCGCCCTGGACATGGGTATCGAGGTTCGCGTCATCCACAACGCCTCCATCATGAACGCGGTGGCCTCCTGCGGCCTGCAGCTCTACAACTTCGGCCAGACCATCACCGTGCCCTTCTGGACGGACAAGTGGCAGCCGGACTCCTTCTTCGAGAAGATCCTCCACAACTCGCGCGGCGGCCTCCACACCCTCTGCCTCCTCGGTGAGCCTGCTTCTAGCGATGCCAGCCTCCCCAGGTCTTCCTCCACGTCTGCCTGTCCGTCGGTCGGTCGGTCGGTCGGTCGGTCGGTCGGTCGGTCGGTCGGTCGGTCGGTCGGTCGGTCGGTCGGTCGGTCGGTCAGATTGCCGCCGTCCGTTCAGGCCGATGCCGCCGTTCTCTCCGCGTGTCTTGTCGTCCTGCCATGCGCGCCCCGCCCCCCCCCCCCCCTCTCTGCCCCCCATCTGTTATCGCCTCCCTCTCTCCCTCCCGCCGTCCCCTCCCTCCCTGCTCCTCCGAGGGCGCAGACATCAAGGTCAAGGAGCCCGATTTCCAGGCGATGGCCCGTGGCAAGCGCAAGTTCCTGCCCCCCCGGTACATGACCGTGCGCCAGGCAGCCGCCATCCTCCTCGAGATCGGCAAGCGCCGCCGCGAGGAGGGCGTGGACACCACCGTCACGACCCTCTCCGGCTCCACCCTCCGCGTGTGCGAGCCGACGTCGCTCGCCGTCGCCGTCTGCCGCATCGGCATGGCCACGCAGCTCATCACCTCGGGCACGCTGGAGCAGCTCGCCCGCTCCGACTGCGGCCCCCCACTGCACTCTCTGGTGCTCGTGGGCGAGACGCACGAGCTGGAGGACGCCCTCCTCGCCCGCATGGCCATCGACGCCGAGCCTGGAAAGGGCCCCCGCCCCGCCCCCGGAGACGCAGTCGGAGAGCTTCCGCCGCCCGCGCGCGCCACGCTCCTGGAGCCTGAGGACATCGAGGTGTGGGACATCCCCGCCGCGGGCGACCCTCGCCCTGGCGGCGAAGCCAGCATCGGAGCCGCCGTCGTCGGCGTCCCGGCTGCCGCAGCAGCGGCGACGAGCGCTGATGCGGCGTCTTCGTGAGAGTGCGTGTGTATCTGTGCGTGTGCATTCCGCTGCCCCTGTATCTCGCCGCTGGCTGCTCGAGCACCGATCGCGTCTCGAAGCCGGCTCTGCCGCGCGGCGCCGCTGCACCCCCGGCTCGCGCCACAAAACACGCCCCGGGGAGAGTCCCTGGCGGAATGCAGTTGCTGCTCGCCGCACTCGCCGCGCTATGCGCCGCAGCCGGAGCCCGTGCCCGAATCGGTGCGCGGGCTGAGCCGCCGATTGCGTTTTCAGTTGACGCAAGGTCTGACGCGGGCGAGTTCCGCAAGCTGTGGCTCAGCGCTGTGGGCTCTGGGCACGCGTCCCTGTCCGCCCGCCAGGACTGGCGAAGCAGCCTGGCGCGAGCGAGCGCTGAAATCGGCTTCAAGCAAGTGCGCTTCCACGGCATTTTTGACGACGACATGTCCAGCTTTCTTCCTGGGCCGCAAGCCGGGCCCGCAGGCTCGAACATGATCAACACCTTCAACACCTTTGACTTTCTGGACGTGAGCTCTCGCCGAAACGCCGCGATTCCGCCGCTGCCGAGCGTCGCTGCTCTGACGAGCGACGCAGGCAGCGCTTGTCCGGTCACCGGAGCTGCGCCGCGTCCTCCGCCCGGAACTCCCGCAGGAGCTCGGCATGGCGCCTCTCATGGAGCTATCGTTCATGCCTCGCGGCCTGATGTCCACCCCAGAGGACCAGGTTCCTCCCACAATCATGCACTACCGCGGCATTCACGAGCCCCCAAAGAACTGGAGCCAGTGGGACGCGTTTGTCGAGGAGTTCATGACCAACGTGTGGGAGCGCTACCAGTCCCCGTTCATTGTGGAGACGTTCAACGAGCCCAACTGCGGTGAGCTCCGAAAGCAGGCCCTTCGCGGCGAACGTGCCGTGGAGTTGGCGACATCCAGTGCTGTGGAACTCTCCGCTGCCCTCCGCTGTGCCGGCGAGCGCTTGCTGGTCTGAATGTCCGGATGCCCCCCTCGCGCATAATGGTACCGCAGGATTCTACGTCGGGAACGGGTGCGGCAAGGACAGCGGCAACAAGACGGCATACTTCGAGCTGTACAAGCACACGTCTGAGGCCATCAGGCGCGCAAACCCCGCCTTCCGCGCCGCGGGCCCTGTGACTGCCCAGCTGGGCTGGATCGAGGAGTTCCTGACGTGGGCTGTCGACGAGGGCAACGCTCCCGTTGACCTGGTCACCTCGCACCTCTACCCGACCGACCCCATCGTGAACCAGACTGATCGGTTCGGCTGGGTCGAGCAAGTCACCAAGGCAGCCGAGGCGGCCGCGCGCCGCGGCCTGAACTTCACGCTCTCCGAGTTCAACGCGGGCCTTGAGAGCAACTGGGACTACCGCGACGGGGTTTACACCGGCGCTTTTCTGGGGCACGTCGCGCTCGCGGCGCAGCGGCTGCCCCCCAACGTCGAGGGCCTTTCGTTCTGGACGTTTTCTGACGTGTTTGAGGAGCAGGGCTTCGCCAGCGCGCCGTTCCATGGCGGCTTTGGCCTGTCGACGGTGCACGATGTGAACAAGGCGGGCTGGTGCGTGATGCAGCTGCTCAGCCAGCACGGCGACACTGCGCTTGGGACCGCGGCAAGCGGCGCACACCCGGGGGATGCAGCCGCTCGCCCACAGGCTGCGGGCGCGAGCATTCAGTCTGTGGACCTCGCGGCGACGCGGAGGGCAGCGGATGGCGCCGTGGTGCTGAGCCTGGCGAACTTTCAGCCCAACGGCCTTGCGCCTCCCCCTACCGTCACGGTGAACGTGACAGTCTCTGGCCTGGCGTCCGGAGCGGACCGGACGGCCACGGTGCACCGCGTCGACGACTCGAGCTGCAACCCCCTGGCCGTCTGGCGCCAAGCCGGCAGCCCGGTGTACCCGTCCAAAGCCCTCGTCAGCGCCATGCGTGCTGCCGCGAACCCGGCAGTGAGCTCGGCAGTGTGCCACGGCCATGGGTCGGCGCAGCAGGCGTGCACGCTGACCCTGCAGCTGCCCTCGATGGGCGTTGCGCTTGTGGAGCTGCGATGAGTTTGCCTGCTGCGCGCCAAAACGGCCGCCACCCTGCGTCCCTGTCCTCGCACCCAGGCTGCGCTCCGGCGACCACGCAGTCAGCAAGCAAACGCGCGGCGAGGGCGGCAGGCCTGCAAGGCAGGCAACCTGCCGCCCACCAGCCCGGGCAGCCCGGGCAGCCCGGCCCGTCCCGAAGCCGCCGGCCGGAGGTAGCGTCCAGCAGCCAGCGGCTGCCCGGCACGCCCCGACCAGGCAGCCTGCGCGAGGGGGGCGTGGCAGGCACGCGCTTCGTCCTCCGATCACTCTGTGCCAGCCGAAGCGGCGGCGCCCGGCGCTGCGTCGGGGCCAGCTGCTGGCGCCTCCCGTGATGCTGGAGCCACTGCTGGTGCTGGTGTCCCTGCTGGTTCGGCAGCGAGGTGGGCATTCGCCGCTGCTGCCATCGCGGCGCACCGCTCGTCTTCCCACCGAACCACGGTCAAGCCGCCCGCCCGAAGCCTGGCCACGCCCTCGCAAGTCACGAAATTGGCGGGCTCCTCAATCGCCAGAACCACGCGAGCCACACCCGCCTCCAAGCACCTGTCCGTGCAAGGGCGCTTCCCTGAGAGCCTCACGGAGCAGGGCTCCATAGACGAGAACATCGTCCCGCCCCGCGCCTCGGCCAGGCGTCCTTCTGCGGTGCCGCCGCACGCACGGAGCGCCACTCTCGGACTGGCATGGCGGCGCCTCGCCTTGGCTCACAGCGCGGCCCTGGAAGCCGAGCCAAGCGTCACAGCCCCGCATCGCCCGTACCTTTCTCCAGCTTGATGAAGCAGCACTCCTCAGCGTGCGTGTTCCCCTCAAGCTCCCGGGAAAAGCCCGTGGCCAGCACCTCGCCCGCAGCTGAGGTCAGCACCGCCCCCACGTTGAACGCTCGATCAACGGGCTCGCAGCAAGACGCCAGCTCGCATGCGCGCAGCATCGCGCTTTCGTCGTCCAGGATGTCGGCCATCGCAGGCAGTGGGCTGGGCGGCAAGCCCTGAGGCGCGCATATTTGCAAGTCGGAGAAGAATCTCACCACGGCAGGCTCTCTTTTTGCGCTATGCGCACGCGCAGGCCGCTGCAGCAGCATGGCCGAGCACCCTCCCAAGGGGGCGGCCGTTGAGTTTCACACCAACGACTTCGCCTGGCAGGGGGCACTTCCGTCATGGGAGAGGCGCGCGGCCAGGCTGCGGACTCTGGGCCCGCTGCCCGGCCTCCCCTCGACCCGCCTGGACCCCGCTCTGAATGCCGACGCGTGGGAAGCGGGACCACTAAGTTCGAAGCTCCTGGAGGGCGCGGTGAAGGCTGCCGTTGCAGCCGGATTTCCAGGCGTGCTGACTCGCACTCGCCGAGCTGCGGAGGCGATGCGCGAGCTTGAGGAGGAGAAGCATCGGCCAGCTGCTGCTGACGCTGCTGGTGCTCCAGTTTCGGCTGTGTCTGGGGCCAGCGGGGCAGCCCAGAGCAGCCCGACCAGCGAGGCGCGGCGCCCCGGCAAGCACGGCCACCCCAGCAAATGCGCGACGCGGAAGGCGAAGCGGCCACGCACTGCGACTGCCGCTGATGCTGCTGCCGCTGCAACTGCCGACGCGGCCGCTTCGCCCGTGGAGGTGCTTCCGCCCCACACGTCCTGGCAGGCGTTCTACGCGCTGAACAAGGCCAACTTCTTCAAGCCGCGGGCCTACGGGCACCTCATCTTCAAGGCGCTGGAGGAGGTCCTGCTGCGACCGGCCGAGGACAGCGGGGAGGAAGAGGGGCCTGTTGTGCTCGAAGTGGGGTGCGGGAACGGGTCGAACGTGATTCCGCTCGCCACTCTGGCCAGGAGAGCGGAGGCCTCGTGGGGCGGCGGCGCGGCCGGACCCGGGGCACGGGGCGACAGCAGTGCCGCCGAGGGGGCAACGTCAAGCGCAGCTGCCGCTCAGGGGGGGCAAGCATCGGGGCGCGTGCCGTCGGAGCCGGCCAAGGCGGAGACACTTGCCAGCAGTGCTGGTGCGGCCGCTGGCGCAAGCCATGGCGCTGCCGACTCTGCTACTGACGCGGCAGGGCCTGGGGCAGCGGGGCATCCCCGGGGCAAGCCCACCATCATCGCGTGCGACGTTGCAGAGACCGCGCTGACAGCCATCGCTGCGCTTCCTCAGTTTGACGCGGGGCTTTCGCGGCTCTACCAATGGGACGTCACCCAACCTGTTGCCAGTGCGATGCCGCTTGGCGGTGCGCAGCCACCGCCCGCTCTGCAAGGTCGGTGCGCGGACGTGGCGATCGTCACGTTCGTGCTCTCGGCTGTGCCCCCAGGGCAGATGCTGGCGGCGATGCGGCACATCGCGGCCTGTGTGAAGCCAGGGGGGCGCGTCTGCTTCATCGACTACGCCATCGGCGACATGAAGGTGGCAGGCCTGGAGGGCACCGGCGAACGCGCTCATGGCGCCTTTGCCGACCATCTGTGGCTCGGTGGGAGGTGCTTTCGCCGGGCTGATGGGACACTCTCGTACTTCTTCGAGGCGCAGGAGCTCGCAGAGCTGGGCCGGAAGTCGGGGCTGGTTCCGGAGAGGCTCCACCCCGCGGGCTGGTCTGCGGGAGATGTCGAAGCTGCCCAAGCCTCACCGGAGCTGCCGATCCAGTACCACACGGTCGGGCTTCGGAACAGAAAGACCGGCGAGTCCATGGCCCGTGTGACAGTTGCCGCACAGTTTCGGAAACCTTTCGCTCCAGGCTCTGCCTAGCGCCGTGCGTTTCATGAGTGCCTCTTGCGACGCGCTGCGCTGCCCAGCGCTGCACTTTCGCCCAACGCGCGGCTGAAGGTGCGGGCTGGCGATCACTGAATCGAGGCGAGCCAAGCCGAGCGTGTGCGCGAGGCCCTCTTGCGGGGCACCTCCTCCTGCACGCAAGCGCGATGGCTGGCGCCGAATTGCCGGCCGGAGTGCTGAAGCGAGAGGAAGCCGAGTTCGCGGAAGCGCTGGCCGCGGCTGTGCTCGCCGACTCGGGCCTCGCGGGGGCCAGAGAGCTGGGCTTGAGCAAGAATACGCGCCCGGCTAGCTTGCTCCAGCACGCAGCGTTCTTGGGCCGCTTGGCCTGCTCAAACTCGACGCAAGTGCCCCAGGCTGCGCAAGCGGTGCTGCCGCTGCTGCTTTTGGAAACGCTGGACGCGTTGCCCCTTGCGTGAGTGGCTTCACTAGCGGCAACTGCACCACATGCTGGCGCGGTGCGGCAATCACGTGGGTGGCTGCTCGTCCGGTTATGTCGGCGCTTTGCTCCCGTTTGAGCCCTGCCAGGATCGCAGCGCCTTGGAATGCATAGAGTTTGAGCGCGAGGACGTGTTGCTTGCGTGGCTGCTGGCGATGCTGCCGCCCTCCCCCAGCTCAGAGGCGGAGTGGGCCTGTGCGCTGCAGCTGCTGGCGCTTCTGGCTGCGGTTCCGCGACTGCGACCCATGCTTTGCGGGGAGAACTTGATGCGGCGGCTGGCTTGGTGCCTAGCCAACGGAGATGCCGAGCTCTTCGTGTTGGCGGTAGAAGTCGTAAGGATGCTTCTCGCGGCCCCCGGTGCCGAGCGGCGCCACATTTTGGAGCGGCTTCGCAAGCAGGGCGGAATTTCGTCGTTGCTGGGGTTTGTGGCCACGGCGGCCGCATCTCACACTTCGGCAGTGGTGCTCTCGGATGTGCTTTGGATTCTCCAGTTGGCACTCCAGGCACCGACTTGCCAGCTCGAGGTTTTGGCGGCGCGACTGCCAGCGCGATTGCGGTCGATCGAAACAAGTCGCGGCCTTTCCGGGCTAGAGTCTCGAGCCGCAGCTCACCTGCTTATGGCTCTGAGTCTGTACCGCACCGTGCTGGGCGCCGACCACTCGGGTGTGCGACGCCGGCCGTGATGCTAGGAGCGGCAAGGCCAATCGCTTGAGCGCGTGATGTACATGTGATGATGCCTCGCCCATGGCCGAGGCAGGAAACAAGCACCATCGAAGCGCCGCGAACCACGCGCGCCCGAACAACGCACCGCGAGTCCACTCAATCACTCGCCCTTGTAGTGGCGCAGGCTGCAAGTGGTCTCAAGCGCGTCAAGAATGGCAACAGACACGGCCGAACCGCTCGCCGTGGTCTGCAGGAACGACGTCTTAAAGCCAGGCCGGATGCGGGCAGCCTTGGCCTTCTCCAGGTCCGCTCCAGAGGCGGCGCGCTTGATGTCGTCCCAGCGCTGTGAGATCGACTCCAGCTCGTCTGGCCCCACATGCGGGGTGCTCTGCTTCGCGTGCTTGGCGCCGTGCTTGCCACCATGCTTCGGTTGGGTACGCGCTGCGGTCTGCATAAAGTTTGCGTCCTCCTCCTCGGACGAGTTCTCTTCAGACTCCTCGTCTCCCTCCTCGCCAGAGTCCCCCTCCCCGTCCTCGCCGGCCGCCTCCTCGTTGTACTCGCCGCTGGCCTCTGCTTCAGCATCGCCCTCATGGTATTCGCCGCCAGACTCCTCCTCCTCCTCCTCCTCCTCCGCTTCCTCCTCCTCCTCGCCGGAGTCTTCGTCTTCCTGTTCTTCCTCCTCCTCCTCCTCCTCGCCGGAGTCTTCGTCCTCCTCTTCTTCCTCTTGCTCCGCGCTGGAGTCCTCCTCCTCCTGCACCTCCTCCTCAGTGGAGTCTCCGTCGAAGTCTTCCGGGGCGTCCCCGGAGAGGGTCTCGCTGTTGCCGTCCAGTTCGGCCTCGTCCTCCACCTCGCTCTCCGGCTTGGCAGGGTCCTTGCCGTCCAGCTTCAGGTACTCCCGGTCAATGGGCGAGAGCGCCTTGGTCTCCTCTCCTGCCATGGAGCGCATCGCGATCTTGTTGCGGTGCGATGCCTGGCGCTGCTGCTCGGCAGCGCGCAACTGCGCCAGTCGAACCCGCTGCACGTCGGCAAGGCCTTCCACGCTGCCCGCGCAGATGGGGCGGGCAACCTCGCGCCAGCACTGGCTGCGAACCACGCTCGCATGCACAAGGAAGCTTGTTCGGGGGACGCGGTGAGTCCGGGCGCGGCGGACGCGACGACGAGCAGCTCAGTCGCTACGATGCTGCGCCAGCTGCCCCACAGGGAGCACTCACGTCACTTCGGCGGCCGACGAGCTCTTGGAGCACTTGATGCTCGTGATCCGTGCGCACGCGTCGATCACATTGGCGGTGCCTCGGTCGAACATCTGAACGTGCTCGCGAAAGCAGGTGGTGAGCTGTGCAGCGCTCTCCGACGGCTCGCCCTCCTTGGCCCTGGACGACGCGCGCAGGAAGCGCACAGCCTCCATGTCCTTCATGGACAGCGGCGACGTGCCTGCGAGGAGGAGGGGGGCGGTGCCGCGGCGAGCCGCAGGGCCAGGGAAATTGAGGCATCGTGCAGGTCGCAACTCAGCCGGCTGTCACAGCTCGCCAAGCCACCCGAACCGCAGCCCTCGACTGGCCAGCGCTGATTGACGCTCGCACGGCGGGCACGGGGCCGCCCAGGAACGCGGCACGCAGCGGCGCGGGCCGGCGATGGCGCGATGCGCGACACTGCGTCGTCCCAGCCGCTCACCTCTCAGGCCTGTGCTGGCCGCTGCACTGGCAACGGCGGCCAGGGCGGCCAGAACAGCCAAAACGACCCGCATGCCGGCACACCAGGCTCGGTCCGGCCGGCCAGTGTCCTGCCCGCGCGGCTCGCCGAGACCCGCGGCCAAGCGCCGACGACGTCGCTGCCGCCAGCCGGTCGGGCAGAGCTGTCGGCGCGACACATATTCGACGGGCTCAATATCAAGGCTTGCTCGGCCGCCAGCACCTGCAGCAGCCCGGGGGGAGATGCCCGCCAAGGCTGTCGCTGCCGCAGCTGCTCCCAGGCCATCAGCAGATGCGCTTGCGCGGGCAGCCTCCCGGAAAGCCGCCCTGCAGCGGGCGGTGGCGTCCGGCGCTGCCCGCGAGGGGTTGCCGTCGTCCGTTCCGAGGCTGGCGCCGGGGGCAGGTGAGTCCATGGTCCTCGCGAGGCCGCCCCGGAGGCGATGCCACGCTGCAGTCGGGGCGGGTGCGCGACTGGTGGGTGTGGCCTCGGGATCCTCGCGCCGTAGGCCCGCCGAGAGGATTTGAATGCCGTGTGCGACCAGCGCATGTCTCTGGCACACCGCGCTGCGTGCCGTGCCCGCAGCCTTGGAAGCGTGCTCAGGGTCGGACATCGTGCGTTCGGCCGCTGCTCGCAAGGGGCGGGTGCTCGTGAGCCTGCCGGGGATCCTGCTGCCGAGCAGCGCCGGCGCCATCGGGCACATCTCTGGGCTCAACAGCGGAAGGCCCGTCCTGGAGCTGCCTGCCTCCGGTGGCGGCGTGCTTCGCCTTCGCGGAACGCTTGTCCGGCCTGCCAGCACCGTCCTGTCCCTGAGCTGCGACGGCTCGAAGCGAACGGTGACCTGCCTGGACGCGTTTCAAGCCATGATCGCCTTCACCGGGGCGGAGCTGGGGCCGGCAGCCGCTGGAGCTGAAGAGGCCACGGAGAGCGCGGCAGGGGGGGCGGAGGCACCAGCCTTGGCCTCGGCTGCTGGACCGCGCGTTCCGCCTGCGTGCTCTGCGCCGGGCGGGCACATCGGCTGCGGCCGCCCGTTCAGCGGGACGGAGGCGGCTGCGACGGCGGGGGTGGAAGCGTCCGCTCTGGCGGCACCTAGCTCTCCGGGGAGCACGGAGCCAGGGGACGACGACGGCGCGGACGCAGGGGTAGACGGGGAGCGTCGCAGAGCGGGAGCGGACGCGGCCGCCAGGAGGGGCGCCGCGTCGAGCGGCAGAAACAGGGCCGCCACTGGCGACAGAGGGGCGGCGGTCGAATGGCGCTGCGCTCCAGCGGAGCCTGATGCAGAGGGCGAGCCGGGCGACGCGGAGGATTGCAACAGCGGCGAAACCGCCGGCGCAACGGACACTCCGTCCAGCAGGCCTCGCCGAGCGGCCAAGCGCCCCCGCAGCAGCAGCAGCAGCAGCAGCAGTGCCGGTCCGGGGACGGAGCGGCTCTTCGAGGTACACACAGCATTTGTGGCGCCGGCAAAGCGACGCGCGCGGCAGCAGCACCTGCAGACTGAAGGGAGCACTCCTGCGGCTCGGTCAGGCGTTGCGCCGGCGGCGGAGCTGAGGACCAGGCGACTGGGTAGCGTTGACAGTCCCGCGGCGCGGCCGCCAGCAACTGCCACCGCCGCTGCCGCTGCTGCCGCCGCCATCGTGCTGTCAGACGACGAGGGCGATGCGGACGGGGCTGGAGTGCAGCGGGCCGGGCCGGCCGGGGCCCGAGCGGGCGCCAAGATGGAGGCGACAGGGCAGTCCCGTCAGCCAGCCAGCTCCCAGCAGTCGAGGGCCAGTCGCCGCTCGCGTGCCTCGTCGACCGGGCGGGGACTGGATAGCAGCAGCGAGAGCGCCAGCAGCGGGTCCGACGACAGCGATGTGGACAGCGTCGCGTCGTCGGAATCTGGCTCGGGTGAGGTCGCGGCAGCTCGTCCAATGCGCACGCCTCGATCCCGGGTCGGGAGGGCGGCCGCTGCCGGCTCTCGGGGGGGATCGCGAGGCGCCAAGGCCGCTGCGCGGACGGCGCCGCGCGGCGCGGCCTCGTCCTCGGACTCGGCGTCCAGCAGCGGCGGGGCTGACGACAGCGACGACGACGAGAGCGATTTCTCGTTTGACGACGAGTGACTGCAGGTCGCTGCGGAGCTGCGGGCGGCGCGCGTGGCCAGAAGGATGCGCGTTCACCTTGGCAACGAAGCGGAGCCGACACACACGCTCGGCAGGGCACGCACTCGGTCGCAAAGGACAGCAAACAAAATCTAAAGAACGGGTCATTGGCGAGCCAGAGGTCGAATGGGACGGGGGCGCGGGTCTGCCTGCCCCTCACTCCCGCCTCCCCACTGCCGCTCCTCGGTGCTCTCAGCCGAGCAAGCTTGGCACCAGCAGCTGACTCAGCTCCGCACGCAGCTGCTGCAAGATGTGGTCCTCCTCCACCAGCAGGCTGAAGGTCGCCTCAGACATGCGGCCCGAGCGGTCAGACTCGCGCTGCGAGGCACAGGCGGGGGCGAGCGGGGCAGCTGCAGATAGGCCGCGGCTCCCGGGCGCGGGCCGGAGCCCCAGCCCCACGGAGGGATGGCGGCGGGACGCTGCTGCTGAGGCGCAAACACGGCGGGTCGGCACAGAGCACTGCTCACGGCCTCAAAGACTGCCCGGGCAGAGATGGCTCCCAGCTCGTCCATGGCCTCCCGAAGCTCCCTGTCTGGGGCGGCAGCCGCGCTGCTCCCCCGGTGCTGCGCCGCAGCGAGCGGTGTGTAGACCGCCGCGAAGTCATCCAGGGCGAGCTTTGGCTTGTGGGACGCGTTGAACAGATTGAACAGTTCTGCGGGCCGAGCGGCTGGGCGAGGCAAGCGAGGCGCAGCGTGAGTTGTGCCCCGGGGCCGGATCCGGGCCGGCAACCGCTGCCGAGTGCGCTCACGTCTGGCGCGCAGCGTCGAAGTTCCACAGGACAGCGCGTAGGCCGCGGTGACGAACCCCTGCGGGCGCAGGGAGCCGGGGGGGGGGCACACGAACAACAAACTGTCTGGGTGCAGCACTCTTGCGCGCGCTCCCCTGCCTCTCTCGGCTCAACGGCTCGCCAGCTCACAACCCGGCTGGCGGTCTTGGTTCCTTCCGTGTCCATCATGTCGATGACTCGTGCAACGATGGTCGGGCCGTACTTGTCGACGAACTTGGGGCACTGCGCGGAGGAACCGGGACGAGAGGCGCTCCAGAAAGCTCATGGGGCTCGCGCGCGGGCCACCGCGGTCAGCACCTGTCGCGACACAGCACCCGGGGGAGGCTGACAGCTGCTCACGTGCTCCATGAACGACCCAGGCGTCACGTGAGGGCCCTTGGGACCTGGCTCGGAAAGCTGCCGGAAGCGCACTGAGATGCGCTGGAGAGTTTCGGCGTCAGTCAGGTGGGGCAGGTCTGCCGGGTCCAGGACGGGTTTCAGCGGCTTGTTCCCCATGGCGAAGCAGACCCCCCCCGCTGGGCCGAGGCGGGTGAGCCTCCGACTGCGGGCGCGCAGGCCGTCGCCGAGCCTGGAACAGCAATCGCCCGGCAGAGCCCAGCAGCGCACATTGCAATCGCGCGCAGGCCAGGGCTGCGCCACGTGCTGGCGCGCACTCGGCGCACTCACTCCAGTGCCAGCACGTGTACCAGACCACCCAGGCACGCCTGCGCGCAGCGGTCGTGCGAGCCGATTGTGTGCCAGCGGCAGCGGGGCGAGGCGGCGCAGTTCAAACGCTCTCTCCACGTCATCGCGTTGCTATGGACGCCACCCCGGCCGCCAGCCCGACAGCCGATACTGTGGAGGACCAGGAGTGCCTGGACGCTCTGGGGCGCGCGGATGAAGCCTCCCGGGAATCTGCCCTGGAGGCCGCCCGCGTCCTGTCCCGAGAGCAGCAGCAAGCTCAGTACGAGGAGGCCGTGCACCAGCTCAACGACATGCTTGCCAAGGCGGAGCAATTTAACGCAACGTGCGAGAAGCTGGCGTCGGGGTCCTCCTTTCTGTGCAAGGACACTCCCGCGGGGTTCACCGGAGGCGTGTTGCGGGACTACCAGCAGCAGGGGGTCGAGTGGCTCTCCACAAAGCACTTTTTGGGCGAGTCGGGCATCATTGCCGACGAAATGGGCTTGGGGAAGACGGTGCAGATCATCGCGTACGTGTCCTGGATGCGCGCGGCCCCGGTGAGCGACGGCCCGGTGCTCATTGTCGTGCCGCTGTCCACGCTGCGCAACTGGGTGAACGAGTTCCGCAAGTTCGCCCCTGACATCCCGGTGGTCGAGTACCACGGCACGCCCGAGGAGCGTGCCAGCCTGCGCCGTCGTCACATCCCCGGGTGCCCCCGCTGGGCAGCCACCGTCCCCAAGGCGAGAAGGCGATCGTCCGCCGGGTCCGCGGGCTCCGCGGCGGCCCGCAGGCGCGGCGTGGCCACCATGGAGCGGGAGGACCGATGCGCCATGCCGGTGTTCATCACCACGTACTCGCTGGCCATGAACGACTCGGCGGTCCTTGGAAAAGGTGAGAGCGTCTCTCGGCCCTCCGTCACGCTGCGAGGGGGGGGGGAGAAGCGGGGAGCAGTGCCTCGGAGGCGGGAGCCGGCACGCTGGCCAGCCCGCCCGGCCGCCCGCACTTCCGGTAGCCCGCCCGCCAGGGCGTCTGGTTACCGGCCAATGCCTCGCCCTTGCTCGATCCGCGCCACGCCAGCGCCCGGAAGCCCCCTCATCTGCTTCGTCGAGCCGTTCCTCTTGCGGCTGCGTCATGCTCGCTGCTCCACCGCCCCATAGCCCCGCGGCCCCTCTTCCGCAGCTGTCGTGCCCTGGGGGCTCCTGGTCGTGGACGAGTCACACAGGCTGAAGAACTCGGCGTCCCGACTCACCGAGGAGCTGGAGGGCTACTGCTGGCGAGAGGCGCTGAGCGGCACGCAGAAGGTGATCCTCACCGGGACGCCGCTGCAAAACGACCTGCTGGAGCTGTGGTCGCTCTGCCACTTCGTCATGCCGCTCATCTTTGCAGACAAGCACGCGTTCGCGTCAGTGTACGGCTTCCTGCAGCTCGACACCGTGGAGGGCAGGGACGACGTGGTGCTGCGGCAGGAGCGAGACCACATTGTGTCCACGCTGCATCGCCTGCTCTCGCGGTACATGCTGCGGCGCACCAAGGCGGACGTCGACCTGGAGCTCCCGCCCAAGGTGGAGGTGGTCGTCTACTGCGGCATGACCGACGTCCAGGCGCGAATCGCCGAGGGCCTCGCCCAGGGAAGGCTCGCGGAGGAAGTCGCCGATATGGGCTGGCACCTGACGCCGGGCGACTCGGCGATTGCCAAGCTGGTGCGCGGGGCCGGCGCCAAGGGTGCGAGCGCGCTGGAGCGAGGCCTGGGCGAGGCCGGGCCCGTCGCGGTGTCGAACCTGCACATGCACCTTCGCAAGGTGGCCAACCACCCGTTTCTGTTCGCCGAGCCGCACCCGCCCCCGGAGGACGAAGAGCGCGACGAGGCTGCCAGCAGGGCGCGCGCTGCGGCGGCCAGGGCAAGGGCCCCAGCACGGCGAGGGATTGTGCTCGCCACAGAGGCGGAGCTGGCTGAGCTCGCCGACGCCTCGAGCGAGGAGGAGGAGGAGGAGGAGGACGCCCAGTCAGACGAAGACGAAGACGAGGACGGTGACGACGGCAACGACTCCTGTGTCGGCGATGCTGTCGTTGGCGGGGCGAGGGCTGCTCGGCGATCGAGGGCGTCGCCCAGCGGTGGAAGCCGCGCAGGCCGCTCTCATCGCGAGGCCTCGCGGAGTGCGGGCAGGCAAGGCAGCAGAGCCGGCGCGGCAGAGGGCGCGAGAGTGGGCCGCGGGGCCGCGCGCGCCGGTGCGGCTGCCAGATCGGCAATCGGCACAGGCGCGGACGAGGCAGCGGCTGGTTCCGGGAGCCAGACTGACGAGTCCATCGTGGAATCCTGCTCCAAGATGCAGGTGCTGGACAGCATGCTGCGCCGGCTCAAGGCCGACGGGCACAAAGTCCTCATATTCTCGCAGTTCGCCAGAACTCTGGAGATTCTGAGCGACTACTTGGAGCTCCGCCGGCCTGAGTTCGGAGCGTACGAGCACCTGGACGGGTCCACCCCGCGCGAGGAGCGGCAGGCGTCAATGGACCGGTTCAACGAGCGCGCCGACCGCTTCGCCTTCCTGCTCTCCACCAGGGCGGGAGGCATGGGGATCAACCTCACCGGGGCGGACACGGTCATCATCTACGACAGCGACTGGAACCCGCACGCCGACAGCCAGGCAGAGGACCGTGCCCACCGCATCGGCCAGACGCGCCCGGTGGTCGTCTACCGCCTTGTGACGGCGGGGTCCGTTGAGGAGGCGCTGGTGCACAGGGCCAACTCCAAGCGCGCCCTGGAGCGCCTCGTCCTCCGAGACGGGTCGTTTCTTCGGGGCCAGCGGCCGCCCAAGCGCGGGCGCAGCGGGGCGGCTGGGGAGGCGCAGAGGCCGGGGGAGGAGGCGGACGCCTCCACGCCGAAGCGCCTTCGGAGAGCCGCGCAGGCAACTTCAGGCCGGCCGGCTGACGCTGCGTCTACTGCAGCCAGTGCTGCCGGTCCTGCTGCTGCTGCTGCTCGCCAGCCCCAAGCCGACCCTCGCCGCGACATTGCCTCCCAAGACTTGCGCCGCTGGCTGCGGTCCGACCTGTCCACCGCCGAGGGCAGGGCCCTCCCGATTGAGCGCGCGGAGCTGGAGCGAGTGCTCTGCAGGCCGGCGGTGATGCGGGCTGGGGCTGCCGTGCTGGCCAGAATCGAGGGGAGCGCGACGGCGGCCAAGCTGGGGTTCTCGGCAGAGCAGCTGCGAAGGGCGGCCGACGCGTCCACGGAGGCTGCCAGCTCGCCCACGAGGCGGGGAGGCCCCCCTCACCGCGGGAAGCCGCGAGGCGGAAAGGGAGCGCCTGGCTCAGAGCCGTCCGATCTGCCTCCAGTCGGCGCCGGATACGAGGTCACGTATCACAGTGTGAGTGCGTTGCGCAACCTGGCGAGCTTTGCAGTGGAGCCCGGCACCGGCGCGACGCAAAAGGGCGAAGCGGGCGCAGCCGCCGTATCCGCCGCTGCAGCTGCAACTGCGCCTGCTGCTGCCGAGTCGCCGGAGAGGCCCGCCGCGCCGCGAGAGGCCAAGCCGGCAAGCCGCAGGGCATCCAGCCGCAGGCGGCGCTGAGCGAGCGAGCGAGCGCGTGCGCGGCGAATGCGTGCACGTGCAAGCCGCGTCGAGTGCCCTGTGCAGCGTGCCGCGAGGGGGGCCCCAATCGCGGGCAAAGCAAGGGGAGAGACCGCCTCGAACATTGCATTCGTTGGTGGGGGCAGCGGGCGCGCGAGGCACAGCGAGGGAGGGTGTGGCACTCAGGGGGCGCAGCACACACGGGGCGGCAGGGGGTCCAACACTGCAATTAACAATTTCACGGCGGCTGACGGCTGACAGCTGGCGATCGGCGGGCCAACTGTCACTGACCGCGCCAGGCTTCCAAACCGCGACCCTGCCGACCCGGTTGCCGCCGCGCGAAGCGCCGGCTGGTTGGCTCCCGCCTCGGTGCATCCCACGCCTCTCCTCTGGGCGGTAGGCACCCGCAAAGCGCGAGGGCGGCTGCGGCAGGGGGGAGGAGAGCTCAATGCCTCAGCGGGGCGCTCACACGCGCTCGAGCACGACAGCGATGCCCTGGCCGCCGCCGATGCAGGCGGAGCCGATGGCGCGGCCGGGGCCTCCCTCGGCGGCCAGCTGGTTCGCGAGGTGGGTGGTGATACGAGCGCCGCTGGCGCCGAGCGGGTGGGCCATGGCGATGGCGCCGCCGTGCACATTGGTGCGAGAGGCGTCCAGGCTGAGGTCCCGCATGACGGCGATGCACTGAGATGCAAAGGCCTCGTTCACCTCGATGCGGTCGACGTCATCGATGGTGATGCCGCAGTGCTCGAGGACGTTGAGGATGGCGGGGCTAGGGCCGATTCCCATGATTGAGGGGTCCACGCCGGACACGGACCAGCCGGTGAGGCGGGCGAGCGGGGTGAGGTTGTGCTTGGTGAGGCCGGCCTCGGAGGTGACGATGAGGGCGGCGGCGCCGTCTCCGATGCCGGAGGCGTTGGCGGCGGTCACGGTGCCATTCTTCTTGAACACGGGCGGCAGCTTGGCCATGGCCTCCACCGTGGCGTTCACGCGCGGGGTCTCGTCGCGGACGATGTCGATGGCGCCCTTCTTCTTGTCCTTGACCGACACTGGGGCGATCTCGGCGTCGAACACGCCGGCCTCGAAGGCAGCCTTCCAGCGCATCTGGGACTGGAGCGCATACGCGTCGGCGTCCTCGCGGGAGATGCCGTACTTCTCGGCGAGGTTCTCGGCGGTGAGGCCCATGGGGATCTGTGCGTACGAGTCGGTCAGGGCCGCCCACAGGGTGTCCTGCAGCGTCAGGTCCATGCCGAGGCGGTGGCCGAAGCGAACGGCCTGGCCGTACACGGACAGGGGGGCCTGGGACATGGATTCGGAGCCGCCGGCGAGCACAACCTCGGCCTGGCCCAGCATGATCTGCTCGGCGGCCGTGATGACCGACTGGAAGCCGCTGCCGCACAGGCGGTTCAGAGTGAGTGCCGTGGAGCCATGGCGCATGCCCGCGCGCAGGCCGGCGTGGCGGGCGAGGTACGGGGCATCCACAGAGGTCTGCGCCACGTTGCCCCAGATGGAAGCGTCGATAGCGGCCGGGTCCACGCCGCAGGCGGCGATGGCGGCCTTGCTGGCGTGCGTGGCGAGATCAGTCGCCGTCAGCTTGGCGAACGAGCCGCCGAAGGACGCGATGGCAGTGCGCTTCGCCTGCGGGACGGCGCACGCAACGCAGAGGGACGTGCAAGGGGCGGAACCATTGGCAGCGGCGCGCGGGTGCGTGGGGAGCGGCAGGCGCGGGGGTCAGGGCGCGCTCGGCGCGGCGCGGCGCGGCGCGGCGCTCGGCCATTCTCCCGCCAGGCCATGACCAGGTTGAAGGCCGCCTCGGGCCGGCGCCGCCGGAGCGCGGGGCGAGCCGTCGGGCTGCGACCCACAGCAGGGACTCACCGCCGCGATGTAGATGCCTTGGGCTGCCGCGCCGGTTGCCGATGCCATGCTCGAGGTCTAGGCGGAAGGGTGCCTGGCGCCTGCTGCCGCCATGGGCCGCGCCTGCGGACAGAGCTGGGAATTGCAGAGGGTCGCTGCCACAGCCCCGCGCCCCCCCCCCCCCATCCCCGCGTGCCCGGTCCACGGAGCGCTCGCACAGGGGCCAGAGACACCGAGCGCAATGCGCGTGGTTCCCGTCCCCGTGCTGGAGGACAACTTTGCCCACCTCTGTGAGCCTGCGGGGTGGACGCCGGGCATCGCTGCGTCACCGCCTCGCACTTGTCGCCACAACGGTTTCCTGGGCCGATGCGAGCCGCTCGTATGCCGCAGTGATCGACGAGTTGTCCAAGCAGGCCGCGGCTGTCGACCCGGTGGAGCCCGCCAAGGTGATCGAGGCTGCAGCGCGGGAAGGCGTCATCATCTGTTCCGTTCTCACAACCCACTCGCACTGGGACCACTCCGGCGGCAATGAGGAGTTCAGCAAGCTCGTCCCGGATGCCGTGATCTATGGCGGAAAGCGTGAGCGTGATTGCACTGCGGGCCGCGCCGTGTCGGGCACTGTCGCGGCTGTTCTGGCCGCCACGCTCAGCATCCTCGCCGGCGACGCGCGGTGATTCGGACCCTTCGAGCGCCGGCGCCGCTGCTCGCAGACGACACGTACAAGCCATTTACCCGCCTCCTCGACGACGGCGACACTGTGCGGGTGGGAGGCATCGTGGCAAAGGCCCTGCACACGCCCTTTCACACGCCAGGACACGTGTGCTTCCACTGCACCGAAGTTGCCGGGGGCAGCGGAGCTGCCGGCGGCGCGGCCGCCGCAGCTGCGCCCGACGCTGCTGCCGCCCCTGGGGTCGTCTTCACAGGCGATGCCTTGTTCGTGGCCGGGTGCGGCCGCATCAACGGGAGGGGCACCCCCGCCCAGTTCAAGCGATCGCTCGTGGACGTCATCGGCGCCCTCCCGCGGGACACGCTCGTCTACGTGGGGCACGAGTACACTGCGGCGAACCTCCGCTTTGCCACGGCCGTGGAGCCCGGAAACACGGCGCTGGCCGCGCTCGCGGAACAGGCAAAGGCAGCGCTGGCAGCCGGCAAGCCCACCGTGCCTTCCACCGTGGGGACCGAGCTCGACGCCAACCCCTTCCTGCGGCCGGCCAGCGCGGAGGTGCGCGCGTTTGTGTCGGCCAGGCTCGGCGAGGAGGCGCTCGCCAGCGACGAAACCGTGCTTGCTGGCCTGCGATCGATCAAGGACAGCTTCGGCCTGGGCTCATCGGCGGGCATTTGATTTGACAGCCCCCCGGCATACCCGTGCACGGCCCGCCCCTTCGTGTGCCGGCTCTTGGCCTCGCTTGGGTGCGCCCGCGCTCCGCTGCCGGCAGGGCAGCTGAGGTGGTGAGTGGTTCTGCAAAGGCTAGGGCAGTCGGGCAACGCGAACGATCATCATGCAAAGGCGCAGCGCGAGACCGCCAGCCGAGTCACAGTCCCCAAGCCGTCACCACAGACCCGCAGCACGCCACCAGCGAGACGCGCCGGCGCAGCAGCAGCAGCTCGCCCTCGTCGCTCTCTCCTGCCTCTGGCCCGATGTCCCGCGCAAGCGGCGTGCAGGTCGGGAAGGCAGTCGCAGCGTCAGGGGCCCCTCCCACAGCGACATGCGTCACAGGGCTGCCGTCTCCCACGCGAACGGACGCAAGCACCGCCCCGAACCGGGCCGCCACCGGGTCCCCAGCGCCCGCCGCGTCGTCCTCCTCGCTCTGCATGCCCAGCAGCAGCAGCCCTCCGCCGGCCGTGCCCACCGCGGCCGCGCCGCGAGCCCACAGGATGCTGTGAGCGGGGCCCAGCGCCGCGGCAACGGCCGGGCCGGCGCCCTGCACCGCCGACGCAGGGGCCAGCGTGTGCACGGGTGGCAGCACGGCCATGGAGCTCGGGCTCTCCGGCACGCCCGCGCTCGCAACCCACCGCGCCGCCTCGGCGTCGAACTGAGCGAGGCGCCCCGGCAGAGCGGCGGCCTCATCCGGGCCCGCCCGCTTGCGGTTCGCGCGCCGAGCCTGCTGTGACGCGCCCGAGGGGCTGAAGGCAACAACGATGTCCGTTGGGGCGTCCGGCACGAATCCGACGAAGGGACCCGGCAGAGCAGCTTCGTTCGTCACTCGGGCAGTGGCCACGAGCACGGGCGTCACTCGAAGGCGGCGCTTGGGGGCGAGAGCGGCCTGAGCCGCCGCGGCCACCTCGGCACGCGTTGCGATGGCCTTTCCCTCCTTGGAGGGAGGCGGCGGGGCCAGCAGAACGTCGACAGCGGCCTGCCACACGCTCACCGTGCCGTCAGCGAGGGCGACGGCGAACCGCCCGGGGTCTCGCGGACTGAAGGCGACCGAGCGCACATCGCACCCTGCCGGCAGCGGGACCGCCACGGGCAGGGGGGGCGACACGCTGGCGTGGCACCACGTGGCAGTGCCCTCCTCGTCCTCCGCCGGGCACAGCGGCACAAGCACCACGTCGGCGGAGGCCAGCGACGCCTCCGCGCCCCGGATCGCATCTCTGTCAGACTTTGGCCACACCGGCCGGCGCGCGGCTCGCTCCGAGCTGGCCGGCCCGGCAGAGCCGCTGGCAGGGCCACAGCTGGCGCCAGCAGCGGCAACAGCGAGCCGGAAGGCGGGAAGGCTTGGGCCTTGGCCCGAGTCGGGCTCGCCCACCACTCTGCGAACCGTCGCGGCGGTGGGGAGCCGGCGCCGCGAGGGCATGCGCGCCGGCAGCGGCTTCCCCGGCTCCTTCTCATGCTGCTGTTGCAGTTGCAGCTGCTGCTGCCGTTGCTGCCGCTTGCTGGACGGAGCGCCCGCACGCGGGCCACGAGGGGCAGTTGACCCAGCGCGAGTGCGGCGCAAGCTTCCTTTGGACACCTGCTGCCTGGCTCGGCCTGCCGACGACTGCGGCCTGGGCGCGATATCGGAGCTCCGTGCAGTGGCGGCCGTGCCCTTGGCGCCGTCGGTGTCACGGGCAGGGATGGCCGGCGGGGCTGCGCCCGCCTCGTCGCCTCGCCGTCCGTGGCGGCGGGCAGAGACTGGCGGGTCCGCCACTGGGAACGGCTCTGCCGCCGCGGCGGCGAAGCAGTCGAGGTCGCCGCACGCGAGAGCAACGTGGTTGATGGGCCGGGCAGGGACGGAGCGAAGGGCCGCTGCCGCGCTGGCCTGGACGTCGACGCTGGGGCGCCTGAAGGAGGGAAGGGCGCTCTTGCGGCTGGAGGCGCGGGCGGCAGAGCGGCGGGTCAGCGGCTTGGGCTCCTCGGGAGCTGGCGGCAGCGGGGGCCAAGCGGCCTCGCGCCTGCACCCGAAGAGAGCAAAGCATGCCCCAGGCACGGCAGAGCCGCTGGGCCGCACGGTGCGAAGCTCCCCGTCCGACATCCCCAGAGCAACGCACCCTGCAACCACGCCGTGGCGCGGCTCCGGAACGGAGCCAAGCGCCGCGAGCGCTGCCGCGGAGACATTGGACGCTGCCTGGGCGGGTGGGGGCACGGCCATCGCAGTCACGTGCGCGGCGGCGCCCGGGGCAACCGGCACAACGTCGTCACCCGCAGCCCAGTCCCCGGCTCGCCACTCCCGCACCGCCCCGTTGGGGCTCCCTGATGCGCGGCCTGCCTCGCTGTCAGTGCAAGCCACGGTGATGGCGCACTCGGCGAACGTGGGCGACGCGCCGTCGTGCGCCGCCACGGGCCTGGGGGCCACAGCAAGTGCTCGGATGGACGAGGAGGACCCGCTGAGCAGTCGTGCAGGCGGCGGCACGTCCTCGGCGTCACACAGGGGCCCGTAGAGCTCCGGGTCTGGCGTGGACTCGTCGTCCAAGGGGACGCAAACGGAGTCTGCGCCGGCGGAGGCGTCCGTCAGCACAGCGCCGCGCGGCAGGCTGACGCACCACACGCTTCCGCTGCCGGTCGAGACGACTGCGTCCGCCCCGGCCAGCGTCACGGACCGCACGGGCGCGTCCCCGAGCAGCGCACCGGACACCGCGGTCGCAGTGGCTGCGCCTGCTGCCGCCCCGAGCGATGACAGCCCCCGGAACAGACCGACGGTTCCAGAGGACGACCCCGCGCAGAGCAGCAGCGCACCGGCCGACGCCCCTGCCCACGAGTCCGCACTGATGTGCAGCGCAGTGACGCCCTCGGCCACGCCCGGCCCGGCCTGGGACCGGCCGGACGCCAGCGTGACGGCGTCAGCGGGACCCCGCGGCCGGGGCAGGTCGCGCTGCCACGGGTGAGCCGGCGCGGGCCACCGTAGCGCGGAGCGCGCGACGGGCCGCAGCGCCGCGCCCCCCTCCGCTGGACGCTGGGCGCGTCGCCGCCAGCTCGTGGCCTGGGACCTGCCGTCTGCATCAGCGGCCCCCTCCGTGGCAAACACCCACACTGCTCCCGCCGAATCGCCCGCCGCCACAACGCCTGCTTCAGGCAGAGCCGCGAGGCAGGTGAGCGAGTGCTCAGGCAGCAGCAGCGACCCTCCGGCCGACGCGCCAGCGGCGCGGGGCCGGTCCGCGGCAGCTGCGCCAGCGACGTCTGCGGACGACAGCGCCCGCCCCACGGACAGCTCCAGCCGCTCGATGCCACTCGCCAAGCGCAAGCCGGCAGCAGCGGTGCCGTCGGCGCGATCAAGGCCAGACGCCTCGCTCGGCTCCGCGAGCGTGGCCGCCCAGAGCCCACCGGGCCCGCTCAGAGCCAGCACGGAGTCGCTCGCCCACACAGCCGTGTTGAAGGTGCACGGGGCCACAGGGTCACCCTCCGGCTCGCCCGCGCTCGCACCCGCGGCTGCGGCCGCGCCAGTGACCTGCGCAGACTTGGCCGCTTTGGCGATGGCGGCTGGCGAAACCGCCGGCCGCGTGACCGACTGACCCGCCGGCAGCCACGCCGCGCCCGGAACGCCCCCCTCCCGCCTACAAGGCTGCGCGAAACGGAGACGCGCCGCCTCTGCGGCGACTCCGCCGCCGAGCAGCGCGCTGGGCGCGGACGCCAGAGCAGCGGCAAGTGCTGGCCGCAGGTCCCACACAGCCAGCACAAACGCCGACGACCCGGCACGCACGGCGGACGCTGTCAGAGCGGCCGCAGTTGCGTCGCCGGCCTCACGCGCGCTGGCCACGGCGAAGGGATCCTCTGCCACGGCGGCCAGGCGGGCACCGTCGGGGCTGATGGCCAGCGCACGCACCGCGCTGGGAACAGCGGCCACGGCGGGGCCCGCGCGGCTGGAGCTGAGCGTGGAGGCGACGGTCGAGGTGGCCGACGCAGCGGACTTGCTGAGCACCGAGGCCGCTCTGGAGCGTGCCCCCATTGCACCGGCGGCAGCGGCGGCGGCGCCGCCGCCTCGCGGAAGCCTCGAGTCGACTCCGACCCCGCCAGGCCTGTCACCAGGACCGCCGTGGGGCCAGGCTGACGCACCCTCCCCGCCACTCACGTCCAAGCCGCGGCGGCCGGCTCCGCCCTGCCCCCCGCCCTCCGCCTCGCCGTCCTCCTGCAGCGCCCATCCTGCTGGAGGCTTCTCGGTGGTCGCAAATCCGGTTTCCAACTCCGTCTCGAAGGCGAGCGCCCCTGCATCGAGGTGTCGCCAGTCCCTGGCGTCGGGGTCCCACAGGCGCAGCGTCAGCACCACCCGCGCGATTCCGCAGCCGTCCCCAACAGCTGCGGCCAGCACCTCCATGCGGGGCAAGGCGCCCCCGCCCTCCAGGCCGTCGCCGAGCGCGGGAGCAGCAGCCGCTGCAAACGCCTGAACGGCGCGGCCCCTGCCCCACCGACGCGCAAGCCTGGCTCGAGCAGCGGCGCTGCCCCCTGCTGGGTCGTCTGGGTCCACGAAGCCGCACCCGCGCCGCTCCGCCGCGAGAGCGGCGGCCGCAGCGTCAACGGGCCGCTGGCCGCCCGTGGCCACGTCGTCCACAACGAGTCTCGAGGCGGCGGCAAACGCCACGTACCCGGCGTCTGGACGCCACACGGCCGCAGGCGTGCCCTCGCCCGCGGGGCCCAGCACCCTGTCCAGAGGCAGCACGGTTGACGAGTCGCACGCGCGCACCCGCCGCTTGGGCGCGGGGGCCGGCACGATGCCGGCGGGCCCGAGCACGTCAGCGAAGGTGGCCGCGGCAGCGGGGAGGACGGAGCGCCGCGAGGCGGACCGAAGGGCGGACGGCAGAGCGGGCGGGGAAGCAGCGGCCGCGGGCCCGACGGCGGCGTCCACTGGGCGCCGAGCCTCCTCCGCGTCGTCCAGGTCTTCCTCGCCGCCGCCAAAGGCAGAGCCGCCGCGGCGGGCCGCCGGGCTCTGTGTCTCCAGCAGCGCGCGCTGCAGGGCCTCACGAACGTCGCTGGACGAGCGGCGGGGCGGAGTCAGCTGCTCCGCCGTGCCCACACGGGGCATCTTGTCGGCGGCGGCTGAGTCGCCGCCGTCGCTCTCGCTGCCGCGCGAGTGCTCTGAGCTCGCTGCGCCCTTGGCAGCCGCCGTCTCCACGCGCGGAAGCGTGGTGAAGGCCGGCGAGCGGGAGAGGCTGCCGCTGGACGACGGGCGGGGCACGCTCCCCAGCATCACAGGCTGCGTTCCGGGAGTGGTGGCAGCTGCGCGGCCGCGCCCGTCAACACCGCTCCGTCGGGGGGGCGATGCCTTGCCCTGGTCGCCCTCGGTACCGCACTCGATGCGAGGCACGGCCGTCGCGGCGCCTCTCACGTCCAGGAGAGGCACGTCTGCCCGCACATTGGAACTGCGCTGAGCGCCAACATCGGTGCCTCTGGCCCATCGATCAAACGTCGAGTCCTCCTCCAAGCCACCGCTCCCGCAGTCGTCGCCATCCTCCTCCTCGTCGGCACCATCGCCGTCGTCAACGCTGCAGTCCTCGTCGGCCACGCCATAGCCCGCGTCCCCCAGTGGCCCGTCGCTGGGTGCGTACCCGGCCGGCACGCCCAGGGCGGCGGCCGGGCCCTGCAGCTCGCCGCCGCTTGACGCCACTGGAAGCACCCACGCCCCAGCTAGCCCGCCGGTCGCCTGGGTCGAGTCCCCCCGCTCCAGGTGCCAGAGCGCCAGGCTGCCATCGGCTGATCCCGACACCAGGCCGGCGACCGAAGCGCTGCCGCTGGCAACGCTGGCTGCGGGGCCGTCGATGAACGCCACAGCAGTCACGGCGGCTCCATGGGGACCCCGAAGCGGGGCCATGACGGGGTGGCTGGAGGCAGACGCGGCCAGCACACCGTCCCAGACGCGAATGCAGCCGTCTGCCCCGCCAGTGGCCACGAGCCTGCCGTCCCAGCTCGCGGCA
The DNA here is from genome assembly GCA_008330645.1 of Cafeteria roenbergensis. Taxonomy (NCBI): domain Eukaryota; class Bigyra; order Bicosoecida; family Cafeteriaceae; genus Cafeteria; species Cafeteria roenbergensis. The sequence continues at coordinate 905,669 of VLTN01000004.1, read as the reverse complement.
ACGGTGCCTGTGCCGTCGCGATGCGTCCCCTGGATGACGTCGGCGTGCCCCTCGGACGCCCCAAGAGACCACGCGACCAGCGCACCGCCGAGGCTCACCCCGATCACGCGCTCGTCGCGACCGGACGACGCACCAGCTGCCGGCGCAACGACAAGCGAGGCGATTCCGGATGGCGCGCCAGCGCGGCTGTCTGAGCGCGACGCCAGTGCGATAGCTCCCGCCATCGGTGCCGAGGCCGACGCCCCAGCTGCCACTCGCTGCCGTCGCAGCGCCTCTGCAGCGGCTGCCTCGGCCGGGGACTGGCGGGGCCGGCCGTCCGCCCCCGTCGGCTTGGGCAGCTCGGCGTCCCACTGCCTGGCCGGTCGCCATGGGCCGTCGCCGCCCGTTCCGCGGCGCACGATTGCAGCGAGCTCTGCCGGGTCGGCGGACGCTGCCTCCCGCTTGACTGCCGTCGCTGCAGCGCTGAAGGCGCCGGTAAGGGGCGCCTCCACATCCGCCGGGAGGCCAAGCACGGTCTCAGTGGCCAGCGTGACTGCGTCGACAACCAAGACCCTGTCCGCGCTGCCACCTCGCCCGTCGGCCGGGTCGGACCACGAGATGGCCACGCGCGCCGTCGTCGCAGAGGCAGCGATCGCCACGTGCGGCGTGAGCTGGCGGGGGACGGTGAACGCCTCTGCGATGCGGCGCAGAGGCGCGTACAGCCTGCAGGCATCCAGCGCCCACACCACCCCGTCGGCCGCTGCGGTAAAGAGCAGCGCCCCCGCTGGCCGGCCGCCGGGCCTGCTTGCCGTCCCCGCAAACGCCAGCGCGAGCACGGGGGCCAGGTGGGGGCGGTGCTCGGCCACCAAGGCGTTACTTCCGGCGTGGTACACGCGCACGGTCCCGCTCTGGAAGCCGGCGGCGAGCTCCACGTCCCCCTCCAGGGCCACCCGCCATGCCACGTCGCCGTCGCCGTCGCCGTCGCCGTCGTTGCCATCCTCTCCTCGGCTACCGTTGCGAGGTCCATGATCGGGGGTGGATTCACCCTCTCCGGGCTCCGCACCCGGGGCTGCGCCGAGCAGCCGGTCCCACACGGATGCCGGCACAGCTGTGGGCGGGCGCCAAGCCACGCAGATGGCCTCGTCGGCAGAGGCAGCCTTGCCCCCGACTTCGGCCTCGCCGTCGTCACGAGACGCAGCGACCTCCATGATGGGCGCAAGAGTCACCGGGTCCCACACGCGAACGGTGCCGTCTGCCGACGCCGTGGCGATGGCTGACTCCGAGCAGTCCCAGTGCACTGGCCGGATGCTGGCCGGAGAGGCGTCCCCACTGAGCAAGCGCTGCCAGTCGTCGTCGGCCAGCACAGGGCGAGACCCGCGCACGCTGAGAGACGTCACAGCAGCAGTGTGCGCCCGCCGGAGGGTGACGTGGCTTCGGCCCCGCAGGTCCAACATGCCCACGGAGCCCTCCCGAGTGGCCGCCGCGATGGAGAGGCCGTCGCCTGAAGGCGCCGCCCCTGCCACGGACGCCCCGTAGCGCGCCTCGACCAGCGCGGAGCTGCCTTCTGTGAGCGTGCGGGGCCACACCTTGATGAACCCATCCAGGGAGGACGTGCAGACGTAGCCCTTGGTCACGCTGACGCTGGTGACGGCGGCGGTGTGGGCTCCCAGCGCCACGAGCACGGTGAGGCTGCGCGCCCCAACGACCAGGATTGCGCCGGCGGACGACCCCGCCACCAAGCACAGCTCGGGGGCAGCCTGGGGCGCGACAGCGGCGGTGGCCAGGGCGGAGCGCGCGGCAGACTTGCGACGGCGAAGCTCCGCTCCAGAGGGGGGCACCACACCTGCGGAGCTGGCCCAGACAGCGTCCAGGATGGTGACGCCCCTCCCAAAGCGCCCCAGGCACGCGGCCTTGGTGGGCGTGTGGCCGCGCCGCACCCTCCCCACCCGGAGCGACTCGAAGCCGCAAGAGAGAAAGGCGTCCGCGGCGAAGGGGCTGAACCTCACGCGGCGGACGTCGGCGTCGGCGCTCTGCCTGGCCACGAGGGGCATGAGAGGGGCGGAGCGGCGCACGCTGGCGGTGACCTGTCGGCTGCCCCGGCCCGCGGACGACCCGGTGCGAGGAACCGCGCAGGGGTACGTGAGGTCGCGCAGCGCCGCCAGGAAGCCCGGGCCCTCTTGCTCCAGCGCCGTCACAAGCTCCCGCGTGGGGACAAGGTCCGGGCCTTCTGGCGAGGCAATCGGGGTCGTGGTCGGCGAGCCGCTGGCGCGAGCAGCACGGCCGCGCCCGGGAGGCCCTGATGCCGCGCACGCCGCTGCGCCCTCCGCGCCGCTCATCGTGGGGGCAAGCGATGCTCTCGTTGCCTCGAACGCCGCAACGGCTCTGTCTTGCCGATCCTGCGCGATGAGCAGCGCCTCTGCCGGGCCCTGCACGAGCGCGACGGCTGACCACACCAGCATCAGCGACCGGCCGGTGGCGTCGCTGCCGTGCACCGCAATCAGGCGGCCGTCCGCCGACCAGGCGACGGTGCCGGCCGCGGCCAGCCCCGTGTCGATGTGCCCGAGCGTCGTGCCGTCCGCGGCGCTCCACAGCCTGAGCTCAACTGTCTTGGACTGCTGCGCCGTCGCCTCGCCCGCAGCGGAGTCGCCATCGCCCGCCCGTGGTGGCTCTGCCAGCGCAGCAAGCAACTGGCCCGAGGGCGACACAGCCAGCGCCACCACGTCAGCAGAGCAGCCCTGGAAGCAGCGCTGGGAGTCGATGGTGCAGCCGCCGCCATCGCCACCGGCGCCCTGCTCGTCGCCGGCTGGCTGGAGTGCTAGGACCGTGCGGCCTGCCGGAAGCAGCACCTCGTTGGACCCGGCGAGCCAGGCAAGCTGGCCGGGCCTGGACGCCCCCACTGCCGCCACGGCGACGAGCTCCCCGGCAGAGAGCCCCGGGAGCACCACAGGCGAGGCGGCAGGCCCCCCTTGGGGAGCGGCGCCGGCTGAGCCGAAGGCCGCTCCGCTCCCGCTCTTCGCGCCCGCCTCGCCGTCGGAAGCCTTGGCGTCGCTCCCGCGCAGCTGCGCCCGGCCCTTTCCAGCGCCGGCGTCGCCACCGGCGGGCTGGCTCGCGTCCTCCGCCCGCCCTCGCTCTGGACTGCGCAGCTCGCCCCCGCGGCCGCCAACCCCCCCGTCGGTCAGAGGCGGCCCGCTGAACCTGTCCTCCCTGGCCACAGGCGTGTCAAGGCTGTCCGCGCTGTCTTGGCCGTCGTCGCCAGTCCAGTTTTCCCCGTCCGAGTGCCCTCCCGCCTCCCCAAGAGGGCTCAGGGAGCCGCCGCTCTGGTCCGCCACACCTACGTGTGGCAACGAGTCGCAGCCGGCACCGGCGCGGTGGAGCCCGCCCGAGCCCGAGCCAGGCCCCGCGGCAACGCCGTCCGCCGCGGAGCGGCTGGTTCGGGGCGCGCCGGGCCACTGCCTCTGGGCGGCATGCTGCTCCGTCGCGGCGGGCAGCGCCGATGCAGAGGAGGTATGAGCGGCCGCCCTGAACCCCGCCACCGCGAGACGGCCCCGGGACCGCGGGGACACAGGGCTGGAGTGCGACGACTGGCGGGCGGGAGCGGGCACATGGCCAGCCCCCTGGGCCACCGGGCTGCGCGCCCGCCCCAAGCCGCGCGTGCGCGACGACGCCGCTGAGAGGGCAGAACGCGCGACGCTTGGCGGCCTGTCGGGCTCCCCCGGGTCGCAAGAGGCGTCCACAGGGCCGGGGCCGCCTGGCCCATAACCCTTGGGAGACGCGCCCCGCCGGCCCCGTCTGCACGCAACCCCAGACCTGGTGGGGAGCGATGACACGGACGACGGCGCATCGACGCCGAAGCCGACCCACCCGCCGCCGCTGACGCCGCCGCTTGCGACGCCTGTGGCGAAGCCGCCGTCAAGCTCGCCCTCGTCGGTGACGGACGGCCGGAACGACGCCACAGCGCTCTCCGCGGCGGCTAGGAGGGCGTCCTCGTCGCCGAGCGCTGCCTCGCCGTCGCAGTCAGCGGAGCCGTCGAGGGCAGCCCCGCCTGCAGCAGCCGCAGGCGAGGGGGGCATCCTGGAGGCCGAGAGGCCAAGCGCAGCGGCAGTGGCTCGCTCAATGAGCGCCGCACTCGGGGACACGTGGCCATCGGCGCCCGCAGCCGAAGCAGCTGCAGCAAGCTTGGCCCCGGCTGGCCCCTCGCTGCTTGGACGGGAGCCGTCGCCAACGAAGGGCGCTGCCGCCACCGCAGCCACCGGGGCAAGCTCCGGGTGTCCCAAGCCAGCCGAAACCGCACAAGGGTCGGAGGGGGCGCCGCGAGGCACCTCGGGCGTCCAAACGAAGGCGAAATGGTCAGCCCAGGACGCGGCACGCCGAGACACGGGAAACTCCAGCTCCTTTGGCATGGTCTGGGGCAGAACAGACGGAGGCAAAAGACAGGAAAGGGCAGAGGGGGGGGGGGGGATGGAGGAAACGTGAGCAGCAGCGCGCGTGTGCATGGCCCGGCAACCCAGTGTTGCGATGCGGACGAGCGAGCCGCGCTTGCCACTGTGTGGCACGCAGCGACCTCAACCATGCTCACGGCAGCAGTCCAGCACCTGTCCGCGAGCGCCATCCCACGGAGCGCCATGCCTCCGCTGAATTCCGCGGCAACTACCGCAACCGGGGCTCGGCTGCTGCAACCGCGCACAAGCTGGACAAGGTCGACGCCGAGCACCGTCCACTGCAATGAAAGACTGCGCTCAGAGTCCCAACGTCACAGGAGGGGGCAGTCAGTGGAGCGAGGAGGCAGACTGCTCGCGCGCCGGATTCTCATGCTTTCAAGTGCGCGTCTGCTCCTGGTCTCACTGCAGTGGGACTTCCACCAGGCGGCCCTGGCGCACGCGAAATGATGCGTATCGTGTTGAGAAGGCGAGCCGGACAACGCTATGGTCGTCGAGCAGCAGGTCCAAATGAAAATTTGCGGCGTGCTCCTTCACCTTGCGCATTTGGACGTATAGAAACCGGCTTGCGAGCGCCGCATGCGCAGCCCCGCTCGCTCTGCGCGAGCATCACCATGGGCGAAGAAGCAGCGCAAGCTGGAGGTGCGCTCGGGGACGATTCGGCGACGACGGAGGCTGGCAGCGACCGGCCTGCAAGTGGTCTTACTGCCGTTTGGCTTTGGCGCCAGGAATCCGGACAAAGGAAGCCTTGCCCAACAAGCGACAAATGGGCCTTGAAATCATGGCATCCTGCAGTGAAGGGGGAGGCAGGGATGGCAGCTCGGCGTGACATCGACGCGGGCGGGACGCGCTCAACTGGCGAGGGGCGTCAACGGCCGCCGCGGCAGCCTCACAACGTCGTTCTTGGTGCCACTCCGCTGCGCTCGTGAGTCGTGCTTGAGCACGCGCCACTCCTTTAGCACATTTGTGAATTTGTCTGATGCGCTCATCCTCGCACCCGAGGTGTCCGGCTTGTTCACGGGACGGCGGGGTCAGACGACCGAGCAGAGCAGCGCGTTCGCGTGCACTCGCGGCAGCGCGTGTGGGCCAGCGCTGTGCACCGCAACATGGTCAAATGGCAGCGCAATTGAAACAAAGTGATCGCGCCCGGCCACTCAAGCTAACCGGCTGAAACGGTGCATTCCGGCTTTCAGCCTCGCATGCACTGCAGGTGGCACCCCTCTGGTGGCAGCAGCTCCTCAAGCCGAGTCTGCGGACGAGGGACCAAGACAACTGGAGAGAGCCTACTCGTTCGAAGCCTCGTTGGAGGACTCGGCCTCAGCCTCGGCCTTGGGGGCAGCAGCCTCGGCCTCAGCCTCGGCCTTGGGGGCGGCAGCCTCGGCCTCAGCCTCGGCCTTGGGGGCAGCAGCCTCGGCCTCAGCCTCGGCCTTGGGGGCGGCAGCCTCGGCCTTGGGGGCAGCAGCCTCGGCCTCAGCCTCGGCCTTGGGGGCGGCAGCCTCGGCCTCAGCCTCGGCCTTGGGGGCAGCAGCCTCGGCCTCAGCCTTGGGGGCGGCAGCCTCGGCCTCAGCCTCGGCCTTGGGGGCAGCAGCCTCGGCCTCAGCCTTGGGGGCGGCAGCCTCGGCCTCAGCCTCGGCCTTGGGGGCGGCAGCCTCGGCCTCAGCCTCAGCCTCGGCCTCAGCCTCGGCCTTGGGGGCGGCAGCCTCGGCCTCAGCCTCGGCCTCAGCCTCGGCCTTGGGGGCAGCAGCCTCGGCCTCAGCCTCGGCCTTGGGGGCAGCAGCCTCGGCCTCAGCCTCGGCCTTGGGGGCAGCAGCCTCGGCCTCAGCCTCGGCCTTGGGGGCAGCAGCCTCGGCCTCAGCCTCGGCCTTGGGGGCAGCAGCCTCGGCCTCAGCCTCGGCCTTGGGGGCAGCAGCCTCGGCCTCAGCCTCGGCCTCAGCCTCGGCCTTGGGGGCAGCAGCCTCGGCCTCAGCCTCGGCCTTGGGGGCAGCAGCCTCGGCCTCAGCCTCGGCCTTGGGGGCAGCAGCCTCGGCCTCAGCCTCGGCCTTGGGGGCGGCAGCCTCGGCCTCAGCCTCGGCCTTGGGGGCAGCAGCCTCGGCCTCAGTGGTTGGTTCAGCGGCAGCAGCGGGCGAAGGGACGGGGGCGGGGGCAGCAGAGCCGGACTCACCGGATGATGCGCCTGCCGCAGCGGCTGCAGCTCCGTTGCCCTCGGCCGGCTTGGCGGCCTCACTGGAAGCAGCGGCCGCGGCCGCGGAATCAGACGCCTCGACCGCCTCTGTGGCGGCCTCGGCGGCCTTGTCACCGGCGGCCTTGGCCTTGGCTGCAGCTGCCTCAGCCGCCTCAGCGGCCTTGATTGCCGCCGCAGCTGCTGCCGCCTCGTCCGACTCGTACTTGGCCACGACGGCCATGTCGATGCCATCGAGTGCGCCCATGCGCTCGTCCAGGACGGCACGCGCGGGCTTGTTGATGCCTGCGAGGACAGCGTCGGCGAGGATGCGCTGGAGAAGGTCCTCCACCATGGTGGTCGGGTTGATGAACGCCTTGGCAACCTCCGGGATGCTGCTGGAGATGGGCTCCATGACAGGGTCGAGGCCAGCCTTGGCTGCCTTGAGCACGAGAGGGTAGAGCACGGACATGAAGATGCTGTGCATATCTTCGATGGCCGCGATCTTGCAGTCCACGACCATGCGGCCAAGCGTGTCGGCCATGGCCGCCTCGGGGGTGAGGGGGGAGGAGGCACCCGGGAGGCCGTCGGTGATGAGGCGCTTGAACGTGAACACCGCGTTCTTGCACACAAGGGCGAGGCCCTCGCGCATGATGTTGTCCATGCGCCACTCGGACAGACCGGGAGCGCGGGCGGCGAGCTCGGCGCGGGCGGCCTCGCCCCAGTCGCCGCGGTCGTCGCGGAGGGCGCGGCAGGGCTCGTAGAAGACGCTGCGCTGGTAGCGAGCGTTGCGCTCGACGCGGCTGAGGTACTTGAGTCCCTTCTCGCTAGTGGCACCGCCCTCGGCGGCGCAAGTGGCGATGAGCGACTCGCGCACGACCTCGACGGCCTTGGCGTGGGCGTTGGCCAGCGGGGAGAAGAGCAGCTTGAGGATGGGCTCCAGCACGGGGCTGAGCGAGGACTCCACGGCGGGCCGGATCACGCCAGTGGCCGAGTCGGCGATCTTGTTCTCCACCAGGGCGACGGCGTCGAGGATGGGGCCGACTGCCTTGGCGACGGCGTCGCGGACCGACGGCTCGGCGGTGTCGATGGCCTTGGACGCGGCAATCCAGCCGGCGCGGACGCTTGCGCCAACGGTGTTGTTCACAGTCTCGCGAACCTTGTCGCGGATGATCCGCTCGGCGCGGCCTGACTTGATGGCGGAGTAGACGGAGGGCATGATGGTGTCCTCGACGGCGTCGTTCGCGAGGAAGGCAAGCATCTCCTCCTCCGTGGCACAGCAGCTGTAGTAGCCCCAAACGCGGAGCTCACGGCGGGTCTGCCTGTACGCGCTCTCGAACGCGGCGCGCTTGACCGGGTCCGGGTTGAGCGGGGCGCGGGCGCGCCACGCAGCGAAGCGCAGGGCGTCCTCCCAGGAGGAAAGCTGCTCCTCGTTCTCAAGCTCGATGAACCAGGTGCGGCGCTGGTCCCACTTCCAGTAAGGGGCGATGCGCAGGATGTGGCTCTCCTTGGGGCGCTTGAGGCTCTCGAACACCTTCACGTCATCGTCGTCGGAGGCCCTCAGGCGGGACACACGCCGAGACGCGAAGTTGATGATGCCGGTGCCCTTGACCTTCTTGCGGTCGAAGGGGGCCTCGACCTCGTTCTCGAAGAGCCGGGCCTCGTAGTTGTCGGCCTCGTTGAGCACCACCATGAACCGCTTCTTCCAGTTCTTGCGCACTTCGCCCTGCGAGGCAAGCCAAGCGTGGGCCGGGGGCAGGCGGGTCAGGGCCACGAAGAGAGAGGGCGCGTGACTTTGGTCCCGCGAGGGGGGCGGGGCGCGCGGAGGCGAGCGCGCGAAATCAGTCAGCCGCGTGAGGTGAAACATCTCGTGGGGCACCCGATGTGCGCGTTGCATCTGACCCAACCGAGCCTCCGGTCTCTTGGATGCGGCACTCGGCGGGCCCTATGCGGCGACCACCCCAAACCGCAGAGCGGTCTGAGGGCCCGGCATGTGGGGACGCCGCAGCCCGCACGAGGGGGCTGCGGCGAGAGCTGCCCGTCGTCCCACCCGAAAAAGGGGCGAAAGCTCGACAAGATCACAGGCCCTCGGCGCGGCGCGCGAGGCGAGGAGGCGACCACCGGGCGGCGCCACAAGGCTCACGAGCTTCATGACAAAGCCGGATGCCAGCGGCTCCGACGGGAGCGGCATGGTCAGCAGGCGGTAGGGGATGACGCGGCCGCCACCGGAGCGCATCGCCTTTTCTTCCGCGATCAGCGCCTCGCCGTAGCCGAGGGCGTACAGCGGCGTGAAGGTCGTGAACATCGTCTCGACGAGCTCCTTGATCTCGCCGAGGCGCATGTCGGGCATGCCCGGGACGGCGTTGCCCATGGCTGGCGCGCGAGACTCTGGAGAGCTCGGGAGGTGCGTGATGGGCCAGGACGCGCTCCCGACTTCATTGGTTGCAGTGCTCTGCCCGCGGCAGTCCACCGGCTGTCGCGAGCCCCGGCCGTGGGGGCGCCCCGGGCCGGGTCGGGCGCCAATCCCCAGGCCACGTGGAAAAGCTCATGCACCGCTCCTTTCTGCCTCCCGCTGCCAAGGGCGTTAGCGGGCACGATGTGGCGTGGCGCGCGATTGCCAGCGGCTGCCGAAAGCGCCGCGCTCCCCGCAACTACACGCGAGCCCAGAGGCCCTCGAGGTGGTGCCCCGCGCCACTGGCGGGAGCTGGGAGTCCTCCAACCCAGGGGCAGGCAGTCGGATGCGGGGGGGGGGGGGGGGGGTCCACAGCACCTGAGCCGCGCAGCGGCAGGCTTGGCCTGTTCGTGTTGAAACTTGCCGACCTAACCGCAGCGGCGCTGTCTCGGCAAATCCTCGGGGGCAAGCCACAGCGAGTGCGCGCGGAGCGAGCGAGTGAGCCTCCCCCCGGGCGCCGCCCTGTCCACGCCTCGGGCGGCCTCCGAGTGCGCCTTGCGCGGACTGGAGCTGACCCGGGCCGGTGCGCCGGGGTTCGGACCCGTCAGGGCCGCGTCGCGCGAGACACATCTGGCTGCCCTCGAGGTGACGCCGCCGGGCTCCGAGTCGTCGCCCCGCGTCACACGCCCCGCCGCGCCCCTTCCCCTTCCCCGGCAACGAGACGCAGCTACGAGCAAAATGCCCAAGGACTCGGGCGAGTTCGACCAAGCCAAGTTCGACGCCATGGTGTCGAGCCAAAGCTGGCTGCTGCGCGGCTTCACCTTCTACGCCAAGTACCACTGGGACCCCATGTGAGCCCGCCGGGTCACAGGTCGCAGGGTGCAGTCTGGCGGCTGGCTTCGGTCGGGTCTGGGGTTGAGAGGCTGGCAGCTTGGGAGCGCGCACGGGGCGCGGTTGCGCCCTGAAATGCCGCAATGACCAGCGTCGGACCGAGTGGCTGCGCTTGCTGTGGCTGCGACCGTCCCCGCCCCCCGCCTCGCAGCAACCAGCTGATCCACATGTGCTGCATCTGGCCGATCCTGTTCTCGGCCATCGTGCTCTTCGCGGACATTCCGCTGCCCGAGTCGGTCGTTGCCCAGATCCCCGCTGCCGTGGTGGAAGCCGTGCCGTTCCGCATGGACAACGTCGGGTTCGTCGTCGCTGTCGCCTACTTCCTGTGGCACTTCACGCTCAGCTTCTCCATCGGAGCCGTGGCCAATTGCCTCGTCATTGCATGCCTCATCGGCTCCGACGCGTGGCACGCCAACTACCCCGAGACGCTCCCCGCCTACGCCTGGGCTCTGCACATCGGGTGCTGGATCGCTCAGTTCTACGGCCACGGCGTCCACGAGCAGCGCCGCCCGGCCCTGCTCGAGAACCTCTTCGCATGTGAGCCACCTCCGCGCAGCCACCGCGCTGTCCGCGCCCTCCCGACTGCTCGAGCCGTGCAGTCCGGGTCCTCCCCACCCGCCTCTGCCCCCAGCCACCCTGTGCCTCGCCGTTGCGCCCCCCCCCCCCCTCCTCCTCACCGCTTCGCAGCCGTCTTCATGGCGCCAATCTTTGTGGTGATCGAGGGCCTGTGCGCAGCGGGCTTCATGCCCGAATTCCATGCCAAGCTCACGGCTGTGGTCGAGCCCGAGGTGCGCCACTTCCACGCGCAGCGCAAGGCCAAGTCCAGCTGAGCGGAATTGAGGTGATGGCACAACCTCCCTTGCGTGGCCCAAGTGGCTCTCTGCGCGAACCGTGAGTGGCTCGATGCGTGACTGGTGTTGAAGCCACGCTGGCAAAAGCATCCCGACTGAGAGCAAAGGACGCGGCAGCGCCACGCACCACTTCCCCAGGCCGCCAAGCACTCGCCAAACCAGTCACAGCCCCGCAAGAGTCGCCCCCCGCCTCGATAAAAAATCACTCAGCTCTCGCGCTCGGCGTCTGCTGGCGGAACAACCATGCCGCCTAGCCAAGCGAGTAGTAGCCATTGCCATCACCGTCCGGCATGGTGAGCTGGTCGTCCAGCTCGCCTTCCCCATCTTCGCGACTGTCCGGCTCGTGCGGCTGGCACAGCGCCCGCCGCGCGCACCTGGCGCCGCAAGCCCCGCAGCACACGGTTCCAGCCGCAACCAGCACCTGCACTGCCTCCGCCCTCCGCCGCTCCATGCTCGGCATAAACGGACGCAGGAAGAAGACGCAAACTAGGTCCCGCGCAGCTGCCATGGCGGCCCACACCACTGAGAGCACTGTGCTAACCGTCTTGGGAGGCTCCATGAACCCGCACTCTCCCGTCAGCCCGAGCCGCAATGCTGAGCTGACTAGCACCACCGCCACCGTGGCAAACGCCGCCACCATGAACATGAACCAGGCTGCGGCACACATGGGCAGGGCAGGAGCGGGGGAGTTGGCAGGAGCGGGGGAGTTGGCAGGAGCGGGAAACGCAGGCAGGATGCGGCTTGGAACGAGCCCGCCGCGCCGAATGCAGATATGCCAACAACCGACCCGGCGGGGCCGACGGCAGCTGCCTTGGCCGATGGCGGCCGAGCGCAAGCACGCCCGCGCTCACCAACGTCCAGTTCCAGCTCTGCGCAGCCTGCCACGCTCCGGACCTCGATTGCGATGGAGCAGGGATCGCTCGCGTTGGGCTTGGACACGTTCGACACGAACGGCTCTTCGGCCAGGATGTCGCACAGCGTGGTGACGGACACGCGGAAGCCGGGCGTGCCGGCGTGCGGCGGCGGCCTGGCCGGGTCTGGAAGCACGGGCTGCTTCGGGAGCCACGACTGCACCAGCCGGGCGCTGTCGCACTCGAGCGCAAAGGTCCCAGAGGGAGAGGCAGGCGTTGGCGCAAAGTCAATAACAAAGCCCACAGGAGCGCTGGAGCCAGCATCCGTCACCGTGAAGACTTGCGCCAGCGGCCAAGTTGCAACCACGGCGCACGGTCGAGTGCAATTGATGGGCTCCTTGGTGTAAGGGTGCTTGCACATGGGCCCGCCACTAGCAGGCGCCTGCCCCACCGACTGCACAACTGCGCCAAACGCCGAGGGCTCTCCCACTGGGGCGCAGAGTGTCGTGCAGTTGGGGCAGATGTTCACCTCGAACGTCGTTCCCTCGGCGTCCTCCCCTCGCAGGGCTGGGGTGTCCGACCCGGACGACGGGCAGGCCTGGGAGAGGTCGAAGCGCGGGCCGTCCTCAACGGAGACGTCCTGGACTGCGCAGTCGCCGGCGCAGCACTGAGCGGCGGCGTCGTTTCCCTGCGCTCGGCCAGACAAGGCGACCGCTGCCAAGACGACGGCCCACCCGCCGACGCCCATGCGGCGTGCGCGTAGAGCGGGGGCGCGTGCACGAGCGGCGGCTCTGACCCTGGCTGGGGCGGAGGTCCTTCCCGCGCCTGGGGGCAACCCACCGCCGAGTGGAGCTCCGGCCCCTTGAGGCTCTGCCCTGCGCCGGCGGCCGGCAACGGAGGCCCGCGTGACGCACTCTGCAGCCATGAACGTCGGGGAGTTCCGCGAGAAGGGGGTGGCGTGCATCCAGGATGCTGTGAAGCTTGACGAGGCTGGCAAGTTCGCCGAGGCCGTCAAGCGCTACCAGGAGGGCGTGGAACAGCTCATCGCGTTCATTCGCTGTGAGCGCCAGACTGGGCGGCGGCGGCCGCCCCGGCAGCGCCGCGCTCCAGCCCCGCATGCGCTAGCGCCCGGGATCTAGCCGTGTTGGCAACGGGGTCCCACTCGGGAGGCCTCGGCGCGTCCGGGGCGGGCTGGCTGCGGCGGCGCGCGCAGTTCGGGTGCCGGGGATTTCGGGGAACACGCCTGCGCGGACGCGCTGGCCTGTTCGGCCCGACGGGCTGCCCGCGCCCGCCTCCTCCCGCGGTGGTGATGCGGGCCCACACGCGCGCCCCATGTCCTTCGCCCTCGCTGCCTTGGAAGCGCGAGAGACGAAAACGCGGCGCCTCTTGGTCAGTTGACGCGCAACTGCGCCTCGCGTGCGCGCGTTGTGCCCGCAAGCCTCGCAGACGTGAAGGACGACAGCCAGCGCAAGTTCTTCAGCGAGCGCGTGAGCGGATACCTCGACCGCATCAAGTACCTGAAGGGGGTCGGAGGCTCGCCGAGCGGCGGGGGCGGGGGCGCTGCAACGGCGCGCCCGGGCGACAAGGGCGCGGAGGAGTCCCCCGACGCCGAGGGCGCTCGCCTGGAAGGCGCCCTTGCTGGCGCCATTGTGTCGGAAAAGCCCAATGTGAAGTGGACGGATGTTGCCGGGCTGGCCACGGCCAAGACCGCGCTGAAGGAGGCCGTGATCTTGCCCCAGCGCTTCCCCGAGCTGTACATGGGCAAGCGCTCCCCCATCAAGGGCATCCTGCTCTACGGTCCGCCGGGCACAGGCAAGAGCTACCTTGCCAAAGCCGTGGCTACGGAGGCCGACTCGTCCTTCTTCTCCATCTCCTCGTCCGACGTGATGTCCAAGTGGCAGGGCGAGTCCGAGCGGCTCGTGCGCTCCCTCTTCAAGATGGCGCGCGACCGCAAGCCAGCCATCATCTTCATCGACGAGATCGACTCCATGTGCGGCGCTCGTGGCGACGGGCAGTCCGAGTCCAGCCGGCGCGTGATGACTGAGTTCCTTGTCCAGATGCAGGGCGTAGGCAAGGGGGAGGACGGCGTGCTCGTGCTCGGCGCCACCAACATCCCCTGGGGCATCGACTCCGCCATGCGCCGGCGCTTCGAGAAGCGCGTCTACATCGCGCTGCCGGAAACGGCTGCCCGCCGCGCGATGTTCGGCATCCACATCGGCGACACTGACAACGACCTCACAAAGGAGGACCTGGAGGTGCTGGCCATCATGAGCGAGGGGATGTCCGGGTCCGACATCAGCGTCGCCGTGCGCGAGGCCCTCCGCATGCCCATCAGGCGCTGCCAGACCGCGACGCACTTCGTCCGCATGCACGACGGAAAATTCTGCCCCGTGCCCCCCGGCACGCCGGGCGCGACAGCCATGACCATCATGGAGGTCCCCCCCCGCATGCTGGCCGTGCCCCGCGTCACGATGGAGGACTTCTACGTGGTGATGAAGAAGGCCAAGTCGTCCGTCGGCTCCGAGGAGCTCACCAAGTACGACGAGTGGACCCGCGAGTTCGGCGAGGAGGGCGCGTGATCCCCAGCCCGCGGTTGCTGGCCGGCGGGGGCCGTCCTTGGCTTTCGTCTAGTGCGTTTGTCATCTCTCTGCAGGAGGGCTTCTTTTTTGCCGCGATTCAAATGCAAGTCTTTGCGTGCGCCGGCGCCTGCGAGCTCGCTTCCCACAAACACACACACACACACGCGCGCGCGCGCACGCTGCACCCGCTCCGCGCGCCGCGAAGCTGGCACTGCTGCGAGCTTCCGCGGGGAGCTTGCAGGCTCGGGGGCGGGGCCGCAAAAGCACTGCAGCGGGGATCGCCCGCGGCGGCGGCCGGCAAGCTGCGCCGGGGCGTCAAAGCAAGGCGCGGCAAGCAGCAAGCGCAGCCTGCGTGGCGGCCGACCAGCCGCCCTTGGCCTGCATCGCGGCGATGGAGGCCGCAGCGTCCATCGACCCGGCGAGGGCGCCGGCCATGGACCCGCCGCGCTTCACCAGCCACCCCAAGGCGCGGGCCTCGAGCCCGAGCACCACGTCGTCCGCCTCCCCGGCTGCCAGCTGCTCCGTGAGGCCGAGGAGGATGGCGGTGGCGTCGTCGGGCATCTCGCCCGACTCCTGCGGCTCCACGTCCACACAGAGAGCGAGGTTGTGCAGCACCGCTGCCGCGCTCTGCCTCAGCAGCGCCGCGCCGTCGGTCTTGCGGAGCAGGTGGAAGGCGGCCCCCGTCACGGTGCCGCACAGGGCTCGGGAGGCAAGGGCTGCCGCCGCGCCCTCGGACCCCCCCGCGTTTTGGAGAACGCCCGCCGCCGCGGTGGAGGCGGCGGGGCTGAGCTGGTCCTCTGCGAGCCACGTGGCAGCGCACCCGATGCTGGAGCGCAGGCCCATGACGCCGCCGCGCGCCTCCTCGGCAAAGTACGCGGCGCCGTCCCCGCGAAGCATGGCGCAGCGGACGAGGAACAGGGAGGCGGGGCGGGCACGCGGCGGCCAGGTGCGAAGAATGGTGCTGCACAGGGCGTGGAAGGCTGCCCACCGGCCGCCGGCGAGCATGGAGGCAGTTGCCTCGGCGGCGCTGGCGCGCTCAGCGGCGTCGTCGATCCTCCCGAACTGGGCCTGCAGGCTGAGGCACCCGCTCGCAAGCAGCGCCTCCTGGTCGGGGGTGAGGGGGGAGGCGGGAGAGCCCTCCGCCCCGCTCAGGGTCTTGCTGACGGAGACGATGAGACGCCGAAACGGCTCCACGGCGGCGATGAACGTCGACGTGACGGGCTCGCCCTTGCCCCGGAACACGGCCTCGATCGCGTCGCTGCTGGCACCCGCGGACGCCGCAGACGAGGAGGCCGGGGCAGAGGCGGCGGCGGCGGCGGCGGCAGGAGCGGGAGCGGCGGCGGGCGGCGCCGCGGCCCCCGGCTTTGCCACGCTGGCGGCCGCAGTGAGGTCTGCGCCGGCCGCAAAGGGGTCCATGTTGGTGGACATCTGGTCGGTCATTTGCTGGATCATGGGCGCGAGGGACTGTCCGAGCGGCGTGGACAGGAAGACCTCGGGCAGGTCGCGAATCTCGGAGGGAATGCCGGACCCGAGGAGGAAGTTTGCGCACTCGTCCGTGAAGTGATTGCAGTTGTGCTTCAAAAGGTTGTAGGTTGCGGGCGTATAGCGGCTCTGGATGCCGGCCACGAAGGCGTCAAACGTCTCCTGGTCCATCGGCGTTTTTCCGAGCGGAATGGCCTTGCACGGCGCGAGCCCGAAATGGGCCGGAACCAGCTCGGGCCGCAGCTTCTGGATCCCCCCGCCAAAGAAGTACTCGTAGCCGAACACCACGATTCCCTGCGGGGCGCGGGGGTGACCAGGCCGCGCGGACAGAGTGGCGCAGTTCTGACGCGTGGCCGTCCGCAGGGCCAAGGGTCGTCGCAGCCACGTGCCAAGCTGCCCCGCAGCAGCCCTGGCCTGAGCCGCACCGCTCGGCGCACCGCGGCTGCACCTTCTGCGCCAGACCGCACGCGCTCGGCCCCGTTGCCGCGGCGCGTGCGCGCGGGGTTGCCACGCGTTCGGCTGCTCACGGTGTGCGGAATGTAGTCGATTTGCTTCCCCAGGAGGGGCATGCTCATACGAGCCGCCATCCCCTGGGACAGGTCATAGAGGTGGAGCACCACGGGGCTTCCCTCGTCTGCCATCTGAGGGGCTGGGCAAGCGGCGATCAAAAGCGGGGCTTCCAGCGAAAAGGTGAGGCAACCAGCTCCTTGCCCGCCAGGCCGGAGATGCAACTGCGCTTGCAAGCGGTCGCGCGTCACGCCACCTGCCCCTCCCCGCCAAGACGCGATGCAGCCCCATGCAAAGGCCGACCCTCACCGGAGCTGCCGGATTGCGGGCCTGTGTGCGGCGCGCCCGCGGGGCAGCTGGGCGCGGGTCGCCGCGGCTCTGCAGCGTGCCGACGACGGCCGAGGGCGGCGAACACCACCGCGAAATGGCAGCCGCACGAGCCCGCGCCACTCGCCTCGTCAGGCAGGTTGTGCGCCCCTCAGCCGCAGTTTCTGCGGCTCTTCGAGCGGCCCCTCGGCGCGCGGAGGCCGAGCTGCGCCTGCCGCGGGCTCGCGGCTTTGCCACCGATGCGGGC
This sequence comes from Cafeteria roenbergensis, assembly GCA_008330645.1. Classification (NCBI taxonomy): domain Eukaryota; class Bigyra; order Bicosoecida; family Cafeteriaceae; genus Cafeteria; species Cafeteria roenbergensis. The sequence goes on along the minus strand of VLTN01000004.1, from coordinate 888,969 downwards.
GGCTCGGACAAGCAGGAAGCCCACTGGGTGGAGACTGAGTCAGGACTGAAGTGGAGAGACGTCGTCGTGGGCGACGGGCCCGAGACGGTGCCGGGGGAGTTCGTCAAGGTTCGCTACCGCGGGGCGTTGGCAGATGGCACAGTCTTTGACGAGAACCTCGACTCCGGGCGGCCTCTGCACTACAGGCACGACCGCGGGTTCGTTGTGTGGGGATTCGACGAGGGAGTGTGCGGCATGCGTGCTGGCGGGGAGCGGCAGCTGGTCATCCCGCCTCACTTGGGCTACGGCTTCAAGCGCGTGGGGCCAATCCCCCCCAACAGCGAGCTTCACTTCACCATCAGGGTCGAGAACGTAGCGGAGGGTGCTGAGCCTGTGCAGGCTGGCTGGCTGGACGGCTTCAGGCGCCTGTTCGGGTCGGCGTGAGTGCGCCGCCACGCCGAGTCACGAGTTGGCCTGAGTGCGCTGTGGAGGCGCTGGCTGCAATGAGCACTGAATAATGAGACGCTGGCAGTCCCGGGCACGCAGAGGTCAATGCACCAAAAAGGCGTCGCGCTGGGTTATACGCAGGGCGACGGCGACCACCGGGCAAGCCGGGGCCTCGGCCGCCCGCTGCTGCCTCCAAGCCGAACACCGGCTAGCGAGCACACCCGCAGGCCGACGACGCGAGACAAACGCAAGAGCTGCAGCCCATGGCCGGGGGGGAGGAGGGGAGGGGGGTGCGGCGACATGAGTGGCAAGAGCGCGGGAGGGACGGGGCACGATGCTGGGCAGGCGGAGCGATGCGGCCCAAGGCCACGACCTCAGATGCCGCCCCCCATAACGGACCGGCCAGCGTGCCCAAAGCCCTGCCGCCTGGTCGGGGCAACGCCGGACGGGGCGTAGTCCCGCGCGCTCTTGCTCGACTCGCCGGCGTCCCGCTGACGACGCGGCAAGGCGTCCCCTCGCGACGCCCGGGACGAGCCCCCTGCGCCCGGCCCGTCGCGGGCGTGGGAGTACCCTCCTCCGGCCGCTGAGCCCCCGAGCAGGCTGGAGAGAAGCGCGTCAACCCCCGACGTGTCGCCGCCTCCGCCCCCGGCGCCTGGGTTGGGATCCTCCGACCTAGCGAACGAGTGGGACACCGGAGCCGACCGCTGCCAGCTGCCGCTGCCGGCACCGCCGCTCGCGTCCTTACCAGCCCTGGAGGCCGAAGACATGGGCATAGGGGCGGTATCGAACACCCCTCCGCCCCCTGCCGCCTCTAGCATCCGAGACAAGTCCTCGTCGCTGCCTGGGAGCTGTGGTCCTCCGACACCAGCACCAGCCCCAGCCCCAGCCCCAGAACTCCGGCCAGACCAGCCCCCCGCGCCGGAGCTCGCCCCGGCGCCAGCGCCAGCGCCAGCGCCAGCCTGAGACGCAGCCCGGGACCGCTCGCCGGCACGGCCAGACACACTGCTGTCGCTGGCACCAAGCCTGCCCCGCTGGGCCGGCCCCGAGCTGCCGTGCGACGAGCCCCGCGCCACTGAGGCAACAACTGGCGGAGCGACGGCTGCGCCCGCGACGCCCGCTCCTGCATCCCCGCCCGCGAGGCCGAAGGACGCCAGAAGCGCCTCCGTGGAGTCCAGGTCCATGGCTGCGCTGGCTGCGGCAGCTGCGCTCGACGAGCCGGCTCCGCTAACCGCAGCGGCAGCGCCTGGCGCCCTGCTGGCGGGCGAGTGGCGTGGGCCGCCTCCCAGCGCTGCGTCCGATGCCCATCCCGCCCTGCCCGCCGAGCCGAAGGGCCCTCCTGTCCCCCTGGCGCCGCTGGCACCGCCACCGGCACTGAGCTCGCCAGCGCTGCCGCTGGCGGCGCCGGCCGCCTCCGCGTCGCCGGCGGGGTGCAGCCCCCCCGCCGCAAGGGCCCGAACCGTCACAACGCCCGGGGCGCCCATTGTACCCCCCGAGGCGTATGAAGGGCCCTTCGGGGCGGCAGGCCCGGATGAGAGGGCGGTTCCTGGGAATGATCCGGGCGGGGAGGGGCCCCTGGGGACCTGGATGCCCTGCATGAAGAAGGGGTACTGCAGGGCCTGGCCGCACGTGGGCCTGCGCGAGGGGTCCAGGGCCAGGGTGTCCTGGAGCAGCTGCAGGGCCTCCGGGGACGCGCCGGGAACAACGCGAGACAGGGGAACGGGCGGGTAGGCCGGCAGCCGGATGCCGACCTGGGAGGCGAGCCGCACCCCCTCGGGCCAGTGCGACGAAGACGGAGTGCCCAGGATCGCGCAGATCTTGAGGATTTGCTCGGCCTCGGATGCGCCGGGGAAGAGCGGCCGCAGCGTGAGCAGCTCGGCGAGAATGCAGCCGCAGGCGAACACGTCGATGGGACTGTTGTAGTAGCGCGACCGCAGCAGAATCTCGGGCGCTCTATACCACCGGGTGGACACGTAGTCCGTGTACGGCGGCCGCGAGCGAACCTCGCGCGCCAGCCCGAAATCCGCGAGCTTGACAATGTTGTCACGGATCAAAATGTTCTCGGGCTTTATGTCGCGATGAAAGAACCCGTGCCTGTGCATGAAATGCAAGCCCTGGAATATCTGGAACATCATGTTACGCACTGTAGTCTCCGAGAAGTGCTTGGCCCGCCCCTTCATGGCCTCGTACACGTTGAGCTCCATAAACTCGAACACAAAGTGAAGCTCGTTGTTCTCGCGAATCACCTCCTTGAGGCGGATGATGTTCGGGTGGTTGAGCTTCTTGAGGCTCTGCGAACAGCCAGGGGGCGGGGGCGGCGAGTGGGGCGGGCGCCGGGCAGTGAGGATGAGGGGGCCGAGCAGTCGCGGGCGCTTCCGCTTGCGCCAACCGCTGCAGGGACAGCACCGGATGCTGCGAGCAGGCAGCCGGCGGCGAGCTTCGCCGGCGCAGACGAGCCGCCGCCAGCCCACCAGGCCACCCTCCCAGGCCGAGAGCCGTCGTCCGGGGCCACAGCGGCGGTGGCCGGCGCCAAGACTAGCTGGCGCGGCTCGCGAAAAGGCACCGGTTGCCTGCTCACCTTGACCTCGCGCAGCTGCATGCACTCCTGCCAGGTCGCGAACTTTTTCTTCATCTTCTTGATGGCAACCTGCGCGCGCCGGACCGGGCGGAGGCTCGGGCGAGGGCACAGGCGAGGGCAGTTGGCGGCGGTGCAGCCGGGCGAACTGCCGTCAGTTATGCGCGCCGCACCACAACAGCTCACGATCTCGCCCGTCTGCCTGTTCACGGCCTTGAGGACAGATCCGTAGGTGCCATCTCCCAGCGGCTTGACGATCTTGTAGCGGTTCATCTCCCCCGCGCGCCGGCCAGCGCGGGGCGAGTGCTCAAGCTGCGGCGACTTGTTCCGGCTTTTCTGGCGGGCAGGAAATACAAGGCAACCAGCGACTCAGCAACAGAGCCGCCGCCGCCCCGCCGCCCGGCAGCGCGGCCCCAGATAGTTGTTGGCACCCCCGCCGCCGGACCCCGCGTTTGTTTCCGCTGGTCGCCATTGCGCGGGCGAGGAGTGCGGTGCTTGGCGGCTGGAAAAGGCAGCAGCGCTGGGCCGCCGTCCCCAAAACCGGAATCGCAACACTGAGCTCGCCGGGCCGCGCACACGCAAAAGGGGCGCGCAAGCGAACTCGTGCAAGACGCATGTCGCGCGGCGCAACGTGCTTGGGGTGCGTTCCCCAAGGACTGCGCGCCGACTCCAGGAAAAGCAAGCGAAAAGCATCCCTTTGGCGCGACGCAGGAGGCAGCAGTCGTGCGCATCACTCGCACACTTCGTCGCCGTCAATGTACTCATAGTCAGAATCACCCGCCTCTGCACCACTGTCCGAATCGTCGGTGGCGTCTGCGTCTGCTCGCGCACCAGAGGGCGGCGAATCAGCCCCTGCCCTTGCCGCCGCCAGCTCCTTCATCGCCGCGTCCAGCGCTGCCCGACACTCCCCGCAGCCCGGCACGCCTGCCCGCTCCCCTCGCAATGCGGCTTCCAACGGAGTGGCGCCTGAGGCATCCGTTGCGCGCAGCGCGGCGTGGCTCCCTGCCGCTCCTGCCTCGAGCAAGGCCTCAACGAGCGCCGCGTGGCCGCGCCCCGCAGCACAGTGAAGCGCCGTCTCTCCCAGAAGCGTTGCTCTGCCGATGGGGCACCCCGCTCTCACCAGCCCCTTCGCAGCGGCGCACAAGGCCGCCTGTCGACGGGCCGCCACGCGCGCCGCGAACGCGACACAGGGCAGGCCGCCGGCCGCTGCCGCGGAGTCCGAGTCTGCCGTCTGGCGGGCATGCGCCGAGGCCGCCACGCGCGCAGGGGGCAGCACCGCGGGCTGCGAGCACAACAGCGACAGGGCTGTGTCGCCTGCGACGTTGACGGCGCGGGGCTGGGCGACAAACTCGTACCGGCCGGACACTCGGTCCAGCCTGCGGCATGAGAGCAACGCCAGCGCCGCGTCTGCGTTGCCGGCTGCGCAGGCCAGCATCAGGGGGGTGCATCCCTTGTTGTCTCGCGCGGACGGGTCCGCGCCGGCCAGCAGCAGGCAGGCGACGACGCCGGCCGGGCGGCTGGGAGGCGCCACGTCACGGAAAATCGGCTCCGGCGAGTCTGCTGACGAATCCGCGTCCGGCGCTGCGCTTGCCGCAAGCGCGGCCCGCTGCGGGATAACCGCTGGGGCGCCCGCCCCGGACGCCGCCAGGGCGCCGCTTCCGCCGCACAGGAGGGCCTCGGCGTGCGCCTCCCGGGAGCTGGCCGCTCCGCTGGGGACAAAGGCTGACCTCATCGCCCGCAGTCCGGCCTCCGCCGTCGCCGCGTCCGCGTCCAGTGCCCGCGCAAGCAGGTCCAGGCGCCTGAGGCGCGCCACGGCGCGCGACCGCACCGCAGCGTGCTCCACTGAAATGGCTGCCGGAAAGGCGCGCAAACCCCGGTCCATGGCCTCTCTGGCGTCGGTGCACGCGTCGGACGTCGCGGCGCTCACGGCGCTGATGTCCCACCACGCGAGCGGGTGCTCCGACGGGTCCAGTTGCAGGGCGGCGGGGGCGGGAATGTCCTCGCGGAGGCCGGCTCCGCCGCTCGGCGCCTCACTGCCGCGCTTCCCCCCTGCAGCGAGCCGGCTCGTCCACTGGGCGTGCTCCGCCGGCGCAAGCGCCGCGTCGCCGGCAGAGTGCCCGGACTCCCCCTCGGCGCTGCTGGCTGCTGGGGACGTGCTCCCGGCAAGCCGGCGTTTGCGCTCGGCATCGAACGCTGCCTGCGCTGTGTGTGAGGCCATGAGCTTGTGAGCGTGGCTCTGCAGTCGCTCCGGCGCCAACCCGGCCGCGTCGACCGCGTCCCAGAAGCGCCGGCGGACGCAGCAGGCGAGCGCGAGCGGGGTTCTGCCTGAAGCGTCTCTCGCCTCCAGCACCTCCAGGGGAGACCGGAACTTCTCGGCGTCCTCTACGCAGAGGGCGCCGTCGCGTCGGGTGAGGAAGTCTCTGGTGACCCGCTGCCTGGACCGCTCTCGCGCGAGCATGTGCCGGGCCATCGAGTCCACGCAGCGGGCGGACCCCCCGGCCACGGCGTGGTGCAGCCCCGTGGCGCCAGTGCCGTCAGACGGGACGAACGACGCGTGGGCGGAGCTGAGCAGCTGCTGCAGCACGTGAGGGCGGCGGAAGCGGCAGGCGACGTCGAAGGGCGTCATGCGAGATCCGTCCGTCGTCCTGCTGTACAGCGTGTGAGCGGCCGCAGCGCCTCCCGAAGTCACCGCCTTTGCGAGCCCGACGATGCCCGTCGCGGCCGCGCGGTGCACCACAGACCACGAGCCCGGGAACACGCCTCGGCGCACCGAGCGCGTGGAGACCAGGCAGGCAGCCACTCGCACGCACCCCTGCTTGCCAAGGGCGCCGCCTGGCGGCGGGGGGGGAGGGCGCGCGGCGCCAGCGACCCGCGACCTGGTCGAGCAGTGCGCGATGAGAAGCGCCTCGAGAGGGCCGAGGCCGGCGTGGGACGACGCTGGCTCGGACGCGGCAAGCCCGCCGCCCGAGCCCAGCCGCCTGGCAGCAGCAGCATCCCACCCCGCCCCGAGCAGCTGCGCCTCTAGCGGCCCTCCCTCGCTCGGCAGACAAGCTGGCGCTGTGTGCACGGGACTGGCCGCTTGCGACGCGCCGCCGGCGCCGCCGAGGAGCACCACAGCGCCGTCCCTGGCCATGGCTGTGGGGTCGGAGCTGCCCGCCACCACGCGCCGAGACTGAAACAGGGGATACGCACCAGGCGGGTGGCAGTACAGGCGGGCAAGCTCCAGCTCCGAGCGCCGTGCCGCGGGCGAGGCTGCACTGGCAGCCTCGCCCGCAGAACTGTCGGCCGTGCCGGGCGCAAGGCCGTCCGCACTGCCTCCCGGCCCCAGGGGAGAGCTGCTGGCTGGCGACCTGGCCACGGCCGCGACGGCAACGCGCCGCGCCGCGCCCCCTGGCTGTGCGCCGCCCCGCAGCGCGATGCCGAGAATGTCCCTGTCCGGAAACTCCACCGGGCACGCCTGGGGCTGCTCCTCGTGGCTTGCGCCCCAGAGCTTGGTGTCGCTGAGAGCCGGAACGCGCCTGGCCACTGCAACGGAGGAAGCAACCTGCTCGCCCTTGGGCGGGAGGACCACCGATGCTGTGGGGGACACCGTCGAGAGGAGCGGCGGCGGCGTTCGCATGGGGTGCAGCGCGAGCCAGCAGTCGAAGCCGCCCACCCCGAACCTGGCACTGGCCTCTGCCAGGTTGACTGCCAGCAGGGGCATTGCGCCAGGAAGCTGGGGGAGGAAGGCTGTCGCTGGCGAGGACAGGGCCATGTACTCCGGGTCGGCGCTGGGGGTCCACCGAAGGGGCGGCCCGCCGTAGCAGGGCCCGGGGCCGCTGGCGGGGGAGGGGGCGCTGTCCCGCGCGGCCAAGGCTGGCGCCTGCATCCTGTGTCGCGCGGGCCGATGCAGGCCCTCAAGCGGGGCGAGGTCGGCCGGAGCGCCTGAAGGGCTGGAGCGTGCAACGGAGGAGGCGGCGCCGTCCTCGAGCGCCAGCCCCCGGTTCGCCTGGCGCGTAATGTGCCGACGGCCCCTGCTGGGGGGGAGTGACTCCCCTGCGAGCGCCACAGGCGGTTGGAACGGGTCGAGGCTCAGCTCCGGCGCAGCAGCCAGGCGCCTGCCAAACAGCGACCGGCCAGGCCACGACCCGGACCACAGCCGCTGCAGCAGCACGGAGCGAAGCGGAAGGGCGGGCTTGCGGAGGGCCGCCCCGCCGAGGTCCCACGCGCTGCCCTGGGCGAGAAGCAGGTCGCCCCTCGAGGGGCTGCGGCTCGGTACGGACCTGGAAGCCGGCGAGAGCGCAGCCGACACCACCCAGCCCGAGCTCGCGAGCCCGTATGCAAGGTCCCTAATCGAGTCGGCCTCTGACCTGGCGTCCAGGTCGGCCCCTCCGAACGGCCCGCGAGACAAGCTCCAGGCGGACGCGCCGGAGGCTCGAGAGCGGGCGATGCTGAGCCGGCTGTGGGGCTCGCGCTCCGACGGCCCGCCGTGAAGCAGGCCGAACCGCGTGGAATTGGCGTCTGCCGGGTGGGGTGTGGTGACAGCGCGAGGGGTCGCTCCCTCGCCCGCGTCGGTCGTCGCCGCGTCCGACTGCCGCCGGCCCAGCGAGCGCGAACTGGCAGCCGAGTTGAGGCCGGTGATGGACCTGTCGAAGCTTGGGTGCGTTGGAACGGGCTGCAGCGGGGCGGGGTCCTCCTGACGACCCTGCCCGCCGGCGCTCGCCTCGGCTGGCCGCTGGCGTGGCTGGTCCAACTCGGCGCTGCTGCTCCGCGTCACGACGACGGCGGCATGTGGGGCCAGCGACGTCTCGCTGGGGCGCTGGCCCGTGGAGAGGCGGCTGATCGCCCACCCGGACAGCCGAGAGCCCGGCGCTGTGGCCCCCGAAGCAGCCCCGCTGTCCCCTCGAAGACGGCCCCGGCTGCCTGAGAGCACGGCGCTGGCGGCGCCTGGGAGAGGAGCCAGGTGCGACAGGGACTCGCGAGCGCGAGCCGTGCCCTGCGCAGCGGGCGCGGCAACCGGGGACGCGCGCGCGCTGGTGGCGGAGGACATGCGCTGCAGCGCACGAGCCCGCGCCGCGGGCGAGCCAACGGCAAGCTGCGCGGCTGGCTGGCTGGCTGCAGCAGCCCCCGCTCCGCCCGCGCAATGACTGGCCCCGGAGCCGTCCCCGGCCCCCGCCATGCCCGCCGCGGTCACATCCACTACCGAGGTCCTCCTGTCCGCCGCCGGGGGCTCCGCGCCGGGCGGGCGTGCGGCGGGCTTGTGGTCCAGCTCCTCCTGCCAGGCGGCAGAGCACCCGGGCGCCGGCTTGAAGTCCATGGAGCTGGGCGGCCCCGAGGGGGCAGCGCCGTCCAGCGGTGGTGCCCCCTTGCCGGCCTCTGTCGTGCTGGCGTCTCGCACGCTGGTGGCGCTGGACGACTCCGAAGGGCTGGACCGGTCGCCCGGCACTGGGGCGAGCGCGGCCAGAGGCGCCTTCGCCGGGCCGCAGGTCGTCGACGCTGCGGACGCGCAGCTCGGCCTCGGCTCCCCGCGCTGGGCTGTGAGAGCCAAGGCGGCGGGCCCGGCCTCGGGGCACGCGGAGACATCCTCATGCCCGACGTCAGAGGCCTGAGGCGGGGGCCCGCTCCCGTCGTCATCCTGCCCCTCCCGCGAGCCATCGTCCGCTGAGGCGGCCGCGTGGCCCTCGCTCGCGTCCGAAGCAGAGGCGCTCGCCTGCCCCACCAGCCTCGGGGGACAGCCCGCCTCGTCTCGGCCAAGCTCCCTTGCAAACTTGCGGCGGGGCGCGGCGTCCGCCCTGTGCCGCGAGCCGGCCTCGCCACCCCAGGCAGGCAGAGCGCCCGCAGCGCGGCGGAGCTCCGAGCGTTCCCTGGCAGACTGAGCGGGGCATCGAGCCGGCGCACTCCCGGCCGCAGCGAGCGGCGCGGCGCCGTCTGCACCGCTGGCGCCACCGGCTGCCGCTGCAGCTGCTGCTGCCGGCCCCACACTTCCGGCAGAGCCGGGCAGAGCCCCGTCTGACGTGCTCGAGGACGCGGCAGCCTTGTCCGAGCTGCGCGGCGCGACGTGTAGCGACGGCGAGGCCCACTCGCCAACGTCCCCGAGTCCCCCGTCCTTCCGCCGCCGCTGAAGCCGGTCTCGCGGCGACCCCGGGGCCGAGACGGCGGAGCGCAGCCCGGAGGGAAACCCTGCCGGCGGCCGAAGCGACAGCTGCGCCTCGGCGCGGACCCTGTCCCCGTCGGACTTTGAGCTTCGCTTGTTCGGCGAACCCCCCTCCGTCCCGCCTGATGAGCGCCGGACAGCCCTGGCGCTCGTGCCGCGCACGGCGGCGCCTCCGTCTGGCCCTGCGCCGCGTGCAGCTGGGCCCATTGCGTCCGGGGGGCTTGGCCCGGCGATATCGACGGCGCTGCCGGCGCGCCCCGCCGCTGCAGCCGCTGCACCGCCCTCAGCCTCGTCGGGGTGTGCGCCTGCGGCGGCTGCACCAGCGCCCTCGCTCTTTGCGACGTCGCTTGGGCTCGAGCTGCCGCTCGACGACGCCGCCTCGGACGCAATGCCAATCGGTCCGGCGCTGCTTGCGGACGAGGGCGGTGCTGTCACGCTGACGGCGGCCCCTCGATGTCCTGGAGAGGCGGGTCCAGGCGGCAGGGGCGACGTCGGACGCCGCCCGCGGCACCCCCCCGCGCCTTCGGCTCCACGGTGCCCCGCCTGCGCCCCGTGCTGGGCACCCGGCAGGAGTCCAGCGAGCACGCACCCGCCCGGACCCGCAGCTCGGCCGGCGAGCGAGCCCGCTGCCGTCGCCTCTGCACTGGACCGGGGAGACGCCCCGGCGGCCGGTGAGGCAGCGCCTGCCCGCGCCGGGACGGCCTGCCACGACGTGCTGGAGAGCGGGGGTGCTGCGGGGGCGGGCTGCGGCGGCATATTGCCGGGCCTGTCGTCAGCGTGGGCGAGGGCGGCCGGAGCAGGCCGGAGCGCCGGGCCGCGGAGCGACGCTCCCAGCTGGGCGAGCGTGCGCGACCGGCGTGGTCCCATGCCTATCCGGTCGGTGATGCTGACGGCTCCTTCTGCCCTGGCTTGGGCGAAGAGTCCCGCGCTCCCGGGACCCGCAGGCGCTGCTGCGGAGGCGGTATCCCCGCCAGACACGGCGGCGGCGCGGGCGGCGCGGGCGGCAGCGGAGCGGGAGGCGGCCGACAGCGACCCCCACTGGCTTCGCACGGCCTCAGAGGCGGACCTGTGCACGCCTGCGAGGAACGGCGCAGGCGGCACGGCTCGCTGCCCTGGCCGGGCGGAAGCCGCCACGCCGCCGACGCCAGCGGGCGGGCGCTGCGGGCTGGTGCCCGGCGAGCGCGGCGGCGGAGGGGCAAAGCCTTGGACTACGCCGGCGGCCTTGTTCAGCCTCTCAAGGCTCTCTGCGGCGGCCGCCGCAAGGTCGCGGTCGCGTCTCGGCAGTGCGCTCCTGAGCGGGAACGAGGTCCGGCCAACGTGCGACGGCTTCCCCAGCGCCGACGCCCGCGTCCACAGGTCGACGAGCACCAGGGCGGGGCCGAAGTACTCCGGGACGTCGAACACAACCTCCACGTCGAGCGGCGCGACCCCGTCAGCGCAGCGGATCTGCGGCGACCGGTGTGCCTGGTCCTGGAAGGTCACCACCGCGAAGGCGAAGGGGGACCCCCGCTGCAGCTGCGGGAGCCGGATTGCGCACATGACGCGCACGAACAGTTTGCCGCAGTGAGAAGCCCTCCTAAGGAACTGCTGCAACTCCTCCGCGCGCCGAGCCTGCTGCCCCTCCGGCCTGCCCGAAGACCGGGCGGCTTCCGGCCAAATTTCCCGGGCCACGCGCCCGTCTTGCGCGCGCCCTCCGGCGAGCATCGACATCGCCGACTCCAAGCGGTCCGCTTGGTCGGTCACGCGGGGAACGGGAGCGACGATGCCTCCCCGGTCCATGCACAAGTTCGCGTGCTGCTCGATCTGCCGAGACAGGAACGTCCGGTGGCACACCGGGCACCTGCTCGTGTCCATGGCGGCTGTGCCGTGCAGATCCGGACAGTGGCCGCCTCTGCGGCAGGCTGGAGCCCGGAGAGTTGCAAGTTTCCGGGGTCGAGTCCGTCAAGGAATCGAATTGCCGAAAGCGCACCCAGTGGCCAGCCGGGCGCGTCGGTCCCGCCGAAGCCGTGATTGCAGGCCACCACAGCGCAGTGGCTGGCGGGCCGGTCTCCGTGGCCGCCGTGGCCGGTGCAACCAGCGCGGCGCGCGTTTCCGGGCCGGCAGAGCAATTGCCAGGACGCCGAGGATAAACTCTCGCCGAGCGGCTCGGCGAGCCGGGCAGCCGACCGCCGCTCACACGAGGGTGGGTCCTCCTGTGCTTGGCGGGCAGGCCACGTGCAGAGGCCTCCGGTGTGTTTGCTGTGACGCCATTGCGTTCGGGACCAATGAAAACTGTGTTCGAGGTGCTGCGGGCCCTTGCGTGGGTTCGCCGGCGCTCTCGAGCCGGTGCCTACGTGGCCTTGCTGGCCATGCCGGCAGCCTGCACGCTTGCACTCTTGCTGTGGCGGCTTAGCGGCCGGCGCGACCGAATGCGCCTCGCGTACAAGGAGGACGACGACAGCGCCGCGGCCGTGGTCAAGCACCTCGAGCCGGTGCGGGACTACGTCCCGACCCCGTGGATGATCGTGAGCCTTGCCCCAGGCGCCGCGCGGAGTGCCTGGTTGGGGGGCCTGCCCAGCGCGGGCATGTCGCGGCCGTTTGCTTGAGAGCGCAGCAGCCACGAGGCGGCGCTGCCTGGCACCAGCTCGCGCACGCCCGTGGCCCGCGCTCCCCTACCCCCCGCCGCCCGCCTGCGTTGCCCACCCGCCGCTCCGGTGCCGCTGCAGGGCGGCGACATGCACACCGCCATCCCGTCCTTCGTTCGCGCCCCGCCGTCCCCGGCGCCCGCCTACCGCCGCGAGTTCGTCGACGTCTGCCTAGGCGGCCGCATCGCGCTTGACTGGCTGGGCGAGGCCCGGCCCGGGGTGACGGGCGGGCGGCACGTGCTGATCCTGCTGCACGGGCTCACGGGCGGCAGCCACGAGACGTACGTGCAGTTCATGGCCATCGAGGCGGCGCACAAGCACAACATGGCGGTCGTGGTGATGAACGCGCGGGGCTGCGCGGAGACGGCACTGGCCTCGGCTCAGGGCTACTGCGGCTGCTGGACCGAGGACGTGCGCCAGGTGGCCGCGCTGGTCAGGGAGCGCGCGGGGCCCAAGGCGCGCGTGTTCGCCGCGGGCTTTAGCCTGGGCGCCGGCGTTCTCAGCAAGTACCTTGTGGAGGAGGGCAGCGACTCCAAGATCGACGCCGGGGCGTCGCTCTGCCCCTCGCTCGACTTCGTGCGCAGCGTTGCCACGATGGAGTCGCCGATGCACGCCGTCACGTACAACAGGGTGCTCCGCGACGCGCTGCTGGCGTACTTCGAGAGGCACGCCGAGTCGATCGAGCGCTTCGGCAACCCAAAGGGCATCGACTTCGATCGCGTGCGGCGATCCCGGCTCGTCAGGGAGTTCGACGGCGCGGTGGTCGCGCCCATGTTCGGCTACGACTCTGCGTGGGACTACTACCACGACGCCACGACGGCCCCCTTCCTGGCCACGCGAGTTGCCGTGCCGCTGCTGACGCTTTCCGCGGCGGACGACCCCATTTGCGACGTGCGCGGCGTGCCGACAGAGGCGGCCGCCAAGAACCCGCGACTCTTCCTCGGCGTGACCAGCGAGGGCGGGCATGTTGCCTGGTCCACTGGAATGGACGCCCAGGGCAAGTACTGGTACCCAGACGTGTGCCTGCGATTCTTCGACGCGGTCGCCAAGGGCATGGCCCCTGGCCGGGCAGCGGGCATCGAGCCGCGGGTGGGGAGGGCGAGCGTGGGGGCTGGGGCTCGGCCCGGACCTGTGACAATTGGCATCACTGGGGACGCGAGCGGGCGGAAGCGGGTGATAGGGCTCAGCGACTAGAGAGAGTCGGTCAAAAGGCAAACCGCGACGCCGGAGCGCTGCGTCGGCTTTGGGGTGTGCCGGGGGCCAAACCGGCCGCGCAGCCGCGCCTCCCCGCCTTCCCCGAGCGAGGGGAGCCCCGTGCCGAACAGGGCCCCGCGGTTCGCCTGCCGCGGAGGCAGCGCCACACGCACCACACGAGCTCGGAACAGCCGCAAAACTGGGGTGGCAGGGCGGCTCTGCAGGCTGGCAGAATCTCTCACCAAACCCGCAAAGCGCGCGCGGAGTCCGAACCCATGGCCGCGCGCCCGCGCGCAGTGCACCTTCGGCAGCGGCCCGGGTCTCCTCAAGCCGAGGAGGAGCCTTCAGACAATGTCGGACGAAGAGCCCCAGGACTTCGGGATCGGCGAGAGCCAGGTCAACCCGAGGTTAGCTGCCCAGCCCTGGCCAAACTGGCGGATCGGTCGCGGCATTGCGCCCCCGAGCGCCGCGCCGCGGCCCCGCTGCCCGCGCGCAGGCCCCTCAACGGACTGCCGAGGCCGCCGCGAGACAGCGCGCTGCCCCTCCCCCCCACCGCCTCCCTCGCTGGCCTCGCGCGACACGACGCTTGATGCCTTCGCAGAGACGAGGATGCCAAGAATTTGGCGCAGGGCGAGGTCGGATCAGCTGCCATGGCCGCCCGCGGCGGCGCCGCCGCAGGCGCCCGAGCCGCCATGGATGCGGAACGACACATGTCAGCAGCAGCCGCTGCAGCAGCGTGAGTCCTCCCGGCGCCCGCCCGCCGTGGTCGCGGCTGCAGTTGTTCGGGCGTGCCCCCTTCCCGCTGACTTGCGATTGACTTGAGCGCAGGCTCAACCGACGCCCCTGTGCTCAACGCTCCAATCGCCCGCCCGCTTCGCCCCCGCGCAAGTTCCCTCGCAGCTCATCAAACTCGAAGCATGCCGCTGACGCCGCAGGTCGAGCGGCCGGGGCCGCGGGCACTGCCGCCGGAAGCGCCAACATGTCGGCTGCGCAAGCAATGGCGGCCATGGGCGCCGGCGCCGGCGCAGCGGCCGCAGGGGCCGGAGCAGCAGCCTCAGCGGGGGCGCGTGCCGCCATTGCTGCCGGGGGCGCCGGAGCCAAGTACAGCCGCGACGCTGCCGTGGCCTCGTTCCGCATTAGCTCCGAGGCCGCCCGCGCCGCGCGCGGCAACGCCATGTACGCGGCAGGCAGCGCAAGCTCGCACGCCGGGCAGGTCTTTGGGTCCGCTCTGGCGCGCATCAGGGCTGCCGGCCTGATCGCAGAGCGCCAGGCCCGCGCGATCTTCGCCAACGCGCCGGCGCCAGACCTTCACGCCATCAGCGCCGCCACCGGGGCGTCCCTCGCCGCGGTGGCTGAGGTCGTGCCCATCGTGCAGATGGACATGGGCTCTGTGATTGGGGCCGCAACCGCGGCAGGCGGCGCTGCCCGTGGCGCTGGCACGCAAGCCGCCGCTGCCGCCGCGGCTGCTGCCGGAGCAGCTGCAACCGCCGCCGGTGGTGCCGCTGCCGCCGCGGGCAGGGCCGCCGGGGCCGCGGGCACCATCGCCTACGACTCGGCTGGCAACGTCATCACCGCCACGGGCGACATGGCCGGCCGCGCGGGCGCCGTCGCCTACGACGCGGCCGGAAACGCCATTGGCTCGGCCAAGGCCATGGGCGGCATGGCCTACGACTCCGCCGGGAACGTCATCGGAAAGCTCGGCGAGGTCGCAGACTCCGCTGGAACCGTCGCGTACGACGCCGCAGGCAACGTCATTGGCTCTGCCGCCGCGATGAGTGCCGTCGCTTACGACAGCGCAGGCAACGCTATCGGCACCGTCGGTGACTTGGCGAGTCGCACGGGTGCCATCGCGTACGACGCTGCTGGCAACGCTATCGGCTCAGCCACCGCGATGGGCGCTGAGGCCTACGACTCCGCCGGCAACGTCATCGGCACGATGGGAGAAGTCGCCGGGCGCGCTGGCGCCGAGGCGTTTGACGCCGCTGGCAACGCTGTCGGGTCCGCAGGGGCGCTCGCCAGCAGCGCCGGCGCTGCTGCCTTCGACGCTGCCGGCAACGCCTTTGGCTCTGCCGCGGCAATGGGCGCAGAGGCGTTTGACGCTGCGGGCAACGTCATCGGCACCGTGGGGGAAGTCGCCGGCCGGGCTGGCGTCATCGCCTACGATGCGGCTGGCAACGCGATCGGCAACGCCGCTGCCATGAGCGCGCCCGCGTTCGACGCTGCAGGGAGGGTCATCGGGACCATGGGCGAAGTTGCCGGCCGGGCGGGCGCCGTCGCCTACGACGCGGCTGGGCACGCGGTTGGCTCTGCCAGCGCGCTGGCAAACAGCGCGGCCTACGTCGCGGGGTCTGCCGCCTCCGGCGCGGCCGAGTTCGCGGGCCATGCGGCCTCCGCTGCCGCCCCCATCGCCGGCCAGATCGCCGGGGCCACTGGCCAGATCGCTGGCCAAGCCGGCGCCGCCGTGTCGTCGGGGGCGCAGGCCGCCTCGGCGGCCGCCGCCAGCGCTCTTAGCGCTGCTGCCAACTCGGGCGTGGGCCAGAGCGCCCAGGCCTTCCTCGTCAATGCCCGTGACACGGCCGGCGAGGTCGGAGGCTTCGCCTGGGATGCTGCTGGCCAGGCCTACGACGTGTCCCGCGAGGCCCTCGCGGCCGCCCTTGCGGTCGCTGCGGGCGGCTTCAGCGCTCTCTGGGGCGAGATCATCAAGGTGGAAATTTTCCGTGACGTCTACCAGCAGCTGGCCGTGCTGTTCCAGACTGGTGAGTGCCGCGCGACGTGGGGTGCTCCCAGTGGGGCCGCCCCGCTGCGGCAAAGGTTTTGATTTGCCCGCAGCCCAAGGGCACGCTTGCCGCCCGCTACCTCGCTGCTGTCCGCCGTTGGCTGTGCCGCTGTGCTTCCCCCGCCCTCCCACCTCTCCTGCCTGTCGTCGTCTCCCCTCCCCCCCCTCCCCCCCTTCCCCCTCGCAGTCGCTCGCTCCGCCCTCGAGGCCACGACGAACTTCTTCTCGTACATCGCCACCTTCATCTCCTTCGACTGGCAGTTCACGTTCAAGGTGAACCCCATCTACATCATCGCGCTCGTCGTCATCATCGCTCTGATCATCATCATCCTGTACATCTGGATGATGTGCACCGCGTCCGGCCTGACTGGCGACACCAACGAGCTCAAGCACGGCGCAGAGGCCAAGACTTGGGAGGAGATCAAGGAGGAGCGCAAGCACACCATCACGGCCATCAAGTACATCACCACGGCCTCGCTCAGTATCTACCTGCCGGTGTCCAAGATGACCATTCAGGTGCTCAGCTGCGACTACGAGCTGATGAACGCCGCCCGGAGCCTCTTCACCGAAATCACGTGCACCGCCCCGCTTCCCCAGCGCATGGACGGCTTCAACAACACCCTCCCGGCCACGTTCGCTGAGTGCGACTGCAGCCTCTGGCCGCTCTACACCCCGTTCCAGGTGGTGTCCGGCTTCCTCATCCTCATTTTCGTGCTCGGCCTGCCCATCCTCTGCTACCGACTCATCCAGAAGAACAAGCCGATTGGCAGCGAGACCGACCCCACCAAGCGCTACATGGAGGTGAACGGCAAGGAACAGCTCGTCGAGTACACCTCGGCAATGTACCAGCAGGACCTCCGCACCGACCCGCGCCAGCTGAACAACCCCTTCCTCTTCCTCTACGAGGGCTACGACCGCCCCTGGGCATTCTACAAGGTCGTGGTGATGATCTTCAAGCTGCTCGTGGTGCTCCCCGCGCTTCTTCTCGCCCGCCAGGGCACGCTCGCGTCCTCGCTGGCTCTGCTCGCGGTGCTCGCTCTCTACGCCGGGCTCAGCTTCTGGGCGGCGCCCTTCATCAACCCGCAGGCCGACCGCATGGACGCCATCGGCCGCATCGCGTCGATGCTCACCGTGGGCCTGGCCCTCGTCGGCAGCCCCGAGGTTGCGCCCAGCGCCAACCCCATCATGGGCATCCTCATCAACGTTGTCAACGTCATCAACTTCCTCGCGCTCCTGGCCCTCATGCTGTACTCCCTCCCGCCGGTCAAGCGCTTCCTCAAGAACCGCCTCGGCCGCTTCACCTTCTCCGACACCACCATGGACATCACCGGCCGCGCGGACAAGATCGTTCCCGAGTGGATCGTCTACGACGAGCTGCGCAACCGCATCTGGCGCCCCTTCTGGCAGGCCTTGCTCATGCAGGCGGACCCGTCCGTCCCAACCCCCGGGGACAAGGAGGCGGAGGAGGCAGCCAAGAACATGTCCGTTGAGGAAAAGCAGCTGACCATCACGCGCCGCCTGCAGGCGCAGCGCCAGGTCTACTCGACCGTGGGCATTGCCCGCGTCAAGAACCACTGGAAGTCGCTCACGCTCCCCGGCCTGCTGGACACCTTCGGCTGGGTGCAGTTCAACCTCGAGGGCGTCGACGTCTACTTCGACGGCCTCCCCCACGACAAGCACCGCGATTGGACCACCGGGTTCGGAAAGATGTTCGTGCGCCCGTACCCCTTCGCCTGCGTCATGATCTACGACGAGGGAGGCGACTACACCTACGTGTACGGCGCCGACCCGCTCCCCGCCGTGGAGCCCTCCCCCGTGAACGACACCATCGCCCGCGACGTGGCCGCCGTGGAGGCTGCGTGGGGTCGCCAGATGACCGCCTTCGAGCGCTTCGTCTACCTCAACCGCGACAACGCCGAGGTGGCTCGCCAGCGCCATGTGCGCCAGAGCCTGCGGAGCCTCCAGCGCTCGGGAACCCACTTCCCCTTCGACTTCACCAAGACCGTCATGCGCTCCGTCACCGTGCAGCGCACCAACAGCGAGGGCAAGGTGGAAACCAAGTCGGAGCTCGTTTCCGTCGAGCTCACCTTCTCTCGCGTCGTCGTGGGCGTGGGCGCCAACTCGGACAAGGCCTTTGCCGCCGGCTTCAAGGCGTCCGTCACCGGTATCGACGGCCGCGGTAGCGCCCACAGCTCAGACGGCAAGCGCCACGAGTTCAACAACCAGCGCGAGTCTGCCCCCGTCGCCATCGGCGCCGGCTACCCCATGACAGAGAACCTCGCTCGCCTCCTCGGCTCCAGCGAGGCCCGCGCCGCCGTTGACCGCTTCATCCCGGTCATGAAGGAGGAGGTGGCTGCCTACCGCGCCGAGCTCTACGAGAAGCGGGCCAAGGAGGAGCAGGCCCTCTCCAACGCCTTTTACCTGCACGTGTTCGACGCGTTCCCCATTCCCCGCCCCGCCCTCGAGGCCTACCTCGAGGACTTCGAGCAGAACCCGGTCATGAAGGCCATCCCCAAGGAGCACGCCGCCGGACTGGACTTCCTTTACGCACGCGTCCACCGAGTCACCCAGCACCCCGTCGCCGCATTCTGGTTCCTCTTCTTCCAAGACCTCTGGGCCGAGAACCAGGACATGGCCTGCTTCAAGTCGGAGGAGCTGCGAGCAAAGTGGGACCCCCGCTACCCCGACGCGCTCTGCTACCGCCCCATGCCGCGCGACGACCTGGTCAAGGAGCTCGACGAGCAAGGCCTGCACAAGGGCCGCGGCCTCTTCGACGACGCCCTCCTGGACCTCCTCTTCTCGCAGATCGAGGTGCGCACCGCGTCCGTCGCCAACCCGGTGCAACGCGCAAAGGCCCTCGCTGACGCTGAGGCGGCGGAGGCCTGAGGCAAGCGGGCTTGACTGTCGCCCTCTGGCTTCGCGCACGGGCAGCGTGCCGCTCGCCTGACCGGAATCACGGGGAGCGGCTTGCCTCCCGCGGCGAGACGGCGTGCGCTGCTTGTGTGTGTAAGCCAGAGGGAGAGTGTGCGCGTGTGTGCGGCTTTATCTGATAGCTCTGGACCCGATAGCGGATTGCTCCCCAAGTGTGTGTGTGCCTGGTTTTGCCTGCGCCATTGGCTCGCCGCAACTCGCTGGGCAAGCATCGCAGCGACGGCCTGCGTGACTTCTTGCTGGCGCGGCAGAAAGCCTGTCGTGTTGGGCGCGGGCTGTGCATCAAACGGACGCACAACCTGCAGTGACACAATGGCCGCGAAGGCGGCGGCGGCGCTCAGGCCCAACCGACTCGGCCACACACTGCCGGGCTCTGCCGCCGGCCGTTGCGGCTGCCGAACGCGCGGCTGGAGACGCTGATACACCGGGGAATCGGCACACGGAAGGGCATACCGTTGCTGAGAGAGGCACGGAGGCGCCGAGCTCGCTGCCGCGCCGAGCCAGCTTGTGCCATGGCGGCCAGCCCGTCCGTTGAGGCGCAGGCAGCGCTTGCACCCGATGGCCAAGCGCCGGAGGCGCCCGCAGACGTGCCCGCGCCCGCGCCCGCGGCCGAGGAGCCACAGAACGTCATGGTCGGCTCAGTCGGCCACATTCTGAGAAGCACCTTCGCGGATCTTTACGGCGGCGCTCCGCCGCCAGGCTCCAAGCCGGTGGCCAGAGCAGCGCAAATGTCACTGGGTGAGAGCTCTCACGCCAGGCAAAGGGCCTCCGCCCTTTGTCAGCGGGCAGCGCGCGCGATGCTCTGCGCTGTGGCACGGGCGGGCGCAGACGGCTGTTGTTGCGGGGCGGCGATTCCATGGTTCGAGCGGAAACGCGATGCGAACGCAAGTCTGCGGCGCTGCCCACCGCTCCGGCAGTGCCGGCCGGCTGCCTGCGCTTCCAACGCATCGCGCCTGCGCGCGTATCATGCAACGGGTGCTGCGCAGATGATGGAACCGGCGAAGGAGGCGCTCTGGGGTTCAGGGCCGCAGGCGCTTCCGAGGCGGCCAAGGACGAGCTGGAGGCCATTGCTGGCGAGCTCGAGGCCGCGCGGTCGGCTGTGCAGCGAGTGGAGGCCGGGCTGGAAGAGACCTCGCGACTTGTCGAGGCCCAGGACGCCACGACGCGCGCCGAGGCGCGAGGCCGGGGGCTGGTTCTTGGCTCCGAGGTTGTGATTCGGCCCGGCCTGCCGGGCCGCCGGCCGAGGGACATTGCCAGCCAAGCTGGCATGCGCGGGGTGAGGCTCGTGTCGGCTGCCGACGTGGTGGAGGCCGAGGCCCGCGACTATCGCGTTCGGACCGGGAACGAGCGGGCGGGGCGGAGCGCACCCGATTTTTTCAGCTCCGCAGCTGCTGACGGCGAGGGGCCAGGGTATCTGCGGGCCACTGCCGCCTCGGGGACTCGCATGGATGCCTCAAGGTCCAGGTTTCTTGGGACCACTGGCGCGTTTGGGGCCGCCACCGGGCAGCTTGGGCACCCCGGCGGGGTGGGGTCATCAGCGGACAAGGCTGGGCAAGGGCGCCGAGCCAAGGACGGCGCCGGGGAGGCAAGGCAGACTAGGGTGCGGTTCGGGAGCTCGGGAAGGACGGCCAGCAGCTCCCAGCGAAACCTCACCAGCGCAGGCGGAGCGGCCGCAGGGGCAGGCAAGGCGCGGGGCGGCAGCGCCCGAGGAACGCGTGATGGCGGCGGCGGCGGCGGCGGCGGGGCCCTTGGCCCCGAGGAGGAGGAAGACGCCTTTGACAGGGAGCTCGCTCGGGCCCTGCCGTCCATTCCGAGAGCAGGGGCGGCGGCCAGGGGCGGGGCCGGTGCCAGCGAAAGGGCGGCCCGGCGAGGGGGGGACAGCCAGAGAGCGCCCTCGCTGTCCATCGCTGAGCAGCAGGCCAACGCCGCCGCCGGGGACCGCATGGCAAGGCCCCAGCAGTACCTCAAGAACCCGCGCTACCTGCCTGGCAAGGGCCTCCGGGCGGAGGTGCGTCGCCGAGAGGTCCAGGCGAAGCGTGCAAGCCGCACAGCGCAGGCGGGAGGCGACCAGCCGGGTGGGGCTGCGTCCCGGTCGCCAACAGCCAGCGCAGCCGCAGCACCGTCGAGGACGGCTGGGCGCGGCCCTGGTGGGGCCTCCTCCCAGGGCCGGGGGGGGGCTGGCGCCGGTGCCAGGCGGACGTCGGTCAAGTCAGCCGGGCAGCAGCAGCAGCAGCAGCAGCAGCAGCAGCAGCAGCTGCTGCGCAACCAGCGGCAGATGGGTGGGGGAATGACGCTCGCGAGCGCGACGGAGCGAAAGAGCCCTCGCAGCGAGGCCGCCGGCGACGACTTTGAATTTGTGTGCCTGGGCGCCGGTGAAGGAGGCCTGGGGTGGTCCTCGGCGGCAGGCGGCGCCGACGCGTCGCTCGACGAGCCGGACGACAGCGTTGACGGGCCGGTCCTGGACGCGGGCGAGCCGCTCGAGACCGTCCCCTCCGTGACCCACCGGCGAGGGGCGCTGCAGGACCCCGACGCCGAGCGCCTTGCCAAGACCCACACGCTGCGGGGGGTCCGGGCCGCGCCCCTTGTGGAGGGGGGGGCGGCGAGGCGGGTTGGCCCGTTCCTGGCTTACCCGGCCTCGGTGGAGTTCTCGGGCTTCGTGCCCGGGGCCCGCTACGAGGCAACCCTCACGCTTCGCAACGCGGACACGCTCAGCCGCAGCCTCCGCGTGCTCCCCCCTGCTACCGACCGCTTCACGTCAGAGCCGCCCGTGTACTCGTCCGGCGCGACCAAGGGGGCCCCCGCGTCGGGGGTGCTTGCTCCGGGCATGGCAGTCGTGGTGCGCGTCGGCTTTTCGCCAGACTCCTTCGCAGACGCGGAGGACGCCTTGGTCGTGCTCACCGAGACGGGCAAGTTCACCATCCCGCTCCGCGCAGGCGACGAGGCTCCGCGCATGGACCTGCCGCTTGAGGCCGACGCTGGGCTCTGCCTCAGCGGCGACTCGGCGGTGTCGCGCATCGAAGTCCGGAACACGGGCGCGGCCGGCGCCTTCCGCCTCTTCCCGGCAGAGGACTGGCCCCCCGCTGAGGGGACGGACCCTGTTGTCGCGGCGTCGCTTGTGGCGCCGGACGCCGGCGAGGCCAACGCTGAAGAGGTCGCCGCTGCGCGCGCCGCCGCGCCCCCCGCCCTGCGCTCTTCCGCCTGCGCGTACGGGCCCAGCCCTCCCAGGCTCGTCTCGCCCCCGTTTGCCGTGTCCCCGGCCTACTTCCGGCTGGCCCGGGGCGGGACCGCCACGTTGCTGGTGCGCTTCGCTCCTCCTGCGCCAGGCGTGTACGAGCGGAGCTTTGTGCTTCTGTCGCACCGGGGCGACGTCACCGAGCACCGCCTCACTGGCAAGTGTGCCGGCCTCTCCGTCGGAGTCACCCGGGTGGACGGCGTGGCCCTGCCCGACCCGGAGCTCCTGCCCGAGGCTGCAGCGGAGCGTCAGCAGCGCCTGCGCGCGGCGATGGCTGCAAGGCTCGCGCGGGTTCCGCCCTACACCGCGCCTCCCAGTGGCACGGTCGGGGCAGCCGGGGGGGCGGTGGCTGGCAGCAGGCCGGACTCGCCCGCGCGCTCGCCCGTGGGGTCGCCGCCTGCGCCGTCGTCGGCCCGCGCCCCTGCAGAGGCGGACGCTGGAGCCGAATCGGACTCGGACGCGGAGGCCCTGGCCGCTCGCTGCGAGGCCCCGGACAGCCCCTCCGCTCGCCTCGCAGCTGCGGCCGCGAGGCGGCACCGGGCCGAGCAAGCTGCGCTGTCCCGCGCGCCCGCCGCGGACCCCCTGGGGGCCGTCCGCCTCGCAAACCTGCCCCTGAGGCTTCGGTTCAAGGATGCGCTCGTGGGCGACACAGAGTCGCGCACGGTCACGGTGCGAAACGACACGCCTCTGGCGCTGCCCTTTCGCTGGGTGGTCAAGCCCATGCCCGCATTCGCGCCCTCCATCGAGGTTGTCGACGATGGGCTGCCGGTGGACGCCGGCGTGTCGGGCACGCTCTCCCACCACCGCTCCGATGATCGGGATGCAAGTGGGCCCGCTGAAGGCGCCGGCTCCCCAAGCCTCCACCGGCCCGGGGCCACGGCTGAAGACCTCACAGCCACCGCGAGGGCCGCTGGAACGGGCCTCGCCGCCGTGGGCACCCTGCGCAAGCGGCCACGCAAGGTGAAGCTGCTGCTCCAGGCGGGGGACGGGGCAGCGGAGCCGCGGGAGCTGCGCTTCGCGTCCATGGCCGAGGCCGCGTCCGCAATTTCCTACCACCGCCTTGCCGACGCTGACTTTGCCGGCGCAGCGGCGGCGGCCGCTGTCGCTGGCGGGGCCGCCGCCGCGGCGAAGGCCAGGGCTGCAGCGCCTGGAGCGGACGATGACGTGGACGCGCCGTTTGCAATCGAGCCGCGCAGCGGCCGCATTCCCGCCGGCGCCGAGGTTGCGTTCAAGGTCCTCTTCCGCCCCGGCGCGCCCGGGGAGGACTCGGCCGTTGCCCGAATGCTCGTGGAGGGCGTGCCCGTGGACGACGACGAGCCCCGCGACGCGCTTGAGCTCCCCGCCTCGCAAGGCGCGATGCGCCTTCCCGGCGGCGACTCGGACCTGACCGTGTCGGAGCAGCTCGCCGCTCTGACGCCGCGCTCCATGGCGTCCCGTGCGGAGGCCGCAGCTGTGCTCCGCAGGCGCGTCACCGTCAGCACCCTCGCTCTCCACGGGGCGTGTTCCGCTCCGGAGGCGGTGCTGACCCCGTCCGTTGTGGTGTTCCCTCCAGGGCTGCTGCCGGGCAGCTCCGTCACGCAGGCGGTGACCCTGCGAAACACCAGCAGCTGCCCCGTGTGGTTTGAGTTCGGCGAGCCGGCTTGCATGCGCCGGCCCGCCCCGTCTGCCGACTGGGAGCCTGTGGGGGTCTTGCAGCCCGACCCGCGGCCCTGGCACGAGCGTGTGCTCCGCCCGAGAGCAGGCGACGCTGACGGCGCGGAGGGCGACGAGCCAGCCGCTGCAGGTGCTTCGGAAGGCCGCAGGATGCCAGGCGATGCATCTGTCGGCGCCGACTCTGACACGGAGGACGGGACGGGGCTGGGGGGTGGCGGGCGGGCCCCGCTGTTCTGCGTGGCGCCCGAGCGGGGCATGATCCCTCCGCATGGCGTGGCCTCCATCACCGCCATCGTGGAGGCGTCCGCCTGCGGCGAGGTTGTCTGCGAGGCGCCCTGCAGCGTCTTCTTCCAGGGGGGCACCTCGGCGCGCGCAGGGACCCTCGTGTCGGCGCCGGGCCAGCTGCCTCCCGCTGCCGTGCTGACCTCCCGCCTCAGCCTCCGGGCCATCGCGAGCATCGAGGCGCCCAAGCTGCGGTTCACGTCCCCGGAGCTCGACTTCGGCCTGCTCAAGGTCCGCACGAGCGCCGCCTGCTCGCTCAGGATCCAGAACCTGTCCGCCGTCCCTGCGCCCTGGAGGCTGTCTCAGGTGCCGGCGGCCGCATTCGTGTCCGCAGCGCGCGCGGCGGAGCTCGAGGCAGCGCCCGGCCAGCGCTGCTCGCTCTCCTTCTCGCCTTGCGAGGGGGTGCTCCCCCCCTTTGGCGAAGGGGATGTCAGCGTCTCCTGCACCGCGGGCTCCGCCCCGCACCGCCTCAGGGAGATGCTCCAGTGCGATGTGCCGGGAAGCGCGGGCGCGGACCCCATCACGCTCCGCGTCCGCGGCGAGGTGCAGCGCCCCTTGGTATTCCTGGATCGCCACTCAGTGTCCCTCGGCATCGCATTCGTCGGCGTGCCCGTTCGCCGCGTCGTGCGCGTGACAAACCTGTCAAACCTGACCGCGGCCTTCCGGTGGGACCCGGCGGTGGGCATGCGCCTCGCCTCAGAGGCGGGCGCGGACTCGCCCGGCCCCGGCAGCGGGTCGCCTCGCGGTGGCGGCGGCGGTGACGCCGACGACGTGGACGGCGAGCGGCTCCTTGCTGCCGCGGCCGACGGGCGAGACTCGCCCACGGCGCTCGCGCTCGCCGCGCACGCAAGCGCCGAGCGACGCGCGGAGCGAGCGCTGGACGCGCTGAGAGAGGAGAACAACGCTGTCCGCCGGCCGGGAAGTGAGCCTGGCTCCCCGACCGGGTCGACCTCGGGCGGGGTGGTGCCCGCACCGCGCGGCGCTGCTGCCGGGCTTCCTGAGGCGGGCAGCCCGTCCCCTGCGCGGCAGGGACGCCGTCGCGGCAAGGCCGCGCGCCGTGCTCTGCCCGTGGCTCCCTTTGACGCGAGCGTGCTGCCGTCCAGGTCGGGCGTGCTGGGGGAGAAGGAGTCCCGCGAGTTTACCCTGGTCGTGACGCCGCGCATGGCTGTGGCGAAGCTGTCTTCTCTGTGCGCGCTCGACGTGGAGGGCGTTCCGGGGCCCGTGGGCGTCGCGCTGGAGGGCGTGGTGAGGCCGCTCACAGTCGCCTTTGCGGTCGTCGACGACAAGGGCAAGCCAGATGCGGACGCCGCCTTCGAGCGCAGCCTCGCCTCCCTCATGGACCGCGTTCTCGCCGGGAAGGGCTTGCCCCGCGGCCGCGAGATCGAGCCTCACCTGGCCGGCGCCATGCCGCACGCGGTGTTCTGCAACGCCCTCCGCACCCAGCGCGCTGCCGTGCGGGACGACCCGGGCGCCGCGGGTGACGCCACCATGGCCCTGCTTGAGCGAAGTCTCGCCGATGCCGAGGCCGCGGGCGCGCGCGTCGGCCGCATGCCGCAAGTGGACTTTGGCAAGCAGCTGCCCACCTTCTCGCGGCGCACCTTTTGCGTGGAGGTGCGCAACCTGAGCGGGGTTCCGACGGACTTTGCGGTGCGCGTGATCAAGTACCCCGCCTTTGCAGGCAGGCTATCAGCCGGGCCGGCAGGCATCGACCTGACCGACGAGGAGGCCAAGGCCCTGGCCGCGCAGGACCCGAGCGGCATGGCCGAGGCCGAGCGGCAGCGCGTTGCGAGAGGCATCGTGCCGTCGGACCCGCAGGCAGAGGCCGCCGCTGCCGGCGCTGCCAGCGCGCGCGGCCGGCGCGACCGCGGGTTCCTCGGGCTGCCCTTCTCAGACGAGCCCAGGGGGCGCTCGGGCAGCCGCGCGGGCAGCACCCCTGCGACGGGCGGGGCCGGTGCAACGTCCCGCAGGCCGCGTGAGTGGCTGGGACGGGAGCACGAGGACCACTCCCGCTTCCAGAGCGAGGAGGGCAAAGCCGAGCTGCGCCGCCGGCGCGGGCTCGAGATCCAGCAGGAGCAGTTGTGCCTGCTCAACGGCGTTGCCTTCCAGGTGTGGCCGCGCGCGTGCCACCTGGCCCCGTTCGCCACTGCCCGCATCATGGTCTCGTGCGTGGCCGACATGCCGGGAACGTACGAGGACCAGCTCGAGATCCTCATGGACGCCGCGCCGCCGGTGAAGCTCCCGGTTCGAGTCACGGTGGTCGGCTCGCCGCTCACCGTGGACCCGACGACGGCGGGGATGCGCTGCACGGTCTTCCCGCCCGCGCTCGCCTTTGGGGACCTTCCCGACGGCGCGGCACCAGCTGCGAAGCTGATCACGGTGCGCAACACTGCCCCGCTCGACGCCCACATCCGCTGGTGCCTGACCGTGCCCCGGCCCCCCGGTGCCCCCGAGGAGCCCCTTCGGCTGTCCATCCTGGGCCAGGACGCCTCGCCAGAGGGCGGTGGCGGGCAGGCTGCCATAGTGGAGCTCGCCCACGGCAGCGACCGCAGGCCTGCCTTCCCTCCGCCATTCTCCGTGGAGCCTGTCGAGGCCGTGGTCCCGGCCCAGTCCTCCGCCACCTTCCGCGTCTCGGCCGTGCCCCTCTCGCGGTCCGAGGCGGAAGCCAGCGCCGACGCGGCCCTCGGGTGGTCTGATGCCAAGGCTGGGGCGGCAGGGGGGCCGCGCCGGGGCCTGCTCGTGGCGGACGCGCTCTGGGTGCCCCGGGGCGACGAGCCCGACCAAGGTATGCTGCAGGAGCTCCGTGACGACGAGGCCGATGATGCCATCGCGACCGCGACCGCGACTAGCGAGGCGGGCACGGGCGGGGCCGGATCCGAAGATGGGGCCGAGGAGGGCGCGCAAGCTGGCCCGTCTACCCCTGTTCCGCGGCGCGGCGCCCCGGCGGACCCGGGCATGCAGGCGGCTGCAGTGGTGCGCCCCCGGCTCGTGCGCGAGAGTCTGCGCCTCGGCCTGCTCGTCAACCCCATCAAGCCTGCGCTCGACATCGACGAGGAGGTCGGCGAGGGCGGCATTCCCTGGGCCGCCCTGCGGGTGTGGGCCACCGAGCGGCCCACCCACGAGAGCTACCTGCGGAGCCTGACGCTCTCCAACGCGTTCGACCTCAGCCTCCGCTTCGGCGTGGAGGTGGAGGGCCCGTTCCGTCTGGAGCGCGTTCACACGGCGGCCAAGCCTGCCCCCACTGCGGGCGCCGATTTGACAAGCACCATCCGAGGGCTGGAGTCGCGTGGCGTCAAGGTACTGGCGCTGCCGCCGCGCGCCAACGTGGTGGTCGACGTTCGGTTTGACCCAAGGTTGGTTGCTGCTGCCGCGCCAAGCGGGCTGGCGGCGTCGGGCGCCGGCGGGGCAGGCACGAAGGCGCTGGCCGGAACGGCGTCGCTGAGCAAGGAGGCTCGGCAGGCCGGCGTCCCGCAGTCCAAGGGGGCGCTGAGCACGGAGCACCGTGGCTCGCTGCTGCTCACGTTCGTAAACGGCGAAGTGCAGCGGGTCGGCCTCGCCGCGCAGGTCCTGCGCCCCAAGGTGATTGCCGCGCCGCCCGTCACCAACTTCGGCGTGGTTCGATGCGGCACGCCCCGCGTCCTGCGGCTCGTGGTCGGCAACCCTACTGTGGTCCCCGCCGACTGGGCGCTCCGCCACGTTCCGGCCCCAGCGCCAAGAGAGCGCGTGGCCATCAACGCCGGTGCCCTAGGCCTCAAGGGCACGCCCGGGCTCGGAGCGGACGACGATGCCGCCGGGCCAAGCCCCGCCGTCGTGGTCGACGACCCGACTGTGTTCGGGTTCAGCTCGCACAAGGGCTTGCTGCCTGGCCCAACCGTGGACCTGGAAGTCGCGCCGAGGGCGGCGCCGCTGCGTGAGTCAGGCGCCGCGCCACAGCCCGTGACCCTTGGCGTTCGCTTCGCGCCCAAAGAGCCGGCCTTGTACAAGTGCCGCTTCAGGGTGGAGGTGCGCGGAGGGCAGCCCTTTGAGGTGCTGCTCATGGGGCAGGGAACGCATGAGGAGGTTGCCTGAGGAGCCAGCTCGCGCGAGCCTTGCGAGTGCGTCCGTGCATGTGCTTGGATCCGTTCGTTCGCCTCGGCGAACCCCGCCATTCGCGGGGCGAGTGCGATTGTGTGTTGCGTGGTCGACGCGGAAACGGCGACATCAACAGCCTCGCGGAAGGAGGTGCCACAATTGAGCGGCAGTCGCATTGCTCGCGTCGCAGAGCGACAGTCACACCGGCCAATGAACGCGCGGCGCCTTGCATCAGTACAAAAACGGAATGAGCACCGCGGTCCTGGCCGTGTACGCCTTGTACTCCGCGCTGTCTCCCCACTTCTTCGCGGCAGCCTTGTCCAGGAGTGGGATGCCGCTCACGAAGAGAAGGAGCAGCGTCTCGAACAGCGGCGCCGCCAAAACTGCGAGACTCAAGCCAAGGAGACCACGGCATTGTCAAGATATTCCCGGTCGCGGTGCGCGTAGCCACGCTGTGGCAGTCGAGGCGACTGGCAAGTCGGCCGGCCTCACCAGCAACCCATGGGCCTCCCAGACCGCGGACGCAGAAGGCCGCCAGCGTCCACCACATTCCCAGCTCGCCGGCGTAGTTTGGGTGCTGCGACACCGCCCACAGGCCCGTGCGGATGAACTGGCCCTTGTTCGCAGGATTTGACGTGAACAGCAGCTTGTGGTAGTCTGCGGCCGCCTCGATGACGAAAAACACACCCCAGAGCGCCACAAGGGCGAGATCTTCTGGGGCCAAGTCCGAGGGCTTGCCCTCGGCCGCCACGGCGTACACTGGCAGCGCTGTGGTCAGAATCCACAGAGCTTGGAGCGTCCACGCTACGAAGAAGCGCACCGGGTTGATGCGAATCTCCGCGAACCTCTTGTCCACGCCGCCGTCGCGCGAGATGCGGTAGACGAGGAAACTCCCAAGCCGGAGCGCCCACACTAGCACCATAGCAGCCGCCACACGCGCGCGCAAGTTGTCCCACGCGCCCCCTGACAGCACCGCATACGACGTGCACGCGACAAAGCCAAGTGTGCCGAACATGTCGTAGAATCGCTCCGTCTGCAGCGCAACTGCGACGCCAAAGCCCGCCCTGCAGGGAAGAGGAAAGGAAACACCACGCGTCCGCAAAGGCCAGCAAGCCTTGCGAGTGGAGCAATCGGCTGCGCGTGCGCGCGCGCGGCCCGCGCCCGCCCTTCCCAGCCGATGCGGCTTGCCACGGGGCGGCGGGAGAAAAAAAGCTGGCGCTGACGCACCACTGAAGCGCAAAGTTGCCGCCGATGAGTGCGAGCCAGCTAAACGGGCCCATGCTCTCGGCAAGTGCTCCCATGGACATGATGGCGCTGGCGAACGCTGCTCGGGTGCGGCTTGGCCGGGCGGAGTGCCGGACTGCGTGCAACGTCAGCGCCGGGGCAGTCATATATTTGAGACAGAGCAAATATACGCTGTGAGAATCTGAACTGGGTCAGCGGCGCTGTTCCACTGTCGCGCGCAACGGAGCTTGTGGAGTGCATGCACATATGCCAAGGGAACACTGCGCAAGGGGGTAATTTTCATGCAACCTGCAGCAGACTGGGGGCGATGGACCCGCCAAAAGCGCATTCCTGCACGACGAGTCCTGGGTGGCAGCTGGATACTTCAGCCAAACTGCTATCGCAGACACTCCGGAGCTTCCAAAGGAGAGAACGAGCAAGTTATGCTCAGTGATGGCGGTGAGACGCTTTTGTCTAAATTCGAGGCAATCGCACTTGGGCAGCACAACCACAAACTCGAAATTTGGCTGCAACGGAAGAACCTTTTTTCACCACCAACCAGCTGTCGCAGCAAGCGCCAGTTCCACGCGGCATCCAAAACCCAATTTTCTTGCGATGAAACGGACAAATAGTCTTCACGGTGGCATCGGTGAATGACGGACGAGCTGTGTTGCCCGGGCTCCTCGCCGTGTGGACAGGCTCATCGCGCAGGCGGTACCCGGCTGGATTTGCAACAGTTCAAGTGAACCCACTCAACAGTGCGAGCCCGCGACTTTGACAAGGGCCCACTTCAAGCAAATTGCAACACTCGCAGCACAACAACTTCTAGTTGACAAACGTCGATTGCGCACAGACGCGTTCCAGCGACGCGAGGAACCGGCCTGCCGCTCCACTTTTGCTCCGTGACGAACGACGGGCGCGGTGCCGCTGCCACCGTTGAATTTCACTCTCGTGGTGCCTGGTGTGACAGCTCACTCACCAACTGCCGGAGTTCGTCCGCTGTGAGCCTCTGACGAAGCTGCATGGCGGTGTCTCCCACCGACGCGGAGGAGCGCCTCCGATCCACGGAGCTGGCTGTGACGGCGCGCTGGTCGCGAAGCACGTCAGTGACGCTTCGGAGCTCTGCCAGCGCAGTCGCAAGGCCGGCGCGAGTGTCGTCCAATGCGGCTCGGAGCTCGGCCTGCTCGAGCCTCACGGAGGTGATGGCCTCGGCGGTTCCGTCCGCGCGGATGGCGCGTGTCACCTGCTTCACCACTTGCCGCAGTTGCCAGCTCACGCCCATATTTCCCCCCACGCTGGCAGTCGACTGGCCTCCCGAACCAAGTCCCGCCCCACCGCCAGCGGCACGCATGGCCGCGGCGGCGCCGGCAGGGCCGTGAACTCGCCCACTGTGCCAGTCCGCAGGGCCGTCTGGGGCGAGCTCCCCGAGACCCTTGGCGAACGTTCGCGACCGGGGCCCGGCCTCGCGGTGCTGCCGCGCCTCGGTGAGCTTGGCGAAGATGTCCCTGGTAGTTCCCGAGTCGTGGCTCTCGTCTGGCGGAGGGCCCGCTCCGCGCGGCCTGTCCCGCCCGTATGACTGCGGAAGCGCCGAAATGGGCTTGGGAGAGCTTCGCGGCTGCGTCCCCAGCAGCGGCCTGCCGGGCGGGGCACGGCGTCCACCGCCGGAGGCGCCGCGAGAGGGCATCGCCCCGCTATCGCTCTGCGCCCCCGGGCTGCCGCGGCCGTCCCGTGGGCCATCGCGAGCCCCGTCGTCCCCGCCGTCGACCGGCAGCGACATGATGCCAACAGGCGCCGCGCCCAGCCGGTACCTGCGCGCCCCCGGGCGATCCGACCCCGGGGAGCGGGCGGGTGGTGTGGCGCGCGGAGGCGGGGACGGCGCGCCTGCTCTGGGCGACGCCGAGCGGCTCGTGTGCAGCGTCGCAGTCTCGCGCGGCTGCGCCGTGCCGCCCTGCGCCTTTGCCGCCGCCAGCACAGCGCCGAGGAGCGTGACGGCTTCCTCGTGCTCGTCCTCGCCCTCGTCCGCCGTGCCTTGCGAGTCCTTCCTCCGCTTGAGGGCCCTGCCAAAGGCGTTGCTTGCCATGGCCGCCCGTGCCGCAGCCCGCAGCTTGTCCCGCAGGCGCCCTCCGCTCGCGCCTCGGCCAGCGCCGCCTCCTTTGCTGCGCCTCGCAGCCGCGGCCCGGGCCTGCCGCACGAGCTCCGCAGCGTCCTGGGTTCCCAGCCTCAGCGACTCGTTCCCGCCTTCGCCAGAGGACGAGGGGCGGTGGGTCATGACCGCCCCCGCAGACAGCCGCCTGTTGCCTCCGGCGAGAGAGCCGCCATGCGCTCCGGCCTCCCCGGTGGCCTGGGCCGCAGGCCCGCCCTTTTGGCCCAGGCCGGCCATGGTCTTTGCGCCAGTGACCGGCACGCCAGGGCGCGCCGACGACAGCCGGCGGTGCTTGCGAGCCTGCGCAGCAGCGGATCTCCGCCGCACCACGCGGCTCGACAGAGCCTCAGCCAGCTCGCCCGCCTCTGCCCAGCTCGGAGAGCGGTCTCGCAGCGCCAGCGCCGCCTCCGGGCCGCCGTGCTGCTGCGCGCCCGTCGCATCCCACCCGCTGCCGGCGCGGTCCCTCTCGTTGCTCGCGGCCCTTCGCCGGCCAGCGCCTGCCGGGCCAGGCCGCGAGCCAGGTCTCCCCGGAGACGCAGGCGCCTCGAGCGCCCCTTCCCTCCGCGCCTCTCTCTCAACGCGCCGCTGCCAGCGCCGCGCAGCGATGGCCTCCCGCTGCGCCGCGTCACGCCGCAGGTCCGCCACTCGGTCGTCCACCTCCGCAGCGAGAGCCTCGGCGATCCCGTCCGCAAACACGTCGTCCTTGACAAACGGGTTGTACACGAAGCAGCGCAGCGCCGGAGAGTAGCCCCCCGCCTGCACAGGGACGAAGGCCGCCTTGCGCTGCTCCCAGCGCGGAACGTCGTCGTGCATCGACATGGACCGGGCAAACGCCGCGGGGTCCTTCTCGGCCTCGTCGTCGTCGTCGTCGTCGTCGTGGTCGTCCGCGTCGAATCTGTCCGGGCCGGGCAGAGCCAGCTCGTCAAGTGCCCCCGCCTGCGAGTACACGTCCGAGAGGTCGTCCTCGAATCCCTCTTGCGCGCGAAACCGCTCGCGCTCGGCCTCCTGCTTCTCCTTCTCGTCCTGGGAGTAGTAGTAGGCAAAGTTCGCCCCCAAGATCGTCACGGGCAGCGCGAGCACGAGGATGCCGACGAGAGCCAGCAGCCCGGCGATGAAGCGGCCCAGCGTCGACGTCGGCACCTGGTCTCCGTAGCCTAGAGTCGTGAGCGTGACGATGACGAACCACGCCGTGGCTGGGATGGAGTCGAACGGAGTGCGTTCGCGGCCGGTTCCGAACTCGTTGAGGCGCAGGAACGCGCCCTCTGCCTCGTCGTACTCGCCGCCCTCGGCGATCCAAATGAGGGCCCCGAAGAGGATGACGCCGATTGCGATGAAGAATATGATGATCGAGAGGGCGTCCACGGAGGCGACCATGACCTTGGCCATGAGCTGCAGGGTCGCGCTGGACTTGCCCAGCTTGAAGATGCGGAAGACGCGGCCGAGACGAAGGATTCGGAACACCGTCAGCCCGACGCCGCCGGACCCGGCCGCGAAGAGCTCGATGTAAAAGGGAACGATGGCCAGCAGGTCAACGATGTTCAGCGGGGCGAGCACGAACTGCCAGACGCGGTGAAGCTCCGAGGCCGCACGGCGACAGCACGTGTTGGAGGCGGCCTTGGAGCGCAGGTCGGCCAGCTGCCGCGCCTCCTCCTTGGTCGCCTGCTCGTCCAGCGACCACGAGGACTCGAACACGCCTTCGTTCTCGCCGGGCGGGAGCAATCCGACGCTGCTGCAGAACCGGCGGAAGGGCTGGCAGAGTCCCCGGTCCCGAGGCCGGGGTTGCTGGGAGCTGCCGAATGCAACGAGGTGGTGCATGCGCGGAGACCCCGACCCGCCGTTACCGCCGTGCTGGACGAGCTCGCTGCTGCCTGAGATTTGCTCAGCGGGGGCGACCTTGGCGCTCGCACGGCGCCGGGCAATGATGCCACCGGTGGCCTCCTGCCCTGACGCTCCCGCTCCGGGCGAGGCCAGGCCGGAGGCAGCGCCGGCCGCGGTGTGCTGGGGCGCGGCCGCGCCTGAGAACGGAGCCTTCGCACCTCCATACACAGCAGAGCGGGGCTCGATGGACAGGCCGAGGCCCCCTTCGTCACGGCTGCCCGACCTCAGGTGCGCGGTGCCGCTCTCGTCGCGCGAGGACGACGAAGCCGCCCTGTGGCGGGCGCCGTCCGGTGTCACTGCGGCGCCGTCCGCGTTCGAGTGCAGCCTCAGCCGCTGAAATTCCGTGATTTGCCCGGGCTGCATGACCCCGCTGAGCATGCGAACAGACTTGCTTGGCTTGATGTACCGAGCGGTGCGGCCGGAAGCGACGGGGTCCAGGGAAGGATCCCCGATCACCTGCACGAGGCGCCGCTTCGACCGGCCCAGGCCCAGGTTGGCGCGGTGCAGGTCGTTGCCGCTCGTGGTCTTGCTCAAGCCATCCTTTCCAGACGCTTTGCGCTGGGGCGAACCGCCCTCAACTGCCCCGCCGCTGCCTCCCACGCCCGCTCCGGTTTTGCTAGGCCCCGTCCACGAGCTGAAGTGCGCTCGGGGTCCCGTCTTGGCCCCGCCCGTGCGGCCCGGGGCCGACCCCGGAACAGCTTGTCGCGAGTCCGAGTCGGACGCCACGCTCACACGTTGGGCAGCCCGGGTGGTACTGGGCGCCTTGAACATGTCGTAGGGAGGGAAGCCCACGGACGGCGAGTCGGAGGAGGACACGTCCCCCGGTGAGAGGCCGACCGCAGCCGCCGCGGCCGCCGCGGCCGATGACGCCGCAGCCGTCGGCACGAACCGAAGGCTGCCAAGCTCGTCGCCGCCGTCCGCCTCCATGTTGGACAGGATACTGGTCCTAGCAGCGCGGGCCGGCGAGGCGGTGTTGGCGCCGTCAGCGCCTCCTCCGCCTCTGCGGTCGGAGTTGCCGTTCCCGACCACGCCCCCGCCAGTCCACCGAGGTCGGCTCTCAGCGCTGCCTGGCCAGCTCGCGCCGCCCTTCCCGCTGCTGGCGCCGTCGGCCATTGCGGCCGCGACCGCAGAGTGAGGGTCCCCGGTCGGAGCCGGCGCACCGCCCTCTCGGCCCGCGCCCGGGGCATCCTGACCGAACTGCAGCACCAGCGGCATCGGGCGCATCGCGCCCGACCCGCGCATGCCGTGACGGTCCTCGGCGGGCGTGGGAACGCCCGAGCCCGGGGACGGGGCCTCCATAGCAGAAGCCGCGCCCCCTCCGAAGGAGCGCAGGGCAACCGACGCGGAGCCGTCTGCGTCGCCGCTCACGTCATCGGCAGCCCTGCCGTCGCCTCCTGTGGCGCGCAGGCGCGCGCGGGCGGCAGTGCGGGCTTGCTGCTGCCGCTCTGTGGGAGTGGTCGGAATGACTGCCTCTGACGCGATGAGACGCTCCAGCGCCCCGTTGCCCACGGCTGCTGGCCGGTCGCTGGCCCGCCGGCCCTCGCTGGCCGTTGCCGCCAAGGCCTCCATGCCGGGGTGGTGGGCGCTGGAGCTCCCCGAAGGTGTGACATGAGAGCCCTGCCTGTTGCCGCTGCGCGGCGCAGCGCCGGCGTCGGGGGGCGAGCATCGCCCCGAGCCCGACGACCCGCTGCTGCCCTGCCTCGGCCGAGCCGGCGCGCCTCCGGCAGCAGCTGCCGCAGCCGACGCCCCGACCTGGCGAAAGCTGCCAGGCGACTCGGGGTGCGGCTCCGGCCTTGTCCGGGGAAGCACGGGCGGCAGGCGAAGCGCGGTGCCGCCCGGACGGTCGACCCCCGAGAAGGCCTCGAACGCAGTCACGTCTGGCGAGGATGGGCCGCGAAGTACCGTTGTGATCGCAGGGGCGGGGCCGGCAGAGCCGGGCGCAGCCTCAGGCGAGGCGTCCGAGCTCGGGCGCAGCCCTGGCTGCAGGTCGGAGGGAACGCGGACCCGCTTGCCGTCAGCGGCTGGATCGCAGGCGAACGGGCGGTGCTGCTTGCCGGCGGCAGCCACGGCGGTCCCCAGTCGCGGCACGCCGTGGCGGTGGTCCTCCCCGTCACGCAGCGCCAGCGAAGGCGGGCGGCTTTGACCTTCGCGGCTTCCCTCCCCGCCCGTGCTGGCGGACCCAGCGGCGCCTCCAGCCTCGCGCGCGAAGCCAGCAGAGCCTGGCGTGTTGGCGGCCGGGCGCACAGCGGAGCCCGGCACGGGACCAGCCTGTGCCTGCCTGGCCGCGCCGCCGCCGCCCCGCTGCCTCGCCCAGGAGGAGCCCGACTGGGCGAGCGACGGGCGGCGGGCGTTGAGACCGGCCACTGCTGCCG
Organism: Cafeteria roenbergensis; assembly: GCA_008330645.1. Classification (NCBI taxonomy): domain Eukaryota; class Bigyra; order Bicosoecida; family Cafeteriaceae; genus Cafeteria; species Cafeteria roenbergensis. The sequence goes on along the minus strand of VLTN01000004.1, from coordinate 853,461 downwards.
GCGCGCCGTTGACGATGCGGGCTGCGGCCGCCACCTGGGCAGAGCGACCGGCAGCCGAGCGCCGCCGCATGCCGGCGGCCGACGGCGGGCGGCTTGCCATCCCCCTCGCTCCCACCGGCACGCCCCGCCCGTCGCTGCCAGCCTGGCTCGCAAACGCGCCGTCCATGTCGTCGTCGTCGCTGCTTCCGTCGTACTTGCCGTCGCTGTAAGTCCCATCCCGCCTGGAGGCAGCCTCTGCCCGCCGCTCCAGCATCCGGGCCTCGAACAAGAGCAGCTTCGAGTCGGCGTCCTCCTCCCGTGGGACCGCGCTGTAGGTGAGGAGCCGCAGCACGTACTCGACGGTGAACACCGCAATGGCGATGCGCTCGATCAGCTCGAACACGATGTACGGCTCCTTGTTCACCTCAGAGGCAACGCGGAACACAGGGAGGGTCTCCAGGGAGAAGGTGATGCAGGACAGGACGATGAGGAAGGTGATCAGCACGCTGATGAAGTAGGCCGTGTGGGACGAGCCCGCGTCCGCGAGGCAGATGAACAGGCTGTAGCGCAGCTGCCCGGGGAAACATAGGCAGCAGGGCGTGCCGGCGCTCGGGTCGCGACCAGGAAGACTGTCGCCGCTGTGCAGCTTAGCCACCGAGCCGCCGCGCTGTCGCGGAGGACCGCTCCTGCAGTCGTCCCACGGCTCCAGGCCCGGGCGCTCAGTCGACAGGACGTCGTGCGCGAAGGAGGGCTGCTCCCGGGCACGACCGCAGCAGCTGCGGGTGCGTGCGGGCCCCGCAGGCTGGGTAGGAGGGGAGGAGAGCTTGGGCCGGCCCGCGGCCTGCGGGGGCGCCTCTGGGAGGCTCGCGAGCCGCGCGGCCCGGCCGGCGCCCGCGGCAGTGCGGGACTCCGCGACGAGGCGGCCATTTTCCGAGAGGTGCCCCGCGGAGTTGCCGCGCGCCTGGTGCAGCCTCGGCATGAGTAGCCCCGAGTCGAACGGCATGGACTTGCTCTTTCCCGAAACGCGAATGTGTTGCGCCGGCTGCGGAGCATGCGCCGGAAGGGTGGCCTTGGTGTGCTCGTGACGCACCCGGTGAGCTGCCGACACCAGGCTGGACCGCTTCGAGCCGCTTCGGCCGCTCTCGCTCCCGGTAGCGGCGCGCCGGCTCGACCGGGGCGGCGGCATCTGCGAGGGCGGGGTCGACAGGGGGGCAGGGCGCGAGGCAGCCTGGCTGCAACCGCTGGAAGGAACGCCTATTCTGACGCGGAAGGCAGCGCAGTCCGGCAAGCGAGAGCGGAGGCTCGGGCCGGTTCCCCCTCCCCGCCCGCCCCCACTGCCACCAGCGCAGGGCCAGGAAGACGAGTTCCCTCCCCACCCAGCATTTGGGCCCCCGCCAATCCTCCGCACGAGGCAGCTGGTGTTGGCGGGGGGGGGGGGGGGATGCCTGGCGGCCACGGCGCCACCGGAATCGCTCCCCACGCGAGGGCGCCGCTCGGCCCCAGCGCAGGGGCCCGAGCCACTGGCCCTGTTACAGTCCAACAGGGGAACCGTGCCGCGGGCTGGCCCGTCGCCGCTCCCCCGAGCTGTCGGGACCGCGTACAGCTGCGGGCGTGTCGTCCGTTGCCCGCACTCGTGCTCACCCTTGCAGCCCACCGAGACGACTGCAGGTCATCGCCACCAACAGACTCAGACTGTCGCATCGTGCCCAAAGCACCGACGGCCCTCATGGCGGCCGAGCCGTCGGCAGTCGAGGCGCCGCGAGATGTGCAACGAGACCGCGTGACCGATCAACCGTCTCTCCTAACTCTGGCCGCCGACTCAGCCGTCGATTGCTTGCGGCCAGCACAATACCCGGAGCCCATTCTTCGGGAGCGGCGTTCCAAGGCCCCGGGCAAGGCCGCTCGAGGCACGCGAGGGTTACGGCATAGGAATACCAACGTCAGAGGCGAGTGGGGCGAAGCTGGCGGCCGTGTTAGACGATGGGCGCGTCGAAGCGTTTGCTCGGCGTGGTTGACGCAGTGTGGCTTTGGCCGCCACGGTGCGTGCTGTGCTTGCAAGTGTGGACATTGTCCGCGCCGTGTCTGATTGGAGTGGCAGCCAGCAGGGAGGACGGAACGGGGGACGAATTCAGTCTCTCGAGTTGGGAAGCCGCGCGCGGAGGGCAAACTTCCGCTCCAATGGATTGCCCGCTGCCGACTCGCGGCCACAGCCTGGGCATTCGCCGCTGGTCAGGGCTGCCTCCATGGGGACCTTGGATCCGGCTGAGGCCCCTCTGAACCGTGGCGCGCGAGCAGCATCCAGCGACAGAGTGGGGCGGCCCGGGCGGCGTGTCGCACGCTGGCGGCCGCCATTTCTGGCCGCAAGGGTTTGAGTGTTTGCCCCAGCCAAGTGGGATGGCCAAGGTGGGCAAATGCCTGACCGGCGTGGACTCAAGCGTGCGCGCCATCGAATCGAGTTCGCACCGGGGTTGAGAGCATTCCGAACCACTCCCACTCAAGCGCGAGCTTGCAGGCTCATGGCCGCGCCCTCTGCCAGGGACTGCGCAAGCAAGTCGGTTGCCCCGTCTTGAGGGGACACGAGCGCCGCGGTCGCAACCACGGCGTCGACCCGAAGGAGCGGTCCGCCCGTCGCCGTGCGGAGTAGCCTCCGCCGAACACGCTCTGGCGGCAGCAAGCCGGCGCCGGCCGGTGCCCAAAAGTGGAACTGCGATTCCGCCACAACGGCCACGCTTGACCTGGCGTCGTCGCCCTTGCGGCGGAGGAGGAGGTCGGAGGTCAGGGCTCCCCCGCTCAGGGTGCCGCCGATCACGGCCTCCCAGCCCAGAGCTTGGAGGCCTTCTCGCAGGCGCGCCATGCCGGGGCGCAGCGCCGCCTCCCAGTTCCCGTTGCCCCCTGCAGCAGCTGCAACAGCGCGCCGAAGGGGCTCGGCCGCGACCGCCCCGGACGCAAGGGGCGCCCTGGCTCTGTCGGCATCCTTCCGAGCTCCGCCCAGGACTGCGCGCAGCCACGGAACGTTCTCCACCACCTCGTGGAGCAGAGGCAGTCCGCCTAGAAGCAGGGCTGCCTCTGCCGCCATCATCGTCTCGCCAGGGCCCACGCGCGGCGGGAGGGCGGCGCCCGACTGCAGCGCGGCCGCGTCGCCCGGGAGCCGACCGCTGGCTCCGAGGCGCAGCCCGTCGATGAGCGTGCCCGGCGACACGTCTGCGGCCGCCCCATCCGCCGCGCCCGCTGCGATGGCCCACGCCACTGCGGCCACGGGCATCGCCGAGACGCGCTCCCGCGAGACGGCGCGGCGCAGCCACGCAGCGGCAGGTCTCCTCAGGTTCATGGCCAGCTGCAGCTCGCCGCCGGCGTCCATGGCCCAGTCGCCCACGCTGCCGTCGGCACCCGCGTGGCCGAGCATGTCCATCCGAGAGCGCTGCCAGAAGCGATCCAGCGCCTGCGCGGCCCTGGCTGCCCCGCGCGGCCGCTGCTCGGAGCGCCCGCCTCTGCTGGGCGAGGCGGCCGCCAGCAGGCCGCCGCCGGGGCGCGGGCCAGCGCCCGTCCAGTGCGCGGTGCCGTCATCGTCGGTGCCGCTGGCATCGACGGCAGCGTCCGAGCCGTCGGCGTCGGAGTCTGGCCCTGCAGCGCTGGCAGAGGTCGCGAACCAATCGATTGGCCTCCCGGCCTCTCCGTGGCAATCCAAGGGAGCAGCGCCGAAGCCAGGGACGACAATATCGGGCGGCGAGGGCCCAAGCCCGGCCACGGAGCGGAGCGGCGAGCCTGCCTCCGCCCAGCAGGGGTGGCCCGAGGCCGCAATGCCGACCACAGTCGGCGCCACAATGCCAGCGTGCCGCTGCGTCGCCGTCCAGCGTGCCAGGGACGCGGCCGTGGCTGCCATGACCTCAGGGGCCGGCTGCCTCGACGTGCCTGCGGCCCAGGCAACACCTGCCCTCTGCTTCACAGTGAGCGACGAGCCGCGGAGCGCAACGGACTGAAGCGCTCTGGCTGCCGCCCTGCGCGCAGCGGGACGCAGCTGCTCCAGCGGGCCGAGGGAGGCCAAGGCCTCCGCCACGCGGGGAGGCAGCGGCTCCACCGACCGGTCCCGAGGAGCGAGACGGCTCGTGGCGCAGGGAGCGGTGGCTGCCTGCGCGCCAAAGGCGAGGAGCGCAGTGGACGCCGCCGCCGCGGCGTTGGGGTCGGCGTCGAAGGCGCGCCAGCGGTTCTGCTTGATGTGGCGCACGAGCGAGCCGAGCGCCGGTCCGGCGCGCCGCGGCGGAGCTGCCGCTGCGATGAGCCGAACCGCTCTGGCCGCCTCGGTGGGGCGCATGCCAGCGAGGCTCTTGGCAAGGCGGTCCGCGATCTTTGCGGCTGCCTCCTCGGACAGCGGAGTCCCAGCGTCGCGGGCCGCTTCCAGGGCGTGAAGGCAGTGCGTGGGGGAGGGTGTCACGGTTGGGTAGCGGTGGAACGGCCCCGCCCGGCCCTTGGAGGACTCGGCGTCAGCGAGCGCGAGGGAGAGCGCGTCCCTGCCGGCCGCTGCGGGGTCGAGGTGCCGAATCATCACACGAGAGACGCCTGCAAGAACGGCGTCTGCGTCCAGGTACTTGCGAGCGCGGGCAACGGCCTCAGAGCGAGCAGCGGCGGCCGCGGCGTCCGAAGCCGCGGCGCCGTCCTCGTCGCTCTGGCTGCCACTGTCGCCGTCGCTGTCGCCGTCGCCGTCGCTGTCGCTGTCGCTTGCGTGCTGCGCTCCGTCGCCAGCCTCGCTCACCGCCGCCGCCCCGCCGTCGGGCGAGGCAGGCGCGCCTCCCTCACCAAGGGCCGGCTCGGGGCGCGCGGAGCCTGTGCGGACGGCCAGCCCCCCTCCCTTGGCACGCTCGGCCCGAAGGCCTCCTTCCGAGCCCACGACGGCCCCGCTCACTCGCGCGCCCTCGATGGCCAGTACCAGCGCCCTTGCCGCTAGCGTCGCATCCGACGGCGTGGCTGCCTCCAGACGCTGCGCGTGGGTGAGCCTGGCCAAGCACTCCTTCACCACGGGGAGAAACTCAGCCCGGCCCGTGCTGGCGAACGCATGGGCCGTGTTGCTCAGCTCGCGGGGCCCCATCCGCCTGGCGTGGGCCATCACAAAGGGCCTGAACGCCGCGAATACGGGCGAGTCGAGCCGGCCAAGCCTCGCAGCCTGCGCGACTGCCGAGGCCGCCGCCGCAACGTCGTGGGGCTTGGGGCGGGACACGGCCAAGAGCCGGTGCCCCTCCTCCACCATGCGCGTCTCAATGGCGTCCGCCGCCTCGCGGTGCACCAAGCCGGTGTCGGCCATGCACGCAGCAAGCATCTGCGCCTCGATGAGGGTGTACCGGCCCGGAGACGACGCGAAGCGGTCTCCGAGCGCCTGGACGAGCTGCGCGTCTTGCACGCCGCCCTTGGTGAGCGCCGCGGCCAGCATCGCAACGTCTCGCGGCTTGGCTGCAGTGGCGATTTGCGGCAGCGCCGACGACGCGAGGCGGCTCCAGAAGGCGCGATCCTCCAGCCCGAGCTCCGCCGCAGCGCGGGCCATGCTGGCGAGGACGCCGATCTGGGGCGCAGCAGGGGAGCCCTGAAGCGCCGCCGCCATGCCGGCGAGAAAGCGAGCGACTCGCGAGCGCGGCAGAGCCTCCCGCTTGTGAAGTGCCTTGCCCTTGTGCAGAGCCAGCATGCGGGCTCCAGCCGCGCCGTAGTTGAAGGGGTCAAATGCCTCGATCTCGCTCTCGAACACCTCCAAGACGTCGCTGGCGGTGTTGCACTGCTTGAGCAGCGTGGTCACGTAGGCCTGGGGCGGCGGGCCGGGGACGGACGGGTCAAAGCGAGCTCGCGCAGCGCGAATGGATGGCTGGCTCGGCTGCGCCGCAAGGCTGCGCTGCCTGGACGCCGCCGCAGGCGGGAGGGGTTCCGAAGGCAGGGGGGCGGGGGTGGTGGGGTCGGCGTCGAGCTCCCGCGGCAGCGCGATGCCTGCCCGCCGGCCGGCCGGAGCTGGGGCCTTGCGCTCGCCCGGAGGCACCGGTGCACTCGCTCCCCGAGGAGTCTGGCTCCGGACCGCGCCCGCAAGGCCCGAGCCCGACGCGGCGCGAGTGTGTGTGACCGCCGAAGCGGGTTGCGACGCCGCTCTTGCGCCCTGTACCCTGAGGGCGCTGTAGCGCCCGAGAGCGCGGCGCATTCCGCCCCGCCTAGAGCAGCGACGCAAGCCGGTCGGGCGGCAGTGGGTCTCCCCCCAGAGCTGGCGCGCTCGCGACCGAGAGAGGGCGGCGCGAACTTGCCAAGACCTGCGGCGGCAGCGAAGAGCTCGCAGCGGGCGCTCGGCTCCCGCCTCGTGCGCGCAGCAGCGGCCAGGCGGCGACGCGTGGGTGCGAGCGGGCCGGCCTGGGGGCGCTGCCCTCGAGGGATCAGTGCGGGCCGCGGGGGCTGATGCGTCATCCCGCTTGCCGCTGCGGGGGCACCTTTGCAGCTCTGCCGGCCCCGACTGACGATGGTGGGCCGCGGCGGCTGCAGTTGGCGAAAGGGAATCTCTGTCTCCACTGGCTTTGCGACGCGCCTCCGATGCCCCTTCGCGCCATCGCTGCTGGCATCGCCGCGGCAGCCGCCGTGGCATCATGCTTGCCGCCTGCGGCGGCGTCGGCGGCTTCGCGCCCCGGCGCGCTCGGTGTGGGCTCGCGGGACGATTTCGAGCTCGTCCCGTTCGCCACTCACGCCACTGCTGCGGTGACGTTTGTCAAGACCAGCGCGGTCGTCCCGTCCACTGGGCGGTCGTACACGCGGTACGTGTCGGCTGTGGACCCGCGGTACCTGACTGCCGAGCTGCCGGCCAAGACCGGCTGCGAGGAGCTGGTGCATGCAACCGCCATTGCGCAGGAACACGGCTGCACGGTCGCAACCAACGGGGCCTTCTTCGACATGCACACCGGAAAGCTCAACCACTGCATCGGCAACGTTGCGAGCAACGGCTCGCAAGTCCAGCTTCCTGGAGGCGACGGCGCCAACTTTGGCATCGTGCGGTCCAAGGGGTCCGTCCTCGTGGGCTTCGCCTCAGCCAAGGCCCTCCGGGACGAGCCTGTGTCAGACGTGCTGCAGGGCCGCGGGTGGCTCGTTCGCAACGGCCAGGACTGGGTGCGCAAGTCCCCCGACCTGAACACGTCGTCGACGTTTGTCACGGAGAAGGCGCCGCGCACCGCCGTGGGGGTCTTCCCCAACGGCACGGCGGCGCTCGTGGTCGTGGACGGGGCCGAGACCATCCGCGCGGGCCTCGACCTCTTCGAGTTCGCCGAGGTGCTCGCCGCGCAGGTGGGGGTGCAGCACGCTGTGAACATCGACGGCGGCGGGTCGAGCGTCGCCGTCGTCAACGGCAAAATCGCCAGCAAGCCCACGTGCGTGGACACTCCCTCACCCATCTGCGAGCGCGCGATGCCAACGATCATGTGCGCGCGGGGCACGCTCGTCTGACGGAGTCCCCCGTGCGAACTCCCGAGTCAAGTGGCGGCAGGGGCGGCAAGCGCCCGCGAGGCTGCTGCCGACGACAAGCTGTCCACTTTGCAACGACAGCAGCACGCAAAAACAGCCGAGCCACGCAACTCTCACACATTGAAGCAACAGAGTGGTCGCCTCTGCTGCTGCTACGCAGAAGAAGGCTGCGGCGCCTCAAATGGCACGGTCCGCCAGGGCAAGCGCCGACGCCCACGCACTGTCCACGTCGATCACGTCGAACACGTGCAGCACGAGCAGCACGGCCGACAGCACGAGCAGCACAAGGTAGCAGGTCCGGATGGGGTTCATGAACGCCGTCTCGCCGAGGGACCCGACGAACATCCACGAGAACTGCTGCGCCCACTCCCAGGCCATTTGCTCGCGCAGGAGGCTGCCGGGGGCCAGGAACAGGCGCAGAATCATGGGGTCGCGCTTCACCGCGGCCGCAAACGCGTCCTTCTTCAGCTTGCCGCCGCCGGCCACCGCAAGAGTGGCGGTGAGCTCCCTGAGGCGGGCCATGGGCTTGACGAAGGCAGGGTGGCTGAGGTACTTGCCGTCCATGGAGGCCTCCAGCACGCGCCGCACGCCGTCCGGGGAGAGGCAGCCGTCCTCGTCCGCGTACAGCCTGATGACCAGGTCGATGCGGTCGGCGATGGACTCCTTCTGCAGCACGCCCAGCCCCTTGACGAGCTCGGGCAGCGTGACGCCTGGCTCGGGGCCGGCGTGGAATATGCTGAACAGCCGCTTCACCGGCATCTCTCCGCATCCCAGGTCGATCATCAGCGACTTGAACTGCTCCTGCGTCAAAAACGTCTTGGCCCCGGCTGCCGCGGCAAAGGCCGCTTCGAGGGCCAGGCGCGTGAGCTTGCTGTTGGCCTGGAACTTTGCCTGCAGGTCAGCGTCAGGGGCAATGGCGCCGGCGGCGGCCCCCTTGTCCACGGCGGCGGCGTACTTGGCGGAGCACAGGCTCGCCCGCATCAGGTCCGCAACGTGGGTGAGCTCCCGGCCTGCGGCCTTGCCCAGCCCGTGACGCTTGAGCCAGCTGTGCTCGAGCAGCTCCTCAACGGTGGGGCGGCGGTCGGGGTCGAACTGGCAGCACCGCGCCACAAAGTCCTTTGCCCCCTGCGAAGGAATGGCCTTCACGCCGGCGCTGAGCGCGTCAAAGCGGACGGCCTCGGCTGGCAAGCTGTCGAGGCGGCCCTCGCCGGCCGCCTTGCCAAACGCAGTCGGGTCAAAGGGAGTCTGCCCGGTGAGGAGGAAGCACACAAGAATCCCCACCGAGTACACGTCGGACGCCTTGCTGAACTTGCGCCTTCCCTCCATCCACTCGGGGGGGGCGAAGGGCAGGGTGCCGTTGCTGGTGCGCGAGCTGCCGGCGATGAGGCTCTCTCCGTAGTCGGCCAGCACCACGCTGTGGACGGAGCCCTTGGCAAGCAGCATCAGGTTGGCTGGCTTGACGTCGTTGTGCACGCAGTCCATGTTGTGCATCGTCTCGAGCGCCCGCAGGGTTCGCTCTGCGATGGCCGCCGCCTCCGACTCGTTGCTGATCCTGCCGGAGTCGAACAGCGTCCCGCCGCGGCACAGGGGCATGACCAAGAATAGGGTTCCTTCCCACTCGAAGGCGTCGTAAAGGGGGAGCAGGCTCTTTGCCCGAGCTGGCGTCTTGGCGAGCTGCGCGAAGGCGACGACGGTGCAACCAACATCGCGGAGACGGGTGGAGGTGGGGCGGGCTGGGAGCGGCAGTGCCACATAGCAACGTCGCGCTCTCGCCCTCCCGGGCGCGGCGCAGGTGTGCGCAAGGGTGCGCTGGCCAAGGTTGCCCCTGGCCCGGACGCGCAGCGGCCCGCGAAGGCAGTACGGGGTGAGGGAGGGGCGGCGGACGAACGCGTGGCCAGCGGCGCCTCTCCTCGACTCATCGGCTCACCATGCGCATGACTGCGACCTCGCGCCACATCTTGAACTGCTGGTCAAAGGACAGCTCCCCGATGCGCCGGATCCGCTTGATGGCCACCTCCTCGTCGGCGGCTGGGCGCGTGGAGGTTGCAGACCGAATCGGCAGCAATCCGCTGTCGGGTTCTGGCCGCTTTTTTGCCACGAACACGTCAGCGAACGCACCCGACGAAAAGGGCCCGCAATTGTCGGGCCATTGGTAGACCAGCCGGGGGTCGCAGCGCTCGATGCCGAGGCTCGCGTACACGCTGTCGTTGACCTCGAGGTCGCCGCTGACGACGCGCTTCAGAGTCAGAAACAGCCGCCGTGTCTCGTACGTCGACGAGCTGGTGCGAGCGTGCAGAGAAGAAGTGACGGACATTGACCAACGCCCGGTGCCTCGGCGGCCGGTGCCTCGAGGGAGGCCGTGCGCGGGCAAGTGGACCGCCCCGCTCCGATGCGCACGGGCAGACTCGAGGCATCGACGGCAGAGTTCGAACGCTTGTGCAACTGTCGCGCGTGAACTAGGAGCGCAATCTCTGGCGGCTGTGGTGTTCGTGGAGGCTTGGTTTCGCTTGCAGCGGTGGCCCGGGCAAAGGCAGGCGCGCAGTTGAAAGGGAGCGCCCGAGACAAGCAACCGGGAGCGGCGCGCAGCCCTCAGGGTCGCCGCAGTCCGCACGAATGGCCGCTCGCAGCTACACGCCGGCCACCTTGAGCCCGGAGTAGATGCTCATGCCCAGCTGCCCCAGCAGCGCCAGGTCGATGAACAGAACCCCCACCAGGCGGCCGGACGGCCCGGCGCCGCGGTACCCGCAGCCGTACATGATGCGGCCGAGGAAGATGGCGAAGCCGCACGCCGCGGCAGGGATCGGCAGGGCAAGCCCCGCGATGATGGTCAGCGTGACGGCGGTGGCAACGCCCTCCACGGCGTTGTAGTGGGCGCGCTGGGCGCGGGCGAGGCGGTGCCAGTCGGCGTAGGAGAGGAGGCGGCCGACGGGGCCGTTGCCCATGTCGGGGTAGCCGCCCTTCTCCCACTTGATGCCCTTGAGCGAGGCGGACTTGTCGTGCAGCAAGCTATCGTCGTCGTGGAGCTTCTTGAAGGCCTGAACGTCGTCGCGCTCCTGGAAAGCGGCAGACCCGAACGTCGTTGCGCGGGCCGCAGACACGCAGAAACCCTCAATGATGACCTCGAACGCAATGAGCGCGGCGGCGATCACTGCGAATAGGGGGCCAAGATGCGCACATGCAACGGGGCAGGGGCTCTGGAGTCAGTGGCGCAGCGCGGGGGGGAGGGACTGTCGCGCAAGGCGGCCGTGCGTGCCACGTCACCCTGAGCACGCAAGCGGCGGGCGGGGGCCTCGCAGGCTCGATCAGCGCGACGCAGCACAGCTGGTTGCAGGCCACCGCAGCGGCGGCGTGGCCAGCGCTCCCATGGGACACGCAGCGCTGGCTCGGGCCTTGTGTTTCCGCTCGTTGGGGCGGGAAACACTTGCACTCGGCTGCGGAGCGGGCTCACGGACGATCCCGAACTCGGACTCCACATTGATTGCGCCGATGGCCATGGCTACTCTGCTCTGGCGCACTGGCTGTGTGGCGGTCGCGCCGTCCTGCGCTTTCGCCTCCCCGTTCTGGTGAGCTCGGGAGCAAACTTTTCGCGCTGCGGCCGACAGAGCCAGCAATTGCCGGCCATTCAGGACGCCAGGTGCTGCCCAGGCAGCGCCCGAGCGCAGCCCCAGGCGACTGGCCGGTCGCTGCAGCCCTTGCGCCGGGACCTCAGTGGCCGCCGTGGGTGTGCAGTTGGCGCGGCCCGATCGCGCAGTTGCACTGGCCGACCTGAAGCTTGCAGCGGGGGTATCCACGCCGGCGCGAGCACTGGCTGTGCGCTGCGCGCGCTCAGAGGCCGTGCCAGCAAGGTGCGTGAAATGCTCACGCGCAAACCAGCCGTGGGCGCGTTTACACAATGCCGTTCGCGGGTCGCACGCAACTGCTACTATGTCGAACCAAGCCGCGCGCAACTGCGTTCTCAGATGCCGGCCACCTTGAGCCCGGAGTAGATGCTCATGCCCAGCTGCCCCAGCAGCGCCAGGTCGATGAGCAGAACCCCCACCAGGCGGCCGGACGGCCCGGCGCCGCGGTACCCGCAGCCGTACATGATGCGGCCGAGGAAGATAGCGAAGCCGCACGCCGCGGCAGGGATCGGCAGGGCAAGCCCCGCGATGATGGTCAGCGTGACGGCGGTGGCAACGCCCTCCACGGCGTTGTAGTGGGCGCGCTGGGCGCGGGCGAGGCGGTGCCAGTCGGCGTAGGAGAGGAGGCGGCCGACGGGGCCGTTGCCCATGTCGGGGTAGCCGCCCTTCTCCCACTTGACGCCCTTGAGCGAGGCGGACTTATCGTGCAGCGGGCGCTCATCACTGTCGTGGAGCTTCTTGAAGGCCTGAACGTCGTCGCGCTCCTGGAAAGCGGCAGACCCGAAGGTGGCCGATCGGGCGACGGACACGAAAATGCCCTCCACCACGACTTCGAACGCAATGAGCGCGGCGGCAATCACTGCGAATTCGCCACCAAATGCAACGGGTGCTGGGCTACCGGTCTCGCGCACAGAATGGGGCCGTCACCGCGGGGAAAGCAAAAGACCCGGCGCGGCTCCCCAAGCAGCATGCGGGGCGTGAGGACTCCCGCCTACGCGGCCCCGTCCACAAGGCGGATGGGTGCTGTAATACGCACACCGGCGCCAGTGATGGCCCATCGCTTGCCTCGCAGCGGCGAATTGAGCCGGGGCGCTGCGATCCAGCGTGGCGGGAGCGCCTTGCCAGAGCGCGCGCCCCCCTGTGCAACAGCACGAGAACTCACGGACGATGCCAAACTCGGACTCAACGTTGATTGCACCAATAGCCATCGCTGCCTCCCCGCTGGGCACGAGCCGAGTGAGCCGCTTGGGCGGACGAGGTGCCAGGTGGCTCGCCTGCAGAGCAGCCGGCTGCGGGTTGTTCCGCTGCTCTGTGCGGCTCAATTTCGGTCGCGACCGTGTGGCGGGAGCTGATGGCAACGCAGGGTTGCTCGCGTGGGCGAGCGCGGCGACCGGTCTGTCGCATAATTGGCATCGATTTGCGTTGGCTCAAGCGAAGGTCGCAGCCAGTCCGCCACGAGCAGCGCGCGCAAACTCCGCAGCTGCACTCCTGTCGCTGGCACGGTCCGCCCCGCGCCTCCGCGACTCTGCGACCGTGCTGCGAGCCGCCTGGATCCGAGCGGTACGGTCCGCTGCTGCGGTCGCTGCCATCCTGTCGAGGGCGCGCTGGTCGGCACGCTCGCGCGCCGCAGCTGACCTTGCTCGCGCTTCGACGGCTTGGCGGCTGTGCTGCCTTGCCGCCGCGCGGTGCGAGCGGGCCATGCCAACTCGCTGAGTCGCTGCTACGGCTCCTGGGCCGGCCAGCGGGGCAGTCGCTCTGACTCTCGTCGATGCCGTTGTGGCTCGCAGCGGCGAGGCGGCATCGCTGACCCCCACAAGCGAGGCGATGGCTTCTGCCGGGTCCCGCGTGACCGAGGACGCGGCCCACCCGCGCCCCGTCGACCATTTGGGGCTCCTGAGCGCTGTTTGCGAGGGAGGCCGTGAGCGTCTGCCTCGGTCCCGGCCGGGCGTCGTCGGCGAGCCAGCGAGCAACGAGGCCTGGCCAGCCGTGCTTGCAGCTGCAGTCTCGGGGCGGCGACCACGCCCGGACTGGGGCGGGGGAGAGGGCCGCCCGGAAGCCGGGGTCGCTGGCGCAACCGCCCTTGCCTGAGACAGGTCGGCGCGAAGGACGGCCGAGCCGCGGAGCACGCCCCCGCGCCTGGGAGTCGTCGGCCTTGCAGTCTCCGACCGAACCGGCGTGGGGGGAGGCAGTCGCCAGGCGGAGCCCCCCGCTTCGGCCTTGCCAAGCCTGACGCGGGGGCCGGAGCCAGCGTGCAGCTTCACGCTCCGCCCCGTCTTGGCCCACAGCACGGCCGACTGCCTGGCCTTGGCCTCGGCTGGAGTCACCGCCGCCGCAACCTCGCGCCTGCCCATTTTCGGGTGAATCGCCAGCCCCACGGCATCAGCCCCAGCAGCCGCCAGCGCCTGCTGCTGCTGCTGCTGCTGCTGCTGCTGCTGCTGCTCCGGAAGCCGCGGCTTTCCAAGCGCCGCGTCCCTGGCAGCGGGCCAAGCCCGGGAGCACACTTTGGACCACGGCGAAGGGAGTGCCACTGCACGCGCGCGCGCCTCGTGGCTGAGGTCTGGCCCAGTGGCTGGCCCGTCGCCCCCAGTCGTGTCGCCCACGGCCGCGTGCCAGGCGCGCCAAAGCTGGGAAGCCGTGAACATACGGGCGCCGTCGCCGAGGGGCGCGCTCCAGGTCGTGGCCAGCAGCACGCAGGCTCGGTTCCTGGCCTCCTCCACTGTTGGAAAGGTGAGCGCGATGAGCGGGACGCCCCGCGCGGCCCACTCGGGCACGTCGAGCGATTCGAGCTCCTCCCCCTCGGTAGACGTGAACGACTTGACGTTGTGGCCAAGCCGGATGCGGGCGGCGCGCGCGGCGTCAACGCCAAGGACATCGAGCAGGTCGGCGTGGGGCTGCTTCGCGCGGACTTGGCGGAAGCGCGGCCGGACGACCTCGACTGTGACGTCCACGCTGAGCAGGGGGCTGGCCGAGAGCGGGTACCCGTGGGCCTGGGCGGATGGAGATGCCGAAGGCACGAGAGGGCTGGTCCACGAGGACTGGCCCTTTCGCAGCACCACCCGTCGCGTCACCTGCGCACCGCCGGGCCGCCAGTCCAGAGACCACCCGAGCCAGTCTGGGAGGCCCACCCGTCTGTCGTGCCACGAAGAGGGGAGCTCCGGCGGAATGGCCAGGCCCACTGCGAAGTACGAGGCTGGGGCCGCAGCCCCGCCACGGGCGCTCCTCGCCACCGCCTCGGCCAGATCGACGGATGCGAGGGATCCGCGACGAGAGGCGCTGCTGTCAGCCGCGTCTCTTCCAGCCGCTGCCATGCTGGGCGACCCTTCACCGCCGCCCGCCGCGCGCGAGCGCATGTTTTCGACTGCGCTGGCGAGACTTGTCTGGCTTCCTCGCCGGGGGGCACCCGACGCCGGATCGCGGAGGAAGAAGCCTCTGTCCTGCGGCGGAAGCGAGGCGCGGGCGCCCACCGATGGCTTCGGCTTCCCCGTACTGGTCTTGGCAAACGCAACCTCGAGCATGTGCTCTGGCAGAGGCTGCTGCGCCCACGGAGCCCTGGTCGCCGCCCAGGCGACGCTCTCGGGGCCATGCCCTCCTGGCCCCTGGCCGGACCCCACCATGCCCCTGGCCACAGCCTCTGCCGTGCTTGCCTCGATGAAGAGCGTGGGGGAGTTGTCTGCCAGCACCGCTTCCACCTGCTGCCGCACGGCGCGGAGCAGGCCGATGCGCCGTCGAAACTGACGGGCCCGCACGGCTCGCTGCACGCACACGACCGCTCGCCGCTCCAGCAGGCGGTGCGGTGCGGGCGGGCGAAGCGAGAGGCGGCAGCGCGTGGACCGCCAAGCAGACTGGATGCACACCGCGGCCGACACCTGCGCGGCCTGCCAGCCGAACATGGCAATCGCTGGCGCTCGAGGCACGCACGGCCAGCGGAACCACCGCGGGACCACGGACGAGAGCGCGGCCGTGATGGACGAGCGACGCCGCTGGCGGCGCCTTCCCGACGTCGACGCTCGGTCGCCGGCGCTCAGCGACTCGGCCGCCCCGGATGCCACGGAGGCGGCCGACCCGGCCACTTGCGACGACCCCCGGCGAGGTCCGGAAGCGCTTTGCGCAAGCAGAGCCGTGCTTGACGGCGCCAGCAGCGCGTCGACTCCGCCGCGCAGCGCGGCCGAGGCCACGCTGGCGGCCACGGGCTCCCCCCTGGAGGCCGCGAATGAGAGCCGTGGCATGCTGTCGATGGTGCCGCGGAGCAGCCCTGGCGACGGCGCTGGCCGGGCGCTCTGCAGCGCTGCTGGCGCGGCGCTGCTGCTGCGGACACCAGCCCTGGCGACTGGCGGCGGCGGGGCGAGGCCCTGGCGGACAGGCCGTGGTTGCGCGCCCGAAACGGAGAAGGGCGTGCGGGACGCTTCAGCGGACGCTCCCGGAGCCTTCTGGGTCCCGGCTGGCCTGGGCTCCGGCGCAGCCGGCCGCGGCCCGCCCGAGGCGGTCACATCTCTCGAGGACGCGCTCGCGCGAAAGCGGGCGGCCCCGCCTGGCTCAGGCAGCAGCCCGCGACGCAGGAGCTTCCACCGGAACCGGTGCAAGGCCCTCGCGAGCAGGAGCGGCGTGGGCATCACGAGCCTCAGCAGCACCCTCGCCCCCGCCACGCCTGGGGCGTCCTTGCCTGCGGCCAGCGCCCTGGCCGCGCGCGCCGCCTCCACGAACCCCGAGCGGTAGCAGCGGACGATCCTGCCCGACGGGTTCCCTGTCCGGCTGCCCAGGAGGGCGAGCTTGCGGGCCAGCGCCCCCGTCATGCCAAACCACCTCTGGCAGCCACGCACGCGAGGGAGCCCGCCGGCCACCAGCGGCATCGCGTGCAGGCCGGTCAGAGAGCGCACCGCCTTCCGAACAGCGCTGGCCGCTGCCGCCGCGTCGCTCTTCTTGCGTCCCCTGGGCGCTGACTGCGCCACGTCCCCCGGGAGCTTGAGAGAGGGCACGCTCCAGCGGCCGCCGCCCAGGCGCGTCGGCGTGCTGGCGCCGCTCGTGGCGCCAGCAGCGGCGCCGCTCGGCGTGTCTGGAGCCTGAGACGCGGCTCCTCGGGGCGACATGGCAGCCGAGGCGACGTCAGCGACGGAGCCCCGCCGGCGACGCACGGCGGAGGCCGCCTGGCGGCGCTTCCTTGCCAGCGCCTCCGCCACCGAAGGCAGCCTCCTCACAACGCCGTCGCAGGCCAGCTGCAAGCCGCCCCGCCTCCGGCGGAAGTGGAGCGGGTTCACCATCAGCCCGGCCAGCTCGAATGCGGTCACGCGGTCCAGCGCGTCCTCGTCCGCCCATCGCCTCTCGAGGGACTGGAGCTCCTTGTGCTGCTGCGCCAGCAGCTTGCGCGGGACCTTCCCGTCGTAGGCTGCAACCTGGGCGACTCTGCGCCGCTCGCGCTGCCGCATGCGCGCGCGGCGCTCGGCCTCGCGCACCTCGCGCTTGTGCTTGAGGATGGCCTCGCCGCGCTCGCGCAGCTTGTACCGGATCATAGCCTCGCCGAGCCGGGCCCAAGAGTGGCGCACCGTGTGGACCCGCGTTGGCCACACAACGGGCGCGTACGCCGACGGGCCCACGCAGCCTGCCTCCGTGACGGCCCGCAGAGCCGACACCCTGCTGGAGAGCGCATCCCCGGCAGAGCTTGCCGGGATCACAGAGCGCCAGAAGCCGCCGAACAGGCCGCAGGTCGTCTCCCGCAGCAGGGCGGGCTCGCTCTGCGGCGCGCTGTCCTCCGTCGCGTCCGCCTCGCTGCCTCTGGACGTGCGAGTGCGGCGGAGGGGTGCCGCCCGGGCGGGCGTGGCCTGGGGCTGGTCGGCGCTGCTTGCGGTGGCAGTGGTCGCCCGTGACCCCGCTCTCGCCCTCCGGGCAAACGCGGCGTTCGTGCTGTTCCCGCCAGCGACGACCGACGTGGTTGGCGATGGAGCCGCTGCCGCTCTGCCTTGCGACACAGCGGCCACGAGGGCGGTGCTCTTGGCCTCCGGGCGCCACGCCCACGCAGTCGGCTGGAGGCAGGCGGCCGCGATTCCGCCCTGCGCGAGCACCGCCTCTGCGGCGGCCTCGCGCAGCGCGAGCGCCACCTCGTCGGTTCCGGGCACGAGGACGTCAAACCCCGGGCTGGTGATGCGGAGCTGGCGCCGCCCGCCGCTCTTTGTCGTGGCCGTGCCCCCCGAGCGGCGCGCCCCCGACCTCCGGGCGTCGCCCAGGCCTGGAACTTTGGCCCCGCGCCCAGCAAAGGCCTTCGCAGGCGATGCGCCGTGCGGAGTGCGAGGAGACGGGGCGCCTGCGCCGCCACCAGGCGACCCGCGCGGAGACGGCATCCCGTCGCTGAACTCGTCGAAAGCGCCGCCCGCAGTGCTGGCAGGGGACCGAGGGCTGCGAGGGGACTGGCTGCGGGGCGAGCCTGACCCGGAGGGGAGGCTTGGCTTGCCCGAAGACCGCGGAGCAAGAGGCCTCGGCTCGCCCCACCCTGCTCCGAGGGCCTCCAGCCTGTCCTCTCGCCACCCTGCCCCGCACTCGCGCCATGCTATTTCGATGGTGCAGGCCAGGCAGCGAAGCCTTGCGACATGGCACCGCCACGCCCGCTGAATTGTGGCGGCGCCCCGCTGCCTGCGAATGGTCACCACCTTGGCCCGCCAGTACGTCTGCACCAGCCGCGCGGCCCAGTGCTCCTGCCGCTCCCAGAAGGAGACGGACAGGTCCCCTCCTCCCGCGGCCAGGAGGCGCTCATCCGCCGCCGCATCCAGCTCAGCGTCGTCGCCGAGGCCAGCCGCCCCTGCGCCGCTGGCTGCTCGCCCGCCACCGCCCTCCTGCATCGATGCCAGCGCCGAGGCAACGTTGCCCACGCGGATCCAGCTTGAGAGGCGTGCCCGCTGAGCGCGCTTCCACAAGAACAGCCGCAGCACTCGCTGGATCAACAAGACGGCCTTGAGAACGCGCCCCTCATGGGCCTGCCGTTCGTGGCCGGTGCGAGCCGCCGCGGCCTCCCTACCGGACACTGAGGCCGGCCCGCCGCTCTCGCCCAGCCGGCGCTTCCTCGACGATGACCCGAGCCCTGCTGCCTCCCCTCCCGGGACCAGGCTGCCCCCTGCAGCCCAGCTGGAGAGCTCGGGGCCGCCGGCCGAGCCCGGCCCGGCTCCAGCCAGCTGCCGAGACAGCTTCGCCAGCACCCGCATGTGCGACTGAGCGTCGCTCTCGTCTGCCTCGGCCTGGAGCGGAAACGCAGTCGCGCTCTGCCCTGCCAGAATGAGGGCGTCCGCCGGGTGCACCAGCTGAAAGCGGGGCACTCGCACCGCGGGGTCATCAGCCCTCCCCGGGAGAGAAAACCTTAGCCCCAGGGCGGTGCCGACGGCAGCAGCGCGCGCCCCCAGGGTCTCGGGAATCACGAGGCCGGCCATGGTGCGAGCCACCTTCCCGATGGGCCCTGACACCGCAAAGGCCAGGGCGCGCGCCGCGGACGGGGGCAGGTTTGCGCCCGGCCCGCCCGGCGATACCTGGTCCGTGACGCTGCGGCGGCGACGGGAGGCACGCCGGCCTGCACCCGCCTTGACGCGGTCCTCGTAGCCGTCCAGCATGCTCACGGTGATGCCAGACTCGGAGAGCGCGTGGAGAACTGAGTCGGGCTCCAAAGCCGGCACGCCCGCGCGTGCCGAGTCCAGGGCGATCGGGACGAGCGGGCCCACGCTGGACAGGGCAGCCGCGAGCGCCGTCGGGACCACGGCACCTCGGTCCATCGAAACAGCAGCAGCAGCAGCAGCAGCAGCGGCGGCGGCGGCGGCAGCGCTGCTACCGTTGCCGGCTGGCGAGCCCCCCTGGGCACCTCCCGCAGCCGCCGGTGCCTCCGCAGCGCCCGGAGGACCCTGGAGAGGCGGCAAGCAGAGCCCAAGGGTGGAGCTGTATGCTGCGAGCGTCCGCTCCAGCTCGATGCCAGCGGCGCGGAGCTGGAGCGCCGGCTCCGGCCACCGTGCCGAATGCGACGCTGGAAGCCGCGTCAGCGGGGCAAGCGGGGCGAGAGCCACCCCGCCCTCCTCCGCAGAGCGGGCTCGTTGCGAGTCGGATTCCAGGACAAGAAAGGGGCTGGCAGAGCTGCCTCCTGCCCCAGGCTGGCGGAAGCTGCCCAGGACCTGGGTCGCAGCCAGCGCCCCGCCCCGCTGCAGGGCGGAGAGCGACTGGGGGTGCCCCGCGGGGCGCTCCGCCGGCACTACAAGGTGGCCGTCGAGGGCCACGAGCCCGGACGGCAGCAGCGCAAGAGCGCGCACGCGAAACTCGCGCTGGGCTGCAAAGAGCCGTGCAAGGCTCCTGTGGGAGTCGGGCTGGATCGCGGACGCGGCCCCCGCACCGCCGCTGGCGCCCCGTGCGTCGCCCCTGGGCGGAGGGTGCCTGCTTCCGGCCCTGCCGGAGCCGGCAGCGAAGCGGTCTCCGCCTGCCCGCGCTCGTGCCGTTCTGCTGTCAGTGAGTGCCGGCCGGACCGTTCGACCCGCGAAGGGGCCTCTCACCGCGCTGGCGGGGGCCGACTGCTGATGGGGGGCGCCGGCAGGCCTTGATGCCGTGCTCTGCGCCTTTCCAGAGGCGCCGAGGCTGCTGCCTGCTCCGACAGCCGCCGAGTCCGGCGGCCGATGCGGCCGCGGTCGCGCCAAGCCCGCTCTGCCTCGGGCGGACGACGATGCCGCGCCCAGGATGGCCGCCGCTGTCTCTGGGGAGGTCGGGTCGACGGGGTTCCCCTCCAAGGTGAGAACGCGCAGTGAGTGGGCGCCCCCCAGCCCGGCCAGGTCCTCAAACACCGAAATGCGATTGTTCGCCAGCTTGAGCACAGACAGAAACGGGAGGGACACCCAGGCCTCGGCGGGCGGGACCACCGTGATTTGGTTCATGGATAGGTCCTGCGGGGGCACACATGCCGGCGAACGGGGCACGGGGCCGTGACGGAAAGGCAGGCAACCGCGTGGGGCCGACAACGGTTGGCGGAGGAGCAAAGCCCGACCTGCAGCACGCCCAGAGCCCAGACGTTTCCCTGCTGCCTCGGACTGTCAGAGCACGGTAGCATGCGCCACGCACCCCACCCACCGGTTGCGGGCGCCTTTGAGCCGACGACTTGCGTGCGATTGCTGCCGTGGACGGCCGCACAGTTTCCGGCTTGTCGCTCGTCACTCACCAGCGACACCAGCCCGCGGCAGCTCAGCACGGGCGACATCTCCGTGATGGCGTTGTTCCGGAGGCTCGCCACCTGCGAGGCGAACAACGAAGCTGGCACAGGCCCGAGCTAGAGGCAGATGCAGCACCAGCGTGGGCAGGCAACTGCGTTAGCGACGCGGCGGCACTCACGAGCGTGCAGCGCTCCCGGACGGCATCATCGAGCCAGGCTGAGGGGAAGTCATGCAGGCCCTCCCCGTTGGCGGAGAACACCCGCCATTCGACCGCCGCCATGGGCGGGCAAAGCCTCCGGGGGCAAGAATGCAGCGCTCCAACTCAGCAGCCCAACAACGGCAACAAGGTGGCTCTGCCAGGTTCCGAGAGCCTCCCCAACTCTGACTCCGTTCCGCCCCTCCCGCACGGGCCTGGCACTCGCTTGGGCGTTCCAAGCCGGTGACGCGCGCGCGCCTCGGGCGGCCCGTTGGTCCTCTCATGTCGGACTATGGTCCTGGGGCGTCGTCTTCGAGCGCTCCGGGCCACCTGCGCGTGAGCTGCGCTTGGTTGTGGTCTGCGGCAGCCGTGGGCTGGCCTCGGCTCCCTCGCGAAATGGTGCCCCACGGCGTGCGCATCGTCGGGCTTGCGGCAGGAGGCCAGCGGTCGCGGGCGCTGCTCTCTCGTGCCGACCGGCTTCCTTTTTGTCGCTGCGGCCCACCGCGCCCCCGCAGTCGCTTGGACCAAAAACGGGCGGGCTTGTGGTGCCGCAGGCGCGTCGCCAGCGTGTGGCCCCGGCAGACCCCGAAGAAGGCACTGGGTCTGGCGTTGTGATCGGGGCGGGGGGGAGCCGCAAGCGGCCTCGTCCCGGCCCGGGCTCGGAGCTGCCCGGCCCGCTCGCAGCGCGTGCGGCACCAGCAGCAGCAGCAGCAGCTACGGCAGCAGGAACCCCTGCGCCCGCCCCCCCTGAGCCAGCAGCAACAGCCTGGATGGCCGAGGCGCTGAAGCGAGCGAAAGAGGCCGCGGCTCGGGTGCAAGCTGGCCAGGGCCGGGCAGGCGCTCGAGGCGTCTCGAGCAAGCCCGGCAGCATCGCCGGCAGCGGCGTTGGCTCTTCGGCATCCACAGTGGCGGCGGGACGGGCGGCGCCTTCGTCCGCCGGCAGTGCCGCGGCTGCCAGCTCAGTGTCGCAGGGGGCCGCGGCCCCCAGCGGCGAGGACGACGACGCCTTCGACAGGGGCTTCTACGACACGGACGACGCCGGCCACGCCGTGGACCTCACAGCGGGGGACGCCGTCTTTCTGGGGAGCCAGAGCCTGTTCGCGGAGCGGGAGGCCGCGATGGCCAAGGCGCGGTCTCGCGGGGACGCCAAGGTGGCCGGGATGACCGCGCAGCGGAGCGCAGTGCACGCCGACCAGGAGGCGTGGGAGACGCAACTGCTCATGCGGTCGGGGGTCGTGGAGGCCGGCGCGCGGGACATGTCCTTCGACGCGGACGAGTCGAAGCGGGCGCAGGTGCTGGTGCGCAACATCAAGCCGCCCTTCCTCGACGGATCGGTCGTCTTCACGAAGCAGCTGGACATGGTGGCGACGGTCAAGGACCCAAGCAGCGACCTGGCGCGCACAGCGAGGGAGGGCAGCGACGCCGTGCGGCGCTGGCGCAGGGACAGAGACCAGTCCAAAATGAGACAGAGATTCTGGGAGCTTGGCGGGTCGAGAATGGGCGACGTGCTCGGCGTAAAGAAGGGCCGGGACGAGCAGGACGACGAAGGCGCCGCAGAGGACAGGGTCGACTCGGCGCTTGAGGACGCCGCTCGCGAGGGGGCGGTCCAGCGAGCCCTCAAGGCGGGCTCGGACAAGGAAGCGGCTCTGCTCGAGGGCGAGGCGGCCGTGGCCAAGCTGCGGGAGGAGCGCGCTGCGAGCGCTGCAGCTGCGTCCTCTGGCGCGAACGGCGGCGGGGACGGCGCGGGCGCGGGCGAGGGCGACCAGGAGGGCGGGGACGGGTTCAACTTCAAGTCCAAGAGCCAGTTTGCCGACAGCATGCGAGCCAAGGCAGCGGCCGGGTCCACCACCGGCGCCAGCGAGTTCAGCAAGACCAAGACGATCAGCGAGCAGCGCAAGTTCCTGCCCGTGTTCCGCGTGCGGGACGACCTCATGCGGTGCATCGCCGACAACCAGGTGGTGGTCATCACCGGCGAGACGGGGAGCGGCAAGACCACGCAGCTCACGCAGTACCTGCGGGAGGAGGGGTACACCAAGTTCGGGCGGATCGGCTGCACGCAGCCCAGGCGAGTGGCGGCCATGAGCGTCGCGGCCCGCGTGGCGGAGGAGGTCGGGTGCCGCCTGGGCGACGAGGTCGGGTACTCGATCCGTTTCGAGGACGTGACCTCCGAGAAGACGGTGATCAAGTACATGACGGACGGCGTTCTGCTCAGGGAGTCGCTCCGAGACCCCGACCTGGACAGCTACTCGTGCGTGGTCATGGACGAGGCGCACGAGCGCTCGCTGAACACCGACGTCCTCTTTGGGGTGATGCGGGAGGTGCTCAAGCGCCGCTCGGACCTCAGGCTCATCGTCACGTCTGCGACCCTCGATTCGAAAAAGTTCCAGGACTTTTTCGGGGGCGCTCCGATTTTCGCCATCCCGGGCAGGACCTTCCCGGTCCGCCTCGAGTACGCCCGGTCCGTGCCAGACGACCACGTGGACGCTGCCGTCCGCAAGATCCTTCAGATCCACATGACCATGCCCCCCGGCGACATCCTGGTCTTCATGACGGGGCAGGAGGACATCGAGGCCACGTGCGGCATCGTGGCCCAGCGCGCGCTCAAGCTCGAGGACTGCCCTCCGCTGCTCGTCCTGCCCATGTACTCGCAGCTCCCCGCCGATCTGCAGACGAAGATCTTCGAGCGGGCCGACGAGGGCGTGCGCAAGTGCATTGTGTCGACCAACATCGCGGAGACGTCGCTCACCGTGGACGGCATCGTGTACGTGGTCGACACGGGCTTTTGCAAGCTCAAGGTGTACAACCCCAAGATCGGCATGGATGCCCTGCAAGTGACCCCTGTGTCGCAGGCCAACGCCAACCAGCGCAAGGGCCGCGCCGGACGCACGCAGCCGGGCGTGTGCTTCCGGCTGTACACGGAGAGGGCCTTTTACGACGAGATGCTGGTGAGCAACATCCCGGAAATCCAGAGGACGAACCTGAGCAACGTGGTGCTGCTGCTCAAGAGCCTGGGGGTGGACAGTCTGCTGGACTTTGCGTTCATGGACCCGCCGCCGCAGGACACCATCCTGGAGAGCCTCTACCAGCTGTGGGTGCTGGGGGCCATCGACAACCTCGGGGCGCTCACGCCGGACGGCCGCAAGATGGTTGAGTTTCCGCTGGAGCCCAGCCTCGCCAAAATGGTCATCGTGGCAGAGAAGCTGGGGTGCTCCGACGAGGTCGCCACCGTCGTGTCGATGCTGTCGGTCCCCCAGGTGTTCTACCGCCCCAAGGACCGCGAGGAGGAGTCGGACGCCGCGCGCGAGAAGTTCTTCGTCCCCGAGTCGGACCACCTCACGCTGCTCAACGTGTACAAGCAGTGGGAGCGGCACGCCCACGCGGCCTCCTGGTGCACCGAGCACTTCGTGCACGCCAAGGCGCTGCGCAAGGCGCGGGAGGTCAGGGAGCAGCTCCTCGACATCATGCGCCAGCAGCACATCGTGCTCACGGCGTGCGCGGACGGCGCCTGGGATGTCGTGCGAAAGGCCATCTGCTCGTCGTACTTTGTCAACGCCGCCAAGATCAAGGGCATCGGGGAGTACGTCAACATGCTCACGGGAATCGCGGCCAACCTCCACCCGTCCTCCTCCCTCTTCGGGCTCGGCTACACGCCCGACTACGTCGTGTACAACGAGCTGGTGCTCACGAGCAAGGAGTACATGATGTGCGTCACGGCCGTCGACGGCGAGTGGCTGGCGGAGCTCGGGCCGATGTTCTTCGAGCTGCGCGCCCAGGGCGCGGAGGGGGGCCGCTCCGCCAAGCGCATGCGCGAGGCGCGCGAGCTTGAGTCCATGAAGCGGGAGGCCGAGTTCCAGAAGGAGCTCGACCAGGCCAGGGCCCTCGAGAAGGAGCGCCTCAGGCTGCGGGGGTCCAAGGTGTCGCTCGCACCGGAGCAGCGCGTGACGGGGGTGGGCGGAGCCACCGGCAACGACGCTTTTGCTCCCGCGGCGGCCGCGGTGGCCGGGCCGGCTGATGCGAGCGGTGGCGCGTCTGCCGCAGGAGCCGGCGACGCCGCCGCCGACCCGCTTGCCGCCCTTATGAGAGGCGGCGACTCCGGGGTTCGCTTCGTCAGCCGCGCCAGCCGCGCAGGCAGCGGCTCGGCGTCGCAGGCTGCGGCCCGGGCCCGGGCAGCCAGGCGCGTGCGTGGCCGCAGGTCTGTGCTGTGAGCACGCGACTCCGCCTGTTGCGGGCGATGACTAGCGACGCGGCCCGACTGCTCAAGCTGCTGCTGTTTGCGACGGTGGCGCGGCGCGTCTTTGCGGCCCAGCTGGCTCGCTCACCCAACCGATGCGATCACTTCAGCCGCTGTCAGGTACGATGCACACTCCACCTTGCACACCGACTGCAGCCGCATCCCGAGCGGCGCAAGCAAGCTCGCCAGCGCCCCCCTGAGGTCGCCCGGCCTGTCGAGTACCATCGCTGCCTCGGCAACAAGGCGCCACACGGGCGAGTGGCCGGCCGGCTCCCCCTCCATCCCGTCGGCCGCCCTTCGTCTTTGCCAGCCCCGAGGCGCCCTCGCGTCGCACCCTTGGCCGAACCAGAGCAAGCCACCCCCTTCAAGCTGCACCACCGTGTGGCGGTTGCCAGCGCGGACGGCGGCCGCCCCGCCGTGCCCTGGGGCAAGCTCCTCAGGCTCCCAAGCCACAGAGAGGGGCCGCTGGCTGGAGTGGCCGGGCTCGGAGGGGGGAGCGATGGAGGGAAGCGCAGCAGCGACGGCCCGCGGCAGCTCGCCCCCACCCGCGTCGCCGCCAAGCGATCGGGCCACCCTGCCCGCGCTGGGAGCGTCGGCGGCGCTCGCGACGGCTCGGTGTCTCGTCGGCCTCGGTAGGCCCAGCTGGCCGTGGCTGTTGCAGCCCCAGCCTGCAACGCTCCCGTCCGTCCTCACCACAACGGTATGAGCAGCTCCGCACGCTGCGCTGACAACGCTTCCCCGGAGCATCGTGTGGTGCCGTGGCAGGGCCCGGTGTGGCGCCAGCGGCTCCTGCACCAGCAGCTCCGCGGCAGTGAGGCCGGCCTGCGTAGCAGCGGGCCGCCCAGGGGCGCGTCCTTCGCCGTGAACGTCGGCTTTGCAAGCTGGGGCGCTATCACTGGCAGCTGCACCGCCGCGGCCGCGCTGCCCGGCTTGGCCGTTGCGGGTCGCGCCTCCTCCTGCGGCATCGCGCGGCCTCGCGACTCTCCGGACGGGCACCAGCGGGCCTAAGCTGTCCACGCGGCGGGGCACAGTCGTGGTCTTCATCGATCCGTGGCCGCAAGCGCCTCTGAGCCCGCTGCCGCACGTCCAGAGCCAGCCGAGGACGTCGGTCAGCGCCAAGTGGTCGCTCCCGCACGCCAACGCGGCCGCCGGTGGCAGCGCCACGCGGGTGGCCTCTGGAGCCCCTGGCTCGTCCTCGAGCTCGGGGCTTGCCCACGGCGCGCGGCGATCGACGTGGCCAGACTCCAGCCTGGTCAGAGTGGGAGCGCGCAGCACCGTGGGCCCGAGGCCAAGCGCCCCGCAGTCGCTGTCCCCCGCCACCCAGACGCCGCCGCCTTCGACCAGGGCTGCAACAAACGTCGTTCCCGCTGCAACTGTGCGCACTGGAAGCCGCAGGGAAGGGGAGACGAAACCATGCAGCCAGCCTTCACAACCAGCTGTTTCTGGCCAACCGGCCCTTGGTGGGACCGGCCCAGCTGCTTGCCCGGGAATGGCAGCAAGTTTGTTCGTGTCGCTTCCTGCCCTTGCGCTCCTGGCAGTCGCCTCATCGAGCACGGTTGGGGGCGCTGTCGGGTGTCGCAGAATGACCGTCCCGTCGGCGCTGGCGCTCCAGCTCGCGCCGCCAAGGCCGGCTACGCAAGCCTCGGGACCAAAGTGCCAGAAGCAAACCAAGAGGCGCATTCGCTGTGTGGAGGGGCGCGCGCATCGCGAGAATGAGGCCAGGCAGTGCGCGAGCATCGACAGTGTTTGAGCGGAGTCAAATATGCTCGTTCATGCATCAAGCTTCCCCTGCACCCGCACCGCATCGCCGCGCGCCCAAGACACCGAACGCAGCTCCCGGGCGTGGTCTGCCAGTTCTGCAGCCAGGCGGAGGACCTCCTCGGGGCCTCCCCTGACGCCAGTCCCGCCGCGAACAGCAACGACGGCCGCCGTGCCAGGGACCAGGCGCGCCCCCTCTGCCCGCCGCGCAGGCGCAGCGCTGGCGTCCTCTGAGTAGCCGAGGGCCACGCCTGCCCCCGCAACGGGCAGTGCCCCGTCCACCTCGTCCGCGCCGCCCCCTGCCTCCAGGCTCTCAAGCAGCGTGCAAGTCTGGCAGAGCCGCTGCGACGTCATTTGCCCGCACCTGTCGCACGCCCGCACCTCCCGCTGCTTCCGCCGCTTCTTGGCCTTGCGTCCAGCAGTCTCTGCTGCCCCGCTTGCGGCGCTGCCTCGTGCATCGGCAACCCCAGCCTTGGAGTCGGTTCCGCCTGCGGAGGCGTCGCCCGCCTTGCCCTGCACGCGAGACCCGGCCTCGCCCGGCCCCAACCCCGAGACCGTTGCTGGCGCCGACTGTGAGGCCGCCGCGCCCGGGGCTGTCCCTGCCTCCGCCGCCGCGCCCGGGGCTGTCCCTGCCTCCGCCGCCGCGCCCGGGGCTGTCCCTGCCTCCGCCGCCTCGGCCTCCGCAGCTGCTGCCGCCGCCGCAGCCGCGACAGCGGCTGCCGCGTCCGCCCGCCGTGTGGCCCCAGGGCGGTGAGCTGGGGCAAACAGCGGCGCCAGCCCCTCGCCAGCCCGGATCGTATCGAGGATGGAGGACGGCCTGGCCGCCTCGATGCCCTTGACAAACTCGCGCGCGAAACCGCGGTACGCGTTGGGGCTGTACACGCACTCTGTGGAGAAGTAGTCGAGCCTGTTGTGGAAGGCGTACAGCACGATCTCCTTCTCGTAGGCGCCCATGAGAGGCTTGCAGCGGGGCACGGCAGACAAGACGCCGGGAGCCGCGGCCGCGCCCGCGGTGTCCCCGGCTGTGATGGGGTCCACGCACCGGGCCAGCCGCGCGCTGTCGCCGCGCAAAAGATTCATCAGCACCGTCTCGGCGACGTCGTCGGCGTTGTGGCCGGTGGCCACCATGTCCGCCTCGGCGAGCCTGGCGCCCCGCTCCAGGGCCGAGCGACGGAACACGCCGCAGTACGTGCAGTTGCTGCGCAGGCCAGTGCGACGCACCACCCGGTCCATGGTCCAGCCGTC
Organism: Cafeteria roenbergensis; assembly: GCA_008330645.1. Classification (NCBI taxonomy): domain Eukaryota; class Bigyra; order Bicosoecida; family Cafeteriaceae; genus Cafeteria; species Cafeteria roenbergensis. Next base: position 825,816 of record VLTN01000004.1, on the reverse strand, counting down.
GTACAGCTCGGCGTAGGAGACCACGCGCAGCGGGAGCCCGTACACCTCGCTGTTGCGCTTCACCGTCTGCGAGAGCGGGCCGCGCAGGACACGTCGCCGGCACCGAGTCAGGCAAAGCGAGCCGTGTGGCCCCGCTCGCTTGGCGCACCCCGGCGAGATGCCCGTCGCCAGCGCTCACCTCCAGGCTGTCGTCGCGGTAGCCGGTGATGCCCTCGTCCACAGACAGCAGGAACAGGTTCAGCCCGTAGTCGTACCGCTTGTTCAGCTTGGTCATCACATGGATCAGCACAGTCGAGTCTGCGTGCCCCAGGCGGGCCCCCAGGCAGCAGCGGGCGCGCGCGGGGGCGGCGAGAGCGAGGTTTGCAGCGCTGGCGGGCTGGCCGACCTCCGCTTCCCCAGCCACGGGCCAAGCTCACCCTTGCCCCCGGACGCAGCCAAGGCGACGCGCTGGCCGCGGTGGAACATCCCGTGCCTGGAAATGGTCTGGTGGGCCTCCTCCTCGAACACAGCGCAGAAGCAGCTCTTGCAAACCTTCTCGCCAGTGCGCGGCCGCCGAAGAACGGCCGCCACATCTCGGCAGCGCTCGCACATTCGCGAGGCGGGCACCTTGCGGCGCGCCCGGGCGGCCATTCGGAGCGGTTGGCCGGCTTCTCACGCCGCGCAGTGCGGCGCCGGTCCGCTGCCACCGCAGAAGGAGCTGCATTATTTGCCTGCCGGAATATTGCAGCCGTCGGCGAATCGTGGCGCCAGCATCTCCAGCTCGTGAGGCGCTCCCGGGGCGCCAGCCGCGCCGACCAGTCTGGCCGAAGCCGGGAGCCTACTCAACGGAACCGCGGGGGAGGGTGTTTGGCGCGTCTCGCGGGCGCTGGTTTGCGGACGCCGCGGACGCGTTGGCCGGTGCAGAGGCAGTTCGGCGTCGCTCGAGGAGGCGCGTGGCGCCTGCCAGTCGCCGCGATTCCCAGACGCCGGCCTCCCCTCTGCCGCACTCTGCATCCGCCCGGCTTGAGGGCAGGCCTGAGCCCAGCTGAGCAGGTGCCACCTCGCAGGGTCGTCCGCCCCGCTCAGCAAAACGGGCTCGATGAGGCTTTCAAGCAGAGTGGGAGGGCGTTTCTGCGCCCCCACGCTGCTGTTTCTTGTTGCTTTTCGACTGGCAGCCGCGGTCAGCGTCGAGGAAGCCAGCCTGACGGGGACCATCGGCACGTACACGACGCAGCTCAATGCCTACTCCATGCCTCTGGCCGGGAACAAGGGGAAGGCAGTCGCCGCGATGGACATCGACGGCGACGGCCACCCGGAGCTTCTTCTTGGCTTTCCACTCAGCGCCCCCGGTTCTCCAGCCGTCGCGGCCCTCACGATCGACGACACAGCGACCATCGAGGATGCTGTCTTCGCCGTGGACAACATGCTCGGCACCAATGCTGGCGCTGCGCTGGCGCCCATGCCTGGCTTTCTCGTGTACAGCGCGGCTCAAGATGCGTGGCTCCCCGTGCTCCTTTTCGCTGCCCCCGGCCCTGGAGTGCCCGTTGCTGCGGAAGGCCGCATATGCGTGGCAGTGATGGACCCGGGTACGAAGCAGGCGCTGTCGTCCGACTGCTTCGACCCCTCGAACGAGCTCGTCCCCGCCGGCAGCAAATTCCACAACGGCGGCTCCACCGCACTGGCCTACCTTGGCGACATCGACGGGGATGGCCGCAGCGGCGAGTTCGCCTTTGCCGGGACGTGCTCCGGAGCAACGGGGGGCTGCGTGTTTGTCGGCTGGCTGAATGCAGAAGCCGAGCTGGAGCGCATCGAGACGGTGCACTTGGGCAAGGGCGCGCTCACTGAGGGCGCCATGTTCGGAACGCCGGTCAGCTTCGGGCTGGGACTCAACCTTGTGAGGAGGCGCAACGGGGACGGCATCACAGTGCTCGCCGTTGGCGACCCAGACATGACGGTCGGCGGCGTGAACTACGGGGCCATTCTCCTGCTGCGGTTGGACAGCGGAGCGAACGTGGTTTCGGCGTCGGCCATCACGCCTGGGTCGCTTTGGGAGCCGGGGCAGGACCTGCAGTTCAACTCTGGCTTCGGGGCGGCGGTGGCGACGACCGGCTTCTTCGAGGATAGCTCTCAGGCGACAATGTGGGTAGGGGCGCCGCGGTACTCCTTGTTCAACACGGAGGAAGGCGCTCTTGTGTACATCGTCATTGACAACCCCGAGTCCGAGAGCCCGAGCGTGTCCAAATCGAGACTTCTTTCAGCCAGCTCGTTATTCAGCTCGGGAATCTCCGCTCAGGCGGGGGGCAGGCTCGGCACGTCCCTCTTTGCAGCAGGGGATGTCGCGGGAGACGGGTCGCCGTCCGAACTCCTCATCGGGGCGCCGGGAACCTCCATCACGGGGACTGTGTTCGTATCCACGTTCGCCAGGAGCTTGCAGGCACAATTCCTTGTGGCCGAAGCGGTCCTTTCAGATTCGAGTTGGGAGCAAAGCGGGGCCCCCAGGCTGCAGCTGGGCATCAACCCGGCCCCGGCGACTTTGAACCCTGCAGGCGGCGGCGGCGGGCAGGCCCTTGCTCTGCGCGTGCCAGAGTCGGTGGCGCTGAACCTGACGACCAGCGAAATCCACATCAACGGCAAACCCTGCGTTTCGACGATTGCCGCGCCCGCAACCTGGTGGAACGGTCGCGGCGTGCTCTGCAGAGACCCGCCAACTGGGACCACCGACCTTGCGGTGACCATCAAGCTTGTCGTCGACGGCACGACCGCGCGAGTCACTGGCGGGGCTCACTTTGCCACCTTTTCGCAGTCGACGGCGGAGACGCGTGTCCACTCTACCGTGACGCCGGGGGGAGGAGGGGCTCTGGGTAGCTCGGAAGTTCCCGAGGGCGCTGGTCTCGGGACGTCCGCAGCCTTTCTGGGGGACATGCTGCAAACTGGGACACCAAACTCGGTGGCCGTGGGCATGCCTCTGACACAGGATGGCGGGCGCGTTGTCATTGCAAGCCTTGTGAGGTACAATCTGCCAGAAAATAGCGTTGGCAACGACGACATGTCGGACGATGTGCTCGGCTTGGAAACGGAGGCGTTCGCTGCAGCCTGGGAGCGCGGCGTATCTGGGACCGGGCAGGTGCAGCAGTACTCCGTGCTCAAGTCGGACACCACGGGCATGCCCCTTGGCCTCGTGTCTGCTGGCGACGCCTTCGGCGCCTCGATCACCCGCGTGGCGGAGCCCACGCTGGGACTGTCGCCCACCTCGCTTTCCGCCACTCTTGCGGTTGGCGCGCCGGGAGACGACACCAGCGCGGCGAACGCGGGCTGCGTGCACCTCATTGCCGTTGCCAGGCCCGCGCTTGCCGTGCTGGCGACCGCCAAGATCGCTGGCGGTTCAGGGGCCGTCGGCGCGCTTGCTGGCATCGGCAGCGGCGCCCGCTTTGGGTCAGCGATGGCGGCCGGAGTCACATCGGGCCGCGAGCGGCTCGTTGTTGGAGCTGACGGCCACCTCTCGGGCGCCGGAGCCGTTTTCGTCTTGACCGTTGATGCTCTTGGATCCGTCGAAACGGCGCAGATGCTGGCGCCCACCGCTGCACAGGCCGGCGAGTTCGGCGCAGCTGTCGCGCTCACAGACGTCAATGGCGACGGGGCAGCCGACATCATCGTGGGATCCCCTGGCTGCCAGTCAGGCATTGGCTGCGTCACTGTGATTCTGTCCGCTGGGGCTGCCTTTGGTGGCGGATCCAACTTCACCGCAACGCCTCTGATGGCGGGCGTTGCGCCGAACGTCGCCGAGTCAATGAGTGGCGGCTTCGGAACTGCCGTCTCAGCGTTTGACCTGGATGGCGACGGCCTCATGGAGGTCTTTGTCGGATCTGCGCCCGTATCCAGCGCAGCCAAGTCTGCCGAGGTCAATGTGCTCTGGCTGAGCGCCACAGGGTCTGTGCGGGCAGCCTCGACGCTGACGGGGACGAAGTTTCAGCTGCCGTCCTCTTCGCACGACATGGCCTTTGGCGCGAGCCTGGCCTGGCTGGCAGACCTCAACGACGGCGGCCACGCCGCCGAGCTGCTCATCGGCGACCCGGGGCTGTACAACGACCTTGGCCAGGAGGCCGGGGGCTTCGTCGTGCTGTCGGCAGGCGCGTTCCCAGACCAAACGCAGCCAACTTTCTCGTCAACGGACATGGTTCTGCACAGCGCCGATTCGGGAGCCGGCGGCATCCCGCAATCTGGCGGCACCCTGGTCATCAGCGGGGAGAACATGACTTTCCCACTCGGAGCAGCCGTCTCCTTCCACGCCAAGCTTGGGGGCGTGCCCTGCGACGCCGTGTGGGTGACAGCGGACGGAAAGACGCTGGTTTGCGAAGCCAACCCCGGATACGGGGTTCTCCCCATCACCGTGGACGCTGACGAGCTCCTCATCCCCACGAGCGGCGCTCCTCTGTACGCCCACTACGCTGCCCCGGTCCTCACGAGCATCGGCTCAGTGTTGCCGGTCTCCAGCCTCCCGCAGAGCGGCAGTCTGACGGAGAGCCTCGTCATCAGTGGCAGCAACCTCGTCAGCAGTAACCTCGGGACATCGTCTGGCCTTAGCCTGATGATCGGGACGACGCCCTGCCCATCTGTCGTGCGAAGCTCGGCGGGCACGCTGATCACGTGCAGCGTGATCCCGCCAGGGTACGGCGGGCCGCTGGAGGTGCGCCTGCTGCTGCCAGGAGGCCAGACGTCAAACGCACTGTACGTCAGCTACGCTCCCGCCGTCCTGACGGGGATTTCGCCTTCCACCTTCAGCCCGACAGCCCAGGGCTTCGGCTCGGCCAGCATCTTCGGCACGGGGCTGGGCCCAGACGCCAACGTCTCGCAGACCCTCACGCTCGCGGGAAACCCTTGCTTGGACCTCGTCTGGCACTCGTCGACGCACATCGAGTGCAGGAACTTTTCGTTGCAAGGGTTCTCGGGGCACGACGTGGAGCTGTCGCAAGGAGGCTCGCTGGCCCAGGGAGGAGCAGACTTGTTCTCGTACGTCCCCGCCCCCCTGGTGGTCGGGGCCATCCCCGTGGTTGTGCCCTCCGCGGGTGGCACGAACATCACTTTCTTTGCTTCCGGGTTGGGGCAAGGAACCATCGCGAAGATCGAGCTGGGGAGCACGCCCTGCCTGGCGTGGGGCTTGGTGGATGCCTTCCAGGGATGGTGCACGACCCCGCCAGGATCTGGCAAGGGGGTGTACATCACCGTGACGACTGAGTCGCAGCTGAAGCGCGCGTCTCTTCGGCCACTGCTCGACTACGCGGCGCCCACCGTGGGCGCAATTGATCCAAGCTTGGCATCGTCCAACCCGGAGCGCAAGTACACGTTCCGAATTACGGGAACCAACTTCGGGCCCGGCGGTGCGTCGCTGGGCCAGGTGAGGGTCGGCGGAGTCGATTGCGCCCCCGCAGAGTACGTAAGCGACACGGAGATCACGTGCCACAACGTCTCTGCCCCCTGGGCGTCCAGCACCGTGTCGGTTACGATCGACGGCCAGACGGGGACGAGCAGCACGGCCTTCGCCTTCTTGCCCCCGACCCTCGTCACGGCTGTGAGTCCCAGCGTGGGGCCGACCGGCGGGGGCACCAACCTGCGCATTGAGGGGCAAGGCTTCGGAAACTTGACCGCTGTGTTTGTCGGTGGCGTGCAGTGCCAGTCGTTCTCGCGGGAGTCGTCGTTCATCGCCCATTGCGTGTCCCCACCCGGAACTGGGGCGGGCAAGGCTGTCCGGGTGGAGACAGCAACGAACGGCCCTGCAGAGTCTGTCGCCTTTTCGTACGCCAAGCCGGCGCTCTCTGGCCTCGCTCGGTCCTGGCCAGTTGGAGCGGCCGCGGAAGCGCAGACCTTTGCAGGCGAGGCCGCCATCGACGTCACGGTCAAGGCCGTCAACATGGGCACCAACGCGTCTGCCATCAGCCGGGCCGGCCTGCGCGCGGGAGCTTGGGAGGTGACATGCGGCGCTCTCGCAGTCACCCACCGCAACAGCTCCAACCAGCAGATCGAGGGGCTCCGGTGCACAGGACTGAACCTGACCGCCGCGCCCGCTGCGGGGGTGGTCCAAGTGGTGGCGTTTGCTGAGGTCTCCGGCCAGGGCGGGATTTCGTCCAACGCTCTGCCAGTGCTCGGGCGCCCGCAGGTGGCAACCATCGTGCCAAGCATGATGCTGCCGACTTTGGGGGGCAACAACATCACGATCTTTGGGTCGCTCTTTGGCGCCCACGCGACGGACCTCACGGCCGTGCGAGTCGGCGATGCGCTGGCGAAGGTTGTTGCGCATGTGTCGGACACGGAGCTGATCGTGCGCGTGCCGCCAGGAATCGGCGTCAACGTCCCCGTGACCGTGCAGACCCGCGGTGGGCTGCAGTCCATGTCGATCGGCGCCAAGGTCTCGTACGCACCCCCGGAGATCGACTTTGTCGAGCCAGACTACCTGATCGCTGGATCCACGGAGCAGGTGCTCGTCATTACGGTGATGAACGCAGGCCAGGACCCCAACGCGCCCATCGAGGCTTCCGTGGACAACGTTGCTTGCATGACAGTGTTCCTTGACGTCCATGCCTCAGCCATCGAGTGCCTGCTGGCCGACACCTTTCCCTTTGGCGTTGTGTCCAAGACGCTCGTGGTCGCGGTCTCCGTCGCCGGTCAGCGCTCGCAGCCGATGAACATCGAGCTCATCGGGCAGCCATCCGTCCTGCTTGTCAACCCGAGCACGGCGCCCACGCAGGGCATGGGCAGCGCCCTCGCGGCCCCTGTCATTGTCGTGGGCACCAACTTTGGGAGGCAGGCGTCGGACGTCGTGTCGGTCACAGTCGGCGGGGTCCCCAGCCCTCGCGTGGAGTGGTTCTCGGACACGAAGCTCCACATTGCCGTGGCCCCGGGAACCGGGTCGTCGGCCCCTGTCGTTGTCACAACGCGTGGGGGGCTGTCCAACGCGCCTCTCCCGCTCTTCGGCTACGCCGCTGCCGAAGTCACGTCCATCAGCCCGTCGTACGCTGTGGAGGGGAACCAGTCCTTGGACTTCGTGGTGACGGGCTCCAACTTTGGCAACTCGCAGGCAGATGTCAGCGGCATCACCGTCGGGGAGCAGCCTTGCGCCCGCGCGCTGTGGGTGTCCCCGACGACGGTGCGTTGCATCGGCGTCAACGCCTCCTCGTTTTCGTCCTCGTCCGTCACCGTGACCGTCGGAGGGGTCGAGGGGCTTCGCAACAGCTTCCTCGAGCGCGTCCCTGCGCCGGCCATCCGCACCGTGTCCCCGAAAGTTGCCGAGGTCGGGGCCACGGTGCTGATTCTTGGCAGCGGTTTCGGCTACGCGCGGTCAGACATCAAGGAAGTCTCTGTCGCTCGCGAGCCGTGCACCGCCGTCAGCCACGAGGGCCCGACCGCGGTGATCTGCACCATGCCCCCGGTCGCGCAGTGGCTGCGAGCGTCTGCGACAGAGGACCCGTCGCTGCTCGGCAACCTGGACGTGGTCGTGACAACCCGCGGCGGGCTGCGCTCCGAGGCGGGGAAGGTTTCGTACGCTGGGGCGGGAGTGCCCCTCGCCGTGGCCCCGTCCTTCGTTCGCGGGTGGCGCGAGGTCGACCAGACGGGAACCATCGAGGCGACGTGGGCGTTTCCGGACGACAACCCCAATGACGCCACAGCCGCTGTCACGGGCTTCTCGTTCGAAATGGCCAAAGTGGGAAGCACAATGGACAGCACTGGAGCGATCGCGAGCTCCATTGCCAACAACGTGCTTCTCGCCGGCCTGCGCGACGCGCCCAAGACGACGGCAGACGGGATGGTGCTTTACTCCCACACGCTCGCGGCCATCCAGGTCAAGCCCGTCCTCATCCGCGTTCGTGCCGAGAACCCGACCGGGCCGGGGCCCTGGAGCAACTGGACCGAACCCATTCCGGCCAATTGCCGGGAGTCGCAGTACCTCACGACACAGCTGGACAGCTCGGAGTGGGTGTGCGCAGACTGCCCTGCCGGAGCGTACTGCGGCGGCACCAAGGCCTTGAGCTTGACTGGCAGGCGCGGCTACTGGCGCGTGCCTTGGTCGCCAGCCGGCATCGGGTTCCGCAAGTGCCCCCAGGAATCGGCGTGCCGTGGCTTCGACCCCTCGGACGCTCGCACACCCTCCGTCGGGAACGTGACGGCTTCGCAAGCAAGGAGGCGCAGCCTGCAGTCAGGCGTGCAGCAGCGAACGCTCGATGACCTTCTGGGGCAGCTCTCGCCCCCAACGGCCGTGCCGCACTCCTCGCTCGGGAACAAGAGCAGCGACGAGGGTTGCGAGACGGGCTACACGGGCATCTTGTGCGCCGAGTGCGCCGATGGCTATGCGCGGCAGGGGCAGTACAAGTGCGGGGCTTGCGCCGACACCGTCCTCGTGCTGGTCGGCTTCGTCGCTGCAGCCGTCGTGGTCTGCATTGTCATCGGCGTCCTCATCTTTGGCGCGCTGCAGACCGGGCGAGCTCTGCAGCAGGGGGGGCAGCCCAAGTCGACCATGCCGGCCGTCAAGATTGTCATGTCGCACATGCAGACGATCGCCATCGCGGCGACGCTCACGCTGCGGTGGCCCGCCAGCGTTTCCGGACTCTTCGGCGCCCTGGCAGTGGCCTCCAGCGTCTCCACGGACGTCCTGCGGCTGGAGTGCGTATTTCCCCAGCTCCGAGAGCAGTTTGGCAGCACGCTGGCCTCTAGCTTCTTCGCCCGCGCAGCGGTGATGCTGGCGCTGCCCATCATTCTCATCCTGCTGAGCCTTGCCTTCTGGGTCGTGGTCGCCCCTCTGGTCCGCCCTTGCATGATGAGCTGCTGGTGTGGCAGACTGCTCTACGGCGTCCGGGGTCGCACGCCCGACCCGGAGACGGGTGTGGCCGGGGAAGCGTCTCCCAAGCCGGCCGGCCCCAGCCATGGGGCCATTGCGGCGGCGACGACGGCCGACCCGGAGCACGGGAGCTCGCCATCTGACGGGCATGCTGGCTCGGGCAAGTGGACGGCGGCCGCGCCGCAGGCACGTGGGTTGGACAGCGACGTAAGGAGCAAGGCCCCTGGACAGCCGAGGAGGTCGTGGGGGGCGTCGTGGGCCGAGTTTGACGCCTCGGTGGTCTCGGGGCCCCAGCAGCGGAGCGCGCAGGCCAGCCTGTCTCGCCGGGTCAACGCCACGTCGCATCACTCAGACACCTCAGCCATATCCCGCGCTCGTGGGATGGCAGAGCCCGACGACGCACGCAAGGCAAGGGCGAGCCTCGTGCCCGACCTCCCCACAGGCACGGTTGAGGGACTGGGCTCGGCTGCCAAGCGCGCGGGGTCTGTCACACCGGCGTGGAGTCACGACGCGCCCGCGACTGGCAGGCCCAGCGCCGGCCGACGTTCCACCGACTCCAAGCACGCCGCTGGGGAGTCGCGTCCCGTCGCAGAGGCGGACCCCGCTCGCCCCGCGCCGCTCTCCAAGGGCCAGGACCTCGAGCCCGCGGCAGACCCCGCGGCCCCCTCCGTGGCGAGGCACCTGCACCTGACCATCCGGGACAAGCTCGTCATCGCGGCCATCATCGTGTGCTTCACCATGCACATGTCCGTGACGCAGATGTCCCTCAGCCTCATGACATGCAGCACCGTCACGTACCAGGGGGAGCTCCCCCCCGGCACGTCCACGAGCAGCAGCCAGGTGAAGGACACCTCGTGCGCGGGCCACGACCCGTCCAGGCGCCTGTCGGTGGAGCTGGGAATCTGCTGCAACAATCCACGGTCGCAGATCTTCATGTTCGGCATGGGCGTTCCTGGCGTGATCGTGTACGCCTTTGGGATTCCGCTGAGCGCTGCGGCAGTGCTCTTCTGGCGTCGCAACCAGCTCGACTCCGACGACCGCACCAGGGCCGTGCTCGGCTTCCTGTACCTCGGCTTCAAGCCCAAGGCCTTCTTCTGGGAGAGCATCACCATGGTGCGCAAGGCCCTCGTGGCTACCATCGCCGTCCTCCTGGCGCCCACCGGGTCAGCCAACCAGACCTACGCGTCGCTTCTCGTCGTGTTCCTGCTGACGGTGGCGCACTTGATTGTGCAGCCCTACCAGGCGGCGGAGCTCAACCGCCTGGAGCTCCTAGCGCTCGTTGCCGCCTTCCTCACGTTCGAGTGCGGGCTGTACCTCACGGACCCGGGCGTGGCCGATGCCATGGCGGAGCTCGCAACAGTGGCAATTTTCGCCATCAACATTGCGTTCCTCTGTCTGGCACTCTTCACCATCACCCGCTCCGCCGCGGATGACTTTGGTATCACAAAGCGACTCGCCTCAGTGGCTCCCAAGGGGGAGGAGGACGACGAGGAGGAGGAGCCGGCGACGAGCGGCGACGAGCAAGCCGGCTCGCCCCGCGCCGCCGCCTCGGGCAAGCGGGCCATTGAGGATGCAGACGCTGGCCCCGCCTAGGCTCCGTTGGCTGCCTTTTCCCGGAGCTTCGCCCCGATTGCGTCCTGATTCGCGTCCATGAAAACTTTCGCTCGAATCGCTTGTTTGGTGTGCGTGCGTTTGAGTCTGCTCGCTCTGGTTGCTTGCGAGCTGCGAATATTGCATTTGATGGCAGGCCGAGCCACGCACCCGGTCGCCCCTCGCCACTCCGACTGGGCGGCAGTGGGATGGAGGGCGGGCTCGCTGCGGCTGCGGGTGCCGAAGGGCCGGACCAAGCACTCCGGCACCGCATTCGGGTGGCGTTTGACTTGTTCGACGATGCCGCCAACGGCACGGTGCCGAGCGAGTGAGCGGGCGGCCGCTGTGCTGGGCCACGCGCCCCACGCAAGGCGGCGGGTCCAGACGCCAAAGTTGTGGCGTGCAATGGGGCATGGCTCAGAGCGCGCAGCTGCTTGTGCCGCGGAGCCATGGGAGGGCGGAAGCGTGCGTAAGTGCCGAGCGCCTGTGCCCCCTCAATGAGCCGCAGGGAGGTGCCGACCATTCTTCGCTACCTGGGGATCTTCCCTCCTGAAGCAGAGATCCCGGACATCATGGATGGGGTGAGTAGCTCGCGCGAAAAGCGTCGCAGGTGGCGACGGCGGCGGCGCTAGTGCTGCTGCTGCTTCAGACGTTTCGTGACGCGCTGGTGGCTTGCTGCACGGGCCGCTTGATTGATTCTGCGCCGCAGATGCACGAAGAGGAGCCCACCAAGTACGTGACGTACGAGCGATTCGAGGCCCGCGCGCTGGAAATGATGCGCGAGGGCAAGTACGCGCCGGACAGCGAGGAGACCATTCTCGCGGCGTTCAAGGTGAGCGTGGGCAGGCGGCTGCCGGTCCTTGGCCACACCAGGGAGCCTTCGCGCGCGTGCGTGTTTCACGGGACGCTGACACGGGGAGGCCTGTGCTTGGGCGAGCGCTCGCAGGTGTTTGACCCGGAGGACACTGGGGAGATTGACGCCGAGCGTTTGCAGCAGATGCTCCTGGAGGACGGGGACTCTGGCCGCGGCTACCAAGACAAAGAGATGGAGGGTGAGCGACGGACGCCGTCGCGGCTTGAGCGAATCGTTGCCAAGCGCCACGCAGCCGCGCCGCTCGTTGAGCAAGAGCATGCGCGACTCGATGCCGGCCGCGCGCTGCGTCCGCAGCGTTCATGTCCATTGCCAGGGACCCGGGACGCGCCACCATTGCGTACGAGGACTACGTGGCCAAGCTCATGGCCAGCATCGAGCAGGCGCAGGCGCACTAGCGCCGCCGCTGCACAGACCGCGTGTTGCCGCGGGCGGCGGCAAGGCCGCGCGCCGTCGCTGCGTCGGCGTCCCGGTCAAATTTTGCATGGGCTGCGTCGCTGAGGCTGAGCCACTGCTCCGCAACCTTGGCACCGAGCTCCGCCTCGCGCGTCACTCCCCTTGCCGCGAGCAGCGGGACGCTGCGCCGGCACCAGAGTCGCACCGCACCACGCGAGCCGAGCCATCGCGGGCGGCCGGGCGCCAGGCGCAGCACAGGCGGCGCAGCCAGCAGTCGAAAGGCGCCCGCAACGAACCTCTTGGCGCAGTAGAGCATGAACCCTGTCCATGCTGGGCCCGGGGCGCTTGGCTCCATGGCGGCGCGCGAGTGCAAGGCAAATGCCCGCACTCGGCAGAGCTGGTCGCGCTGGGGCGGGGCGACGGAAGCTGAGCACCCCCACTGCCATGCCCGAGGCAGGATTTGCAGGACCATGATGCCAGCCGCGGGTCGTTTGCCGTGGGCGGAGGACGCTGGTGGCGACGGTGCCGAGCGGCTGTTCCTGTGGCCGAGCCAGGATCTCCTGCTCGACTTGGAGGAGTGCGTGGTCGGGCCTGTCCCCAAGCGTGCCCCGAAGCGAGAGAGGGAAGAAGCTGCCGCCTCTGATTCGGGCGACCCCGCACTTGCTGCTGCATCGGCCGCTTCAGAGGTGCTGCGCACCGCGGCGGCTGGAGGGGACGCGTTTGCCCTCGCCATGCGGGAGCTCGCGAGATGTGCCACGACCCAAGCCGCGGCCCAGGCGGCCCTCGACACTGTCTACGGAACTGCCGACTCTGACATGGCCGATTATGTGCTGCGTGCGTTGGGGGCGGCTGGGGCGATCGGAGAAGGGCCGGCGGGCCAACTTGTGGGCGCTGCCGCCGTTGGCAGGCTGCTCGATATCGCTGTTGGCAGCGAAAACGGCCGGGCAGACGCGCCCTTGGAGCGAGTTTGCGTGGACGAAGCTGTGCGCGCATGCCTGCGCCCGGGGGCGTCGCCGGAAGCTGCAGGCTGGGCAGTGGCGCGCGCGCTGCTCGCTGCCGGCGCCGACGCAGGCCAGACTCGGGTCGCCAGGCTCGTCGACGCGCTGCGAGAAGACGCTCGCAGAGAGGAGCTTGAGCCGGTACTCGAGAGCATGTTGCAGCGGGTGCTTGCTGGCCTTGCCGACGGCACGTGCGCCCCGTCGGCCCTCGGGACTGCTTGCGTCTCCGCTCTGGCAAGGGTGGTGTCGCTCGGCGGCGCGGACGACGGCGTCGCCGTGCTGCGCGGAGCGGAGGGGGCGGTGATGGCGCTTGGCGCACACGTGGCGTCTTCGGAAGACTGCCCCAAGGAGCGCTGCGCTGCCGTCGCGCAGCTGGGGCGGGCGGTGTGGAGCAGGTGGGGCAGCGGGAAGCGCCCAGAGCTCGTCCGCGCCGTCGAAGGGTGCATGCGCGCGGTGGTGGCCGCCCACAGCGTGCCCGTAGCAAGGGCGACGCTGCGGGCGATCGAGCGAGCTGCGACCTCCGGCTAGCGGTGCGTGAGGCCAAGAGGCGGCAAACGGATGCAAGAACGATCGCGCACCTTCCGACGCACACGGGGCACCGAGCACTTCGCCCTGCGGCACCACGCAGTCAAACATGCCACCACCAGGGTTCCTGCGTGGGCCGCTCAGAGCTCATCCTTGGCAGCGGCCTTGCTAGCCTTGCGCTTGCCACCCTTGCGCGGTTTCTTGGAGGCCTTGCCCGGCCGCTTGCCCTTCTTGGCCTTCCCTGGAGAAGCGCCCGTCTCTGCGCTGTCGCTCGCCGGGGTAGCGGCGGGCTGGGGCTCCGCGGTCGCCGCTGGAGCGGCCGCTGGGGCAGCCGGGGGGGCGCGGCCCTCGGAGCGGGCGGCCTCGGCGTCCAGCTCAACCCAGCTCTCGTTGAAGAGCTCCCCGCTAATGACGCGGCGCGCCATGTCCAGCTTGGGCTCCTTGTGCAGCGGGTTGTTGCACAGGTCGATCGTCTTTGCCGCGCCCTTGGTGCTATCTGAGCACCAGGACTCGCACCAGAGCCACTCCTGAGGCAGGCTCTTGATAGGAACCATGCCCTGTGCGTAGTTCGGGAGGTCCTGGTCGAGGTTGGAGAGCGAGTTGGGGTCGCGGCTGAGCTGGTCGTACACTGCGCGAAGCTTGTCGCCGACGGCTTGGCGGCGGAACCGCTTCAGGTCCACCACGTACAGGGCTGAAATATGGTACGGCTTGCCCCGCAGGTGATCCTTCCAGTAGCCCTGCCGCCAGAACTGGAACCCAAGAGTCTCCTCCCGGCTGGTGCAGAACGGCGTGTACCCGTACGGCGCGCCCTCCAAGTCGAGGTCCCACAGCTCTGCCAGGTCTGCCCTGACGACTTGATCGGCATCCACATAGATGACCTTGTCCAGGTCGAGCGGGAAGAGGACGTCGAGGAAGAGGATCTTGTAGCCCCAAATGATGCGCTGCTTCTCGGTCTGGCCGCGCAGCCAGTTGGGCCACTTGTACGTGACCATCTTGACCTCAAACCCGGCCCTGCACAGAACAACGCACGGAGGACGAGAGAAGTGGAGCAAATAGAAAGCAGACGGTGGGCGCTGGCAAGCCGAGCGCGCCGCAAACGCAAGGCGAAGCAGGGCGGCCAGCGTCGCGCGGGCGAACGCAGCCACTCAAACTCAAGGCGAGCAGGGGAGCGGCAACTCACGACTCGGCGAGGGCGGGGACGGTCTCCTTGAACTGGGGGCTGAGGAAGTTCTCGACAAGCCAGAAGGTGACGGGGCGGGACGACCGCTTCGTGACGGACAGCATCATGATCTTGAGGAACCGCTCGTACAGGTGCCCCGACGCCAGCGAGAAGACGTGGATGCGGTCGTCCTTCCCGGCGACAGCTGTCGAGCTCGCCGAGGCCTTGCCGCCAAAGAACGACCGCACCGAGCCCCAGAAGCCCCGGGAGGTCTCTTGGCTTGCCTGCAGAGCCACTTCGGCCGCCTCCTCCTCTTCCTCCACGAGCAGCTTTGCCGATTCGAACCCCGGTCTGCGGCGCACCCGCAGCTGCGTCACGTCGCCCACAAAGTCGCGAACCGTGACCTCGAGGGAGGCCACGCTCTCCATCTCGGGCTCGTCGTCGTCGGCCTCTTCGCCGATCAGTCGCTGCTGGTGCTGCCCGACGTTGCGGAGGACCCCGCTGCGGGCCTCGCCCGGCAGGCGGCCGTCACGACCGGCGCCCTCCGGGATGACAATGTCGTACAGCTGCGTGGCCCGGCCGGGGGCGAGCGCCAGCGCGCGGACGCCGGGCTGCGCCTTGAGCTGGAAGTATCCCAGGTTCTGCATCACGAGCGTGTCGGCCATGGGGCGCAAGAAGTCAGGGGACGACGGGAGCACGGCAGGGGCGCCAGCTGCGGCCGTGGCTGGCAGGCCGGGGGCAGGGCCCAGCTGCAGCTGAAGGCCGTTGGGGGGCGCGCTGGCCCCGAGCTCGTCGCACTGCCCTGCCACCAAGAGCGAACGCAGGCCGTAGCGCACGGCAAGGCGCTCGCCGCGCGCCAGCTGGATGTTGTCGGTGTCCATGGCGCTGGCGTCCGTCTGCACGACCCAGGGCTCGGGCGGGTACACCTTCGCCGTGAGCAGGAACGGCGGGAGGCCATCGAACGAGGCCGAGTCCGCCGCGCCGGGCCCCATCCCGGGCCCCGCGAACCTGTAAAATGAGGAGAGGGGAAGCTTGCGGTCCGAGTCCTCCCCGGTGCCGCGCATGTTCGTGCTGGGGTGGAGGTACACGCGCACGCGAGCGCCCATGGCGTCGCGGAGCAGCTGAAGCAGCGGCGCTGCGCGCTGAGCCGCCTCGGACACCGGGTCAAGCAGCGCCTCCACCTCCACGCCGGACGGCTCGGCCGTGCCAGCGAGCACCGAGGCAGGGAAGGTCAGGAAGGACGTCAGCGGCGTATCGAGGGCCTCGTGCGGAAGGCGATGGCGAACGCCTCCTGCGCCGTACGCGCCAACTGCGGACGAAGCAGCGGCGATGAGCGCAGACGTGAACTCTGCCGTCGCGTCGTCGGCCTTGACCGCCCAGGGCCCGGAGAGGTGCGCGGAGCTCGGCTTGGCCGCTGCGTCGTCCTCGTCGGGAAGCACGGACAGGATGCTGGCCGCCGACAAGGTGCTCTGCACCCTTGTGCCGCGGGCTCTGTCCTCGGCGCCGACCGCCGCGCTGACGACCTCCGGGCTGACCGTCTCCTCTCGCCGCAGCGCCACAACGCGGCCGTTGGTCAAAATGGCCCGGACCGTGCCGTCAGGTCCCGGCTTGGGCACGGCGCCAGCTGGAGCCCCGGCAGGCGCCGGTACGCGCGGAACGACTGCGGCAGCCACGCCCCGAGCGGCCTCCGCCCGAGACCAGGCCCCAACCAGGGCGGAGCCGGTGCTGGGCGCACCGCTTTCCTCCACCGCGCCGGCGACGCTCGCTGCCGAGCGAGCCGCCCCGCGAGCTTCGGCGGCAGCCTTGGCTGCCTTGCGCGCCACCTTGCCCGAAGGGCTGGAAGCGGCCTTGACCACGCTGGCAATGCGCTTGAAGGCGCGGCCGCTGATCACAGAGGACAGGCTCGAGGCCTCGCCCTCGCCTGCCGACAGCAAGGCCGAGACGGTGGCCTGGGCCGGGCTGGGACCACCCGCAGCCAGCGCCTGCTTGGCAGCGCTGACAACAGCGGTGAAGGCGGGGAGCCTATCGTTGACCTTGACGGTGCCAGCCGCATCGTCGTCCCCAATGGCCCAGGCTGCCGCCGTGAGCACCGCTGCAACCGTTCCGGGGCTGTTGGCCGGCGAGGGCCCGCTGTGGACGACGCCCACGCGGGCCGCCGCGCCGGTGGACGGCACTGCCGCGGCCTGGAGAGCCGCCAGCGCGGACTCGACCCCCATGCGGGAGTTGAGATCGTCGAGGAGCGTCACCGTGACGGTCTTGGCGACGTCGGCGGTGCCCGGGGCGTGGAAGTAGCGCACTCCCCAGAGCAGCGGAGCCGCAGCGGCCGAGGCGAGCGGGACGAAGGGGCTGGTCGAGGTGTCGAGGGCCGCCCGGTGGTACACGGGCACCGCCCCGGCGGAGGAGAGAAGCACGGCGAGGGCATCCGACTTGGAGTCGTCGTCGAGGTGGCCGAGGCGCACGAGGTTCTGCAGCGTGCGGAGGTCGGCCTGGATCTGGGGGACCACCTCCTCCTGCACGGCCAGGCCGCTGCCTGGCCGGCCGTTGACGAGGAAGCCTGGAGAAGGGAGGCCGTGCGACGCTGCCCACTTCCGGATGCGAAGGACGTGCGCGCGGCCCTCGCCCGTGGCGTCGGCGAGCGCGGCCCGGGCGGCGTTGAGGTGCTTGCCGTTCCCGAAGAGGCTCGTGCCGCCCGACGCGCTGGCAGAAGCCTCGACGAAGGCGTCGATGGCCTGCTCGGCGGACACTGCCACGTTGATGTCCATGCCCTGAAGCAGCTGCTGCAGCTCCTGTTGGCTCTTGGCCTGGGCGCGCAGCTTCGCGGCGCGGGCCTGCACGCTCTCCTGCCACGCCTGCGCCAGGTTCGCAAGGAAGGCGCTGGAAGCCGCTCGGCCGAGGTTCCGCTCCGCGGCAAGCGCGAGCAGCGCCACGTCGAGGCTGTTGACGGGGTCGTCGGCCGCCAACTCTGCGCGGGCTCCGCCGGGCGCGTCGGGCTTGCTTGCAGCGCCAGTGCGGAAGCGGGCTGCTGCGGCCTCGAGGTCTTCAGTGGGCGCGTCTGCAGGGGACGCCACGGGCACAAAGCCGAACTTGATGGGGAGGGCGTTTTGGACGAAGTAGAGGGCGGTGAGGATGGCGCGCAGGCCGCCTGGGGACGAGGCATCGCCCAGGAGCACGGCCGTGTAGAGGTTGCGGCGGACCTGGTGCAGCTGCCACGTCTGGGTGAGCAGCGCGCGCACCGACGCCCGCATGCGGCGGAACTGGGCGTCCTTCTCCACGTCGCTCAGCCACACCACGCAGTCGTCTGCGCCGGATCGGTAGTCCACACGCAGGGTGGGCGAGCCGCCTTCCGCCTCGCTGACGGGGTCGGCTGACGCAGCCGCGTCGTCGCCGTCGGCCTCGGCGCCCTTGGTGCCGGCAGCGAGCGCGCGCAGCGCCAGGACCTCCTGCTCTGCGATGGGCAGGGAGGCGAACTGCGAGAGCACGGAGGCCTCGTCCTGCAAGGTGCGCAGGACGGAGAAGAAGTTGAACGAGGAGGCTGTGGCGTCGATCTGCCGCCCGTTCACCAGCACGATGTTCTGGCCGTGGGGCACGCTGTAGGCCGAGGAGCGAAGGGCGGAGAGCAGGGCAGGGTCCACGGGGGCGGTGCTCAGCGCAGCGGCCGCAGCCGGGAAGTTGCCGGTCAGGTGGGAGAGCAGGGCGAGGGGGTCTGCCGCGGGGCTGAGCGCCTCGGGGGCGGTCTGGTTCGAGGCCCACCGCTTGTCGAAGCGGGCCTGCGCGACAGCGGCAGGCTCAATGCCTGGGAGGGGCTCCCTGGCCAGGAGGACGAGCTCGTTGCGAGAGAGCTGCACGTGGTCGGGCATGCTCTTGCCGGTGCGCTTGGCCAGCCGCTGCATGCGGGCGCGCTTGCGCTCCACCGCGTCCTGGTGGCGCTTGGCGCTCGCCTGGGAGACAGCGGCGTCACGCTGCGCCGCGAAGGCCACGCCCTCGTCGAACCGGCCAGAGGCCTGCAGCAGGTACGCGGTGGTCTTCACGCCGATCCCGGTCGCGTTCACGTCGCGGACGTGCATGGTGGAGGCGTCCGGGAGCGAGGGGTCCGCAGCGCGCCACCCCTTGTGGGCCTCCAGCAGCGCGGCGAGCACTCCGGCGGAGGAGCCCGCGCCCGCCGGGCCGTCCGGGGTCGGGCCCGGGGCGGACCCGGCGCCCGGAGCGCCGTCGCTGGCCAGCGTTGCCTTGCCGTCGCTGCCCCACAGCGCCCCCAGGGGGGCCGCCTCGAGCACAACGTCCGCAAGCGGAGTCCCATGGGCGTCGGCTGGGGAGACGGAGCGAAGCGCGGCGGCCTCCCTGCCCGAGGGCTCGCTGGGGCCGCCAGCGCGGTCGTCCGTGGCACGGTACTCGGTGTTCTTGACGTCCAGGCCGGCGCTCCAGCCCGCGAGACGAGTGTTGCCCGCGCCGCCGGCAGGGACCCAGTGGCGAAGCGCGTACGTCGTGGCGCCTCTGCGGGCTGCGGACGCGGCGACCTCGTGCAGATCCTGCAGGCCACGGGTGCCCAAGAGGCCGTAGACGACTGTGGCCGGCCCGGCGGCCGCGGAAGCAGCGGCAGCGGTGGCAGCCGCAGCTGAAGCGTCGGCGCTTCGCAGGACGTGGTCTTGCGACGCCAGGCGGGTCAGAGGGGGGTCGGGGGACGACCCAGACGTGGCCTGGGCCCCAATGAGCCGCCTGAGCTCGGCGGCGCTGCACGCGACGCGGTTTTGGGGCAAGACGACGGCCCAGGCGTCGGGCGAGTCGGGGCAGCGACCTGCTGAGGCAACTGCCTGCTCCCGGTGCATCTCCACCGCTGCAGCGTGAGCGCGCGCTGCGACTGACACGCGCATGACGCGAACAGAGAGGGGCTGCATCACGCGGGACGCTGCAGTGACTGCAAGCGCGGCGGCGTCCTCCGCGGTGTCGACTTTGGCTCCGGCGTCAAGCAGCGAGTGCACGCCGTCCACGAAGCCCCAGAACAAGGAGCCGCTCTCATCCCCGCGCATGGCGTCCTCGTCCGCGATGAACTCGCTGCAAGGCCGGGTGGGCACAGCAGGGACGCGGCGCAGGCGAGCGTCGTGGGGAGGACACGTGGTGCGAATGTCGAATCACGCCCGAGAGCAACCGCGCACACTGCACGAGGCAGGTGCCCCGGGCTCACCTGGCCTGCTGGAGCACATCAAACATCCCGGCAGTTGGCCAGGGAGCGGTCAGGTCGATGCGAACGCCAGCCTCCGGGGCCGCCGAGGCGGGCGCAGCGGCGAACGCCGCGAGCAGCGCTGCCACAGCGCAGGCCCGGCAAGCGCGATTCCCGGCCATGGCGCCGAAGCTATGCGCAAACACCTGCCAGGTGCGCAGCGTGCCGCACCGGATGCTCCCGCTGTGGCGTGCGCAAGACTCTGTCGCCGGCAATCGGCTCGCTCGCACGCTCGATCCAGAGTCCAAGCCGGATTCGCAAGCCGCCATTCGGCCCAACTCTGAGCAGAGCCCTGCCGACGGGTGGTTGGCGGCCGTTAACCACCTGCTGCGGCCGTCGCAGCGCGCGCCATGGCCGAGACCGCGACGGCTAAAACTCCAGACTGGGAGACGAGCAAAGAAAACTTTCAGCCCCTGAAGCGGGGGCGCCGGGCGGCCGGCCTGTCACGGGGTCTGAGGGCGCTCAACCCCACTGGCGCCTCTGCCCTCGATGAAAAGCGGCAGTGAGGCCTGCATCGTACCAGCCTGCAGCAGCGGAGCGCGAGGGCAAGAGGGGGCTGCGATTCAAGATCGGAATCTGCTTGCCTCGCTGTCGGTGTGGGACCTGGGGTGGGCAGCGGGCGCGCCAGCTTGCGGCGCTTCAAGGTTCTGCTGCGCCACTGCCGCCGTTTGCCGCTGGGGTCGCCTGCCTCTCCCTTCTCGGTCCGCAGAGCCTTCGAGCGCGAAGTCGCGGTGGCCCACGAGTCTGATGACCCGCTATCGGTTTGGAAGCGGTGAGCCACGGGGCTTGCGGGCCCATGCGCCAGTTGTGTCGCACGCGCTGGCACCCATCCTGCTCTCGCCTGTTTTCTTCCGCGTCGACGAGGTCTCGCTGCGCAGATACATCGCATGGATCACCGAGAGCTACCCGAGTGGGGGGAAGGCATCCGGGCTGCTTGAGGTGCTGCACCGCTGCACCCAGGCACTGCTTGATGACGAGCGCTACACGAACGACCCTGACTGCATCGTCGTCTGGATTCAGTATG
This sequence comes from Cafeteria roenbergensis, assembly GCA_008330645.1. Taxonomy (NCBI): domain Eukaryota; class Bigyra; order Bicosoecida; family Cafeteriaceae; genus Cafeteria; species Cafeteria roenbergensis. The sequence goes on along the minus strand of VLTN01000004.1, from coordinate 805,235 downwards.
TGAGCTCTTTGGCGTGTCTTGGGACTGCTGCTGACACCCTCAGCCTCGCGTGTCTGACTTGTGCAACGGATTGGGGAGGGGAAAGGCGCTCGTCCACGGCCAACGCGCCTCCAGCCCGCAGGGGCGCTCGGGGAGTGCAGTTCACCGCATCAGGCGGCGGCAGCTGCCTCGTCGCACCCGCACACCGACACCGCGCCCCCTCTCCCGAGACCGCGCCCCCTCTCCCGACCCCATCCACGTGCTCCGCTGGACCGCTGTGCCTCGCCGCTGCATGCTCTCTGCCGCGCAGGCAAACATGCTGCCCGACCCTGCCGACGTGTTCCGCTTCATGCGCGAGCGACGCATCGGAGAGAGAGTCGCCCTCTTCTGGATCGCCTTCGCCCTCGTGGCAGAGCAAAGCCGCAAGTACGCGCTCGCAGACAAGTGCTACAAGGCCGGCATCGCGAAGCGGGCAAGTCCCGCGGACAAGCTGAAGCGGAGGCAGGTTCACTTCCTTCGCCGGATGCGCAGCAAAGCCGCCAAGGTGATGGGGGTAGAGCCGCAGGCCTCAGGAGCAGGGATGGGCGTCAGGGTGGGCGTGGACCTTGAAGCTCTTGCCGCGGCAGAGCGAGAGGCCGAACGTGACGCAGTTCGCGCCAAGGGCGAAACCGTGGCCCACCGCGACACGAGGCGCTCTGCTGGCAGAGCCGGCGAGGACGCAGAGAACCCCTCGCTGGCTGGAGGCAGGAGGGCCCTGGGCGGCATTGACGCCGCCTCGGCTGCGCTCTCCCAGCGCACGCCAGCATCCGTCGCCCCGCAGGGCTTCGGCAACGCCGCCGCCGCCTCTGCAGCTGCCGCTGCCGCCTCCGGCAACGCCGCGATTCCGATCTTCGAGGACGACGACTTGGCCGAGCGCTCTGCCGCCGTTGCTGGCTCTGCCGCTGCGGCGGTCGCAGCCTTGGAGCCAGCAGGCTTGCCTGGCAGCGCCCGCGCCCCCGCCCGGCTCGGGTCTGACGGCGAGCTCCGGAAGGAGAACGCGCTCGAGGCCCGGCCGTGGACAGGCCGCGGAGGCATCGCGGCCCCGGCGGGAACAGAGGCCCGCCTCGCGGCGGCCACCAAGCACGCAAGCGAGGCCGCAATGGAGATCCGGCGAAACCGCGGAAGGGTGAGGCGAGCCGTGCGCGCAGGGGCCACGGACTCCGAAGCCGCGCTGCAGGCTCCCGCTGAGGGCGGATTTGCGGTGTTTGAGGACGAGGAGGAGGTGGCTCGCGGAGCAAGCGCGGCGCCAGCGGCGGTAGCGGCGGCCGCAACTCGCGCTCCGGCCCTGACCGAGCGCCAGGCTGGGCTGGCCACGATTGACGAGCAGATTGTGTCGCGCCCGGTGGCAGCCGTTCCCGCGGCCGCGCCGGATGCCGCGCCGGCCTCCGCGGCGCCGGGCAGGCACCGCCCCCGCCTTCCGCCGCCCCCCAGGACCCAGCGGCAGGCGCAGCGGCGGGAGGAGCCCACGGCGGTTGCTGCAGCCGCCGCCTCGGCTGGGCCGTTGGCAGCGGGGGGCAGCGACGCGCTCGTTGGTCCGCGGACTGCGGCGCGGTGCAGCTCTGCCGCGGCGCCGTCGTGGTCCCACTTCGACGGAAGTGCGAAGGTGGGTCTGCGGCTGCCGGTTGCGTCAGAGCTGGCGAGCGAGGCGGGCCCGACTGGGGCAACGTTGCTCTTCGGCGCGGCTGGGCCCGCCGGGGCAGGCGTGAGCCAGGAGGAGGCTCGGGCCGCTTACTGGGCAGGCGCCCAGCAGGCGCGGCACGTTGCGGCTCTGCTTGCTGCGTGCCAGCCCCCCCGCCTTCCTGAGGCAGCTGCGGGCGTTGACGGCGGCGACGACGACGACGACGACGATGCGATGGATGAGGCTTCCTCGTCGATGGAGTGCTCCAACGACGATGACGACGCTGACGGCACGGACCCGGGGGCGGCTGAGCGGGCCGCAGCACCGGCAAGCCGGACCGGGGCCGGGGCCGGGGCCGGGGCCGGGGCCGGGGCCGGGGCCGAGGCGGGGGCCCACCAGCAGCGCGGCGGGCCGTCAACGGCTCGGTCTCCCGCGGCGACGCAGCCCCTTCGGCCGCGCACCCCGGCCCAGATGCAGGCCGGCTCGCTGGCCGCCTCTGGAGTGGCCGGAGCAGCCACCCGTCGCCGCCACGCCGCGTCTCTCAGCGCCCGCCGCCCCGGGCAGTCCTTCCGGGCAGAGCCGGCGTCGTCAGCGCGCCGGCCGCGCCGCTCTGGGCGCGACGACCAGCGGCGCGCCACTCTGGCGGCAATGACCCCCTCAATGCTTGGCGAAATGTTCGGGGCCGCCGATGAGAACCAGGACGAGGGCGACGACTACGACGACGACTACGGCGAGGACGAGGACGAGGACGAATGCGAAGACGAGGACGAGGGCGCGCGTGGAGGCGAGGAGGCCGACAACCGCGGCGGTGCTGATGGGCTCCGCGGCCCCTCCCAACGGCGCGGTCGTGCTGGCAGCGACTTGGGCGAGGCCGGCTCCCCTGGCCGCCGCCCCGGCATGAGCGCCCGGCGCCAAGCTGCAGCCGACGTGGGCCGCCAGCTCTACCGCAGCCCCGCCGCGTCAGGCCCCGGGTTTGCCGTGTTCGAAGACGGGGACGACGACGAAGAGGACGGGCGCGAGGCGGAGAGGGGACGCGCCGACACCGTGGCTGCCGGCGACCTCTCAGCCATCCTCGGCGACGCTGGGGCGGAGAGTGGCTACCGCCGGGGGCGCGAGTCGATGGACGCTTCCACCGCTGTGGGCCTCGCAAGCGGCGCAGCCACCGCTGACTTGTCGGCTCTCATTGGGGCGCTTGGCAGGCCCGATGGCGAGACCGGCCACGGCCTTCCGGGCAGTGCTGCCGGAAGCAGGGGCGGCAGAGCCGGCGCAGCGGCGCGGCACACTGGAGCAGCGGGGCATTCCACGGCACACGACACGACCCATGGCTCCAGCACTGGTGCGTTCACCGGCGACGACGACAGCGACGACGACGACGACGACGGCAGCGACAGGCACAGCGCCGCGGGCGGGGCCACCGACGAAGACTTGGCCAGGATGGCTGCCCAGGCGTCTGTGCTGGCCGACTCGATGGACGAGCAGGAGGCAAAGGCGGCTGCGGCGGGGCGGGCCGGCCGCGCCAGGAGCGGGCCCGGGGCCCGCCCCGCCGCCACGACTCCTTCCCGGGGCGGTGGCATTCTGGATGCGCTCTCGCCCGCCTCGGGCGCCCACCACTCCCGCGCGAGACGCGGCGCACCCGACCGCGCAGCCGCAGCAGAGCGAGCTGCTGCCGATGACGTCACCATCAACACCCGACTGGCCGTGGCGGACCTGGACGCCATGCTCGCCAGCCCGAGCGCCGGGCTTGCCACACAGCCAGCGCGGGGCCAGGGCGTGTTCCAGCCGGGCGCGCCAAAGATGCGCCCGGCGACGTCGCCCCAGCCGCAAGCCATGTCATTTGCGGTGTTCGTGGAGGAGGACGACGACTCCCCGCCGCGAGCAGCCGACCCCTCGCGTCGCGCTCCAGCAGCAGCAGCTGGTGCCGGTTCCGCAGCGTCGTTTGCCGTCTATGATGAGAACGAGGCTGCTGGTAGCAGCGCACGCGCTCCGAGCCGCGGCCTCAGCGCGGCGCCGTCCAGTGCGCGGGCCGCTGGCACAGGGGGTGGCGGGTTCACGGTGTTCGAGGACGAGCCGTCAACGCAGCAGCGTCAGCACCAGCGCCAGCAGCCCCCCAAGCCAGCCCCTGTCTGGAAGCCCGTGACAGAGGCAGGACCCACCCGGGGCAGACGCGCCGCCCTTGGCAGTGTGCCGCTGGCCGCGTCTCCCCGGCTCTCTCCCATCGCGGGGGCAACGGGCAAGCGCGGCCCCGGCGCCCTCCCGCGCCCGGGCACCGTCGTCGGCAGCCTCGCGACCCCCGCTGCGCCGCGCTCCTCTTCCTCCTCAAGGTCCCAATCACCCGACGCCGACATTGCCTCGCACGCCGTCGCCGCCCTGAACACCAGCGTCACCACTCGCGACCGCGGTGCCCATGGCCGCCGCTCCCTGCGTCGGGCAGCGCCGGCATCGCCAGCTCCTGCTACTGCTGCTGCAGGCTCTCTTGCCGCACCCTCGTTTGGAATCTTCTCGGATTCCCCTGCTGCAGCTGCAGGGCCGGGCGATGGGCACGCCGGGCGCCCCGTCTTCGCCGACGAGAACGCGCCCTCGGAGAACGCCCCCGGCGCCATGAGACCGGCTGCACAGCGCAGCATCAGGGATCCGCGCGTTGCCGCAGGCGCGCTCCGCAGTCTTCCCGTGCCCGAGGCGCCGCCATCTCGCAGGCCGTCCCACCGAGACGCGCTTCGTGCCGCGCAGACGGGGGGCAGCGTGGACGCCGGCGGATCCTTCGTCATCTTCCAGGACGGGCTTTCGGACGCCGCTGCGCAGCGTGCCGCGGAGAGCGCGAGGGACGCGTTTGACGAGTGAGTGTGCCTTTTGTCTCCTTCACTCGGGGCGCGCAAGCTTCGCTGCGCTCGTTCAGAACGAGGCTGCTGCGTTGCGGATGGCTGCGACAACAGGGCGCTGTGCCACTGCTTGCCAAGCGGCTCAAACACGCCCGAGCTCTTGCGCGCTCGCGCTCGGGCAGCAAATTCGAGGTGCGCGTTGCGGGAGGGTGGGGAGGTTGGCGCGACAGGATGAGAAACTGAGTCCTGTGCGACCAAACCGCTGCCGAGCGCGGGCGCTGGGGCTTCCTGGCGCCAGGCCCGCGCGAAACTTGGCACTTTGCCGGTTTATGACTGGAACATCACATGCAGGGGGCCGAGGGGGGGGGGGGGGGGTCGTTTGCACACTGCTCAGGCGGACGCAGGCACCAGGAGCGTCCCCACAGCAATTCCCAGAAAGTTTCCGATGGCGTAGCCGACGAGGCCAGCGGTGACGCCCGGGGCAATGAGGGCCTTGTTGCCAACGGCCTTGCAGGCCACGCCGACGAAGGGGGGCGAGAGGAGGTTGGCCGCGCTGGACACGATGAACGTGTCGCCGTCGATGAAGGCCGCTGCGGCGAGGAGGTGGTGCACGGCGACGCCGAGGCCCATCATCGCCGCCACGGACGCAAAGACAAGCGGGTCTGTCGAGGCCAGGACCCCGAGATCAGCCATCATGCCCACCACAGTGCAAAAGGCGAGCACGATGTACTCGCCAACTGTGAAGGTGTGCGGAGTGTCGCGGAGCCAGGGCACGAGAGAGAGCGCGAGGCTGAGCGCTGTGATGAGGAGGATGGTGACAAGGGTGGACCACGGCCCTGCCAGCAGGCCCAGGCCGGCGCCAACGCCCACCACGACGAGGTCGACGAGTAGGGCGAGGAGGAGCCCGCGGCGGTATTTGGGGTGGAGCATGTCGGCGAAGGCGTCAACGCCCTCAGACATCTTCGAGATGTCCGCCTTGTCCTCCTCGCCCGCCCCCGCCTGCTCCCCTCCCGCAGGGACGCCACCCCCTGCCCCGTCTTCGGGGCTGTGGGGAGCCGCTGCGGGGCTGCCGTCGCTCGAGCCGTCCCGGTTGCTCCCCTGCTCGGCGGGAGGATCGGCGCTCTCGGCGCGGGCTGCCCCGGCGCCAGCCGCCGGGAGCTGGGACTCGGCGTCCAGTGAGCCGGACGGTACGTGATCGGGTGCCCCGTCGCTCTTGGGGCCCTTGAGTCCGGGCGAGAGACGCCCAGCGCTCGCCTGCGACGACGAAGACGAGAGCTCCACCTCGCCGCCAGCAGCAATGCTCCCGCCCGCCTGGAGCTCCTCGTCCTCCTCCTCGGCCCTGAGGCACAGGCACGGGGCCTTTCCGCCGTCGTAGTCACGGAAGCAGGGCCGCAGCAGGCGGCGCCAGCAGGTCATCATGAACAGGACGTACACGGCTCCGACCACTGTTTCGGACGTGTGCACGGCGATGAACGTTCCGGCGTCCACCCCCAGCGCGACCCGAACGGCAGCCATGTTAGGCGTGCCCCCCACGCATACAGCGGTGATGAGCGCCGCGATGATGTGCGAGCTGGCCTCAATGCTGCTGCCCTGGAACAGGTAGTGCACGAGAATGGTTGACCCAGTGAACGCCACGGCTCCCAGCACCATTGCCACGAGGCACCACAGCGCCGCCCCGCGAATCGACCGAAGGTCGGTCCCGAACATCAGCATCGGGAGCGCAAAGGCCACCGTCCCTTGCGAGAGCAGGTCCATGCCCTCGAACATGGGCGTGCCCTCGCCGTTCAGCTTGGCGGCCGCAAACACGTTGCCCCAGGCGATGCCAAACGCGTAGCATGCGATCAGCGGGTCGATGAACTTGGTGCACCAGTGCTTGAGCCGGTACTTGGCCGCGATGATGAGGCCCTGCGACTCACGGGGCGAACGCGCATTGAACGGGCCGTGGCTGCAGCAAATGCAACAAGCGCCTCAGCGCCCCTGCCCGGTGGCGACGGCCGCGCCCAGGGGCTCACGGGAAACCCGATGGCCACAATGCCAGAAACCACTGCCACGGCGATGGCGCCCCCGTCGGTTCGCGCCCCGTCCACCATGGCTGCTGTGTCGTCCGGCGCGGAGAGCGCGTCTCCGCCGCAGATCGAGCACAGAGCCATGGCGGTTTGCCGATCGCCTGCGCGCAAGAACTCCGCTGCTCGGCGCGCCACCAGCCGCCAACGTCGGCGGGCACGACTGGGCTGTCCTGTGCGCAGTCCGTGCGACCCGTGCCCGAGCTCGGCCCGCCGCTGCGAGGCAGGTTGCCGTTTGCGGGCTGTCTTTGCCGTGTTTCTCCCACCGCCCCGACCCGCGCGCCGCCGCAGCGCGCGCGGGCCCCTTGACGGGCATTTTCGCAGGCGCCAGTCCCCGAGATTGCGCCCGCCCTTGCTTGCAGGCGGCGCCCCAGAGCGCTCTGTCGCGTGTCGAGGCCTGCGCTGCGGCGCGGAAGCCGCTCCAGCGCCAGCTCGCGTCTCCGCACCAAGCCGGAACATTCCGCACCTCGCTGGCAAGGGCACGCACGCACACGCACATACACACAGTTGGGGTCGAGAGCGACAGCTGCACACGCGAGCTATTCATCGGACGAGGAGGAGGACAAGGCGCGAGGGGTTGCAGCCTGGTCGGGCGACGCCCCAGCCTCCACCTTGCTGGCTCCAGGGCCTGCCCGCCCACGGTTCACCCTCCCCCCCGAAGGGGACCATGCGCCGTTGCGGATGTCCTTGGCCCTGCGCATCAGCGCCTGCTGCTGTGCCTCGTCGCCGAGCAGGCTGGCCCGATCGGCCTCCGTCTCGAGGGTCAACAACTCGCGGAGCTTGATTCGCGCCAGGCGCTTGCCGTCCACGCCAAGACGCACCGCGTCGTCAGCTGCGTGCTGGATCTGCTCCTCGTCCATGTCCGTCACCACAAACACCTCCTGCACGGTCTGGCCGCGGCGCGCGGTGAGGCGCCACCCTTGGCCGGTTTGCGCCGCAACGCGCAAGGAAAAGTGCTCCCTGGACGACTTGGCCATGAAGATGCGCCCCGGAACGATGGTCTTGATTCTCTCGTTCCGCTGCAAGACCTCGATCACTTCAGGGAGGCCCTCGCAAATGGTGCTGTGGTTCCGGGTCACTCGAGCCCTCGCCCGCCGCTTCTCGCCAGACCTGAATGTACGAGCCTTGCTGCTCATCGCGCGGGCGCACACCACGACCGCGGCGTCCCCTGCCCTCGGAATCAGCCTCGCCAAGGGGCCGGTCCGAGCCATGGCCCTGGCCACCGCTGAGGCGCCCGCCAACATGCTTCGAAGTGCAAACCAGCAAGTGCAGAAGATGCCGGAAGGCGTTCCGTGGCTCTCGGCGCTCGCAACGACTTGGCGCTGTGAGCCTCCTGGGACCCCCGGGTGTTGCTGCACCCTGTTCACGCGATGGCCAGGCCGTTTGTGCGCGCTGACGGCAGCGACTGGTCGCAGAGCCCGAACAACTCCAATATTTGGCCGGATTGCAGCATGCGTCCAAGGTGGGTTCGCGCCACCCGCGGTTTTGCAGACGCGTTGCGGACGCAGGCGAAGGGGGCCAAGAAAAGGCGCTGCCCTGGGGCTCCCTCGAAACATCATGGACGCGTGCCACTCAACTGCTGCGCCGGAGCGGCAGCCCGCGGAGGCAGGGGTGCTAGAACAAACGGCTGCGGCGGCGAGCCCCGAGGAGGCCCTCGGCGTTGCGCTAGCTTGGGCGGAAGGACGGCGCCGCGAGCGCGTCGAGAACGTCATGCGGCAGGCCGAAGCGGACGCCGAGGAGCTCAGGGCGGCGCTAGCGGCGAAGCTTGGCGAGAGCACAGCGGCGTTCGCAATGCAACTCGAGGCGGAGCGCAGCGCCCACGAGGAGCAGGTGGCGGCTCTGGAGCAAGCCCGTGACGCAGCAGTCGCGAGAGCCGCGCTCGCAGAGGCGGCTCAAGTCACGGCCCAGCGAAGGCTCGAGCGGGCGGTGACGCTTCTTGGAGCAAGGACTCGTCACACTGTGAGTGACCTGACAGCCACGTGCAAGGCAGCCCGCTGGCGCGTTGCTGGCCGCCCGCCCACGCGTCGACCTCGCTGCACGCTTCCGTTTATGAACTGCAGGAGACCCTTTTCAAGAGCCGCACGTCGCTGCAAGCCGTCATGAGCGGGTGGGAGAGGGCCGCCGCTGCGTCCAAACGGGCGAGGGAGCGAAGGTTCGCTGCCTTGCAGCTCCGGCGGAAGCATCTCCAACGCTGGGTGCTGCACAGGTGGGCGGAGGATATGCGGCAGACGAGGCGGGACCGCCAGTTTGCAGAATGGGAGCGCCAGGCCCAGAACGAGCTGGAGTCGCTCCGCAAGGTCAAGGATGGCCAGCTTGACGAGGCAGGGGAAGCTATGAGCTCGCTCAGGCTGGAGCTAGCGCAAACCCACGACGCCCTGCAGGGGCTGCGAGGGCGAGTTCGCAACCTCCTCGCTCACGGGTTCCACGCGGTTGGTGCCAGCGCTGCGAGGGCAGTGGAGACGTCGCTCGGCATCGTCGAGTCGGGGTATGACGCCGGGCCCAGTGCAGACGCTGCTGACACGACAACCGAGGGAGCCATGGGACTGCTTCGCATGCTCCTCGATGCCGAGGTCGACGGCCGGCGACGCGCAACCAAGGACTCTCGGCAACGATCAAACTCTGGTCACCGGGCCGGCAACGCAGCTTCTAAATCGGGCAGGTTTGATTCCACCTGGGGCACGGCAGGACGGAGCCAAGCGGCTCGCTCTGAGCTCGCCGGGAGCACCCGGTCGCGTCCTGTCTCGAGCGGCTTTGGATCACGAATGCAGCCTGGGACGCGGCGCCGCCACCGCTCCGGCGAGCGTCTCATGGCGGCCCGGCTCCTGGAGCGCTTCCCCGCAGGCGCAGCAGCGTTTGATACCAGCTTCAGCGATGGCGCAGACTCGGCGCCGATGCCGCTGACCCCCCCTCGCGCGTTCCCCGAAGTCGCAGCAATGCGCTCCTCGGCGAGCGCTCTCGACTCCAAGGGTGGGGCGGCCCATAGCTAGGCTGTGCGCCCACGCGCGTGCGTGAGGGCGCGCGTCCGAGAGAGGCTGTGTGCGTGTGGTTGTGCGTGCGCGTGCTGGGCTGGAGCAGCTCCTGCTGGCGAGCGCGGGTGCGGCGGGCCCAGCTCCTCGCGCTGAAAGTGGCTGCCAGGCCCTCACTCATCCTCCACTCCGAAGGCAAGCGCCTCGATCGCCTCGTCATCGGCGGCCTCCTCGAACGGAAGACGGACGGCCCACCAGAGCGAGGCAACTGGCAGGTCGACGATGCCTCGAACGAACTGACCGATGCCCTCGTTATTCAGCGAAGGCGTGGAGACCATCTCCGGGCCTGAGGACGAGCCGGGCTGGATGTCGCCACCGTACCGCCCCGAGTGCGTCAGAACCATGCCCCCAGAGCCGAAGAAAGCCCTGGCGTTGCCGCACAGCAGCATCCCCGCCGCCCGGGTGAGATCCGCGCCGATGAGCGATATCTGGGCAGCGACCCGCACCCCGGCCTGCACGCTGGCCATGTTCAGCTCAGCAGACACTGGCGAGGCGCGGCTGCCCCACCTGGAAGGCACGTACTCCACGCGAGAGGAGGCGGCAGCCTCGTCAGCGGCCTCCTTCGCGGCCGCCTCGTCCCCCGTTGTGCGCATCACATGCCTCCAGGCAGCCTCTGCGTCGCCTCGCCTCGTTAGCGCCTCGAGCTCGCGCGCGCGCCGGCCAAACATTTCCTGCACCAGCCCCCCCCTGCTGACCGCCCAGCTGCCCTGGCCCCGCTCGTTGAGCGACCGGGAGGTCACCTGGACGACCAGCTCGCTCTTGTGCGGCGCGCGGCTCCAGACGAAGATCGTCTCCAGCTTGGGGACGATGGGGATGCGAAGCCACTGCGCGAGCCGACCCGAAACCTCCAGCTGATCGAGCTGCAGAGCCAGCGGGAGGCGCTTCGTCGATCGCACGACCGGCCCAGCCCGCCCTCCGCCGTCGTCACGGTCGCCCGCCCCGCTCTCCAGATAGGAGTGAGTGCCCCCCAGCCCCGGCATGGCCGTCCGCTGCGGCGCTGCGGCCACCTGCTCGGCATTGACGTCGGGGACCACGTAGCTAGAGATTCGGATCCAAGCCTCGGAGTCGAAAGGCAGAGAGAGGCGGCGCATCGTGTCAAGCGCCATGAGCGAGCGACGGCGCCCGGCCAGCGTGGCGAAGCGGTTGAAGCGCCACCACTCAAACGGGTCCATCGGGGGCTCGTCGGCGGTTTTGGGGAAGGCGAAGGCCGCGATCTCGCCGCCTGGGACGCCAGAACTCGCGCGTGCGGTGGCTGCGGAATCGCCAGCTGCCGCTGCTGCACCAGCAGCAGAAGCAGCGACCGACGACGACGCCCACGACGGGGCAGCAGCGGCGCCGGATGACGACGACGACGACGACGACGATCTTGACGAGGCCGCTGCGTCCCGCTCTGCCTGCTCGGCACGCCGCTTCTCCTCGGCAGCGCGGCGCGCTTCCTTCAAGCGCAGGCCGACCCCTCCCGACTCTGGCGTGAAGGCCCGCACGAGAGCGTCCCATGCGACCCGCTCCACGAGACGAGGCGCGCCCTTCGTGAGGCCGGGCCGACGGCGCGCGGCGTCTGCCGGGAGATTGGCAAAGGACCCGAACACCCGGTTAAAGGCCGACAGCATGGAGGGGAGGACCACCGGGCCCGCCATGACCCAGCCGGGGGGCGATGTCTCCGCCCCTGCGCCGCGAGCCAGATGCCCCCCCGCAAAGCCCGGCTGAGCAGCAGCTGCTGGGCCCACGGGCGCGGCCTTGCCGAGGTGGATCCCCGGTTCGGTCCAGTTGTGCCAAAGCGCAGCGCCCGGGTCCGCAGCAGCACCAGCAGCACCAGCGGGTGCGTCGACGCCTACCGGCAGCCACTGCTGCTCGCCCCCGCCTATGGGGAGCAAGCCCTCGAACCCGCCAGCGACTTCCAAAGCACCGGCCCCGCCGCCGCCCTCAGCCTCTGCCTCGGCAATGGCCCCAGCGCCATCCGGGTCAAGCGGGCAGGGCCCCAGCCCCAGGGCCGCGCGGCGAGACCTGGAATGCGCAGCGGCGAGCCGGCCGAACGCATCCTCCGCAGCCTTGGCGTCGGACCCAGCGCTTGCGTCGCTCAAGTCGGCGTCAAAGAGGAGGCGGTAGGCGTGCACGCGAAACAGGCGGGGCCGCAATCTCGTCACGAGCTTCGACAGGCGAGTGCACACCTGAGCCATCCTGCCGATGGCCTGGGGTTCCAGAAAGTAGAGAATGTTGATCGCTGCACTGTCCTGCAGCCTGGAGATGGGATCCACGCTGGGCGGGCGGTCCTCTGCCGTTTGCGTCGTTCCAGAGAGCAGTCCCATCACCTCTGTCATTGCCGACGATACCCGCGATGCGTCCCCCGAGGCCAGCCGCTCTGCGAGGGGCGGCTCCAAGAACGCGCGCGTTGCCCGACGTTTTGTTTGCATCCTGCTTGGTGCGCTACAAGGAGGCGGGCGGTGGGAGCCACGAATTCTCACCGAGGATGTTCGCCCCCCTGGGCTGGGCCAGCGAGCCCATGGCTACCATGCCTTGCACGTATTGCGTGCAAAACTCGACCATGTCACCGCCTTCCATTGTGACCCCCCCAGCCGCGCTGGTCTCGCGCGCCTCACCGAGTGCAGCTGCTCGGGGCAATATTGGGACTGACAGGCTCTGTTTGATTCCAGCCACCCACGGCTTCTCGCTGTTGCCCTCCAAGCAGAGTTTGCAGCCAATGGCGAGCATGCACGGCAGTGCTACAAGCGCGCTGTCCGCACCTTCGCCAAAGCCGGCATTTCAGGGTCCGCTTCTTGGAAGAACCCCGGGCCGGGTGATTCCCCCCGCAGCGCTCTCACACGTCGAGTGGCACCGGCCGAAGGCTCTGCCTGACCCTGCTCCGGACGCGCTCGCTGCCAGGCACCCAGAGGGAGGCGCCGAGCGATCCACGCCCCCGCTGGTATCTAGCCATGGCGGCCTCAAGCTCGGCGGAATCAGCAGCAGCAGCAGCTGCCGGCGGGGAACGCGTTCCCTTCTGGGTCCTCCTGAACGGCGTGTCCAAGGCGAAAAATGTCGGCAACATCATGCGCTCGGCTTGTGCGTTCGGCGCCAAGGTGAGCAGACGAGGGAGAAAGCAACACGGAGAGGGCTTCGCATGCGCCGGAAAAGGGAGGCTTGGGGCGCTGGCGAGACCGGCTAATTCAACTCAGAGCTGCTCCGCTTGCGTGCTCGGCGCATGGTTCAATTTCCGCGCGCTGCCCCTCGCTTCCACGCCTGGCGAACTTGCAGGCGCTTGTGGTTGTGGGGAAGGGGCACGTCGCCACGTTCGGCTCCAAGGGCACGAACAAGCACGTGGAGGTAATTCGCTTCGAGGCGCTGGAGGCGGCAATTGAGCACTTTCACGCGCTGGGTGAGGAGCGTGCACCGCCAAGCGTGGCCCGCCCGCAGTCTGAGCGAATCGGCTCAGCGCTCGTGCGGGGGAAGCGCGCGCCGTGTGCGCGGCGGGCAGGCACAGTGGCGCTCGCTCCCACGCCCGTCCCTGTGCGCCAACGCGACAAATGGCGGCCATCCTGCGCTCGCCGGCGCCCGCCGCTCAACCTGTGCCGGCTGACCTCCGCAGGTGCGCGCATCTTGGGCGTGGAGATCACTTCCGGTGCCCTCTCCGTGGCCGACGAGCCGTTCGACGGTCCCACCGTGCTCATGATGGGGAACGAGGGCCACGGCTTGACCGACAAGCAAAAGGCCGTGTGCGACGGCTTCGTGTACATCCCGCACTTTGGCAACGGCACTGCCAGCCTGAACGTGTCTGTGGCCGCTGGCGTCGTGATGCACCGGTTCGCGAGCTGGGCCAGGTACACGGAACACAAGCGGGAGGAGGGCGCTGACAAGTTCCTCGTGGAAAAGGGCCCGGACCCGGCCACGCGGCCGCGCACAGAGGCGGAGCTTGCGCTACGCGAGGAGAGGCGCGCGAGGCGGGAGGCCAAGGCCGCTGAGGCGGCGGCGCAAGGCTCGTCCTCATCGTCCTCGTCGGCCGCTGCCGAGGCGACCGCTTGAGTGAATGTCTGCGCGCGGCGATGCCGCCCAGACGCTTGCTTGCTGGGCCTGAATCGCGTCCCGGTGCCCGGGACCACGCCCGCACTGCTTGAGCACGAGCTGCGCAACAATGGATCAGAAACCCAGCAGAGTTTTTTTGGCCTCTCATTCTTCCAGACGCCACCAAACAATCAGTGCTTGACTCCTCACAAGAAACTTGCACTTGGCCGGATCGAGGACGCGCGCTCGATGGCAAGCAGCGACAAGTACGACCGCCAGACTCGGCTGTGGGGCGCACACGGCCAGGTGAGGCCCGGCCCGGCAGCGGGATCGCCACTCTGACGAACAGAACTGGACTCGCGCGCCTCGGCCCGCCTGGTGCAGCCAGCTGCGGACGCCGCCGCCGCCCTCCCCCAACCCTCCCCCCTCACGCCCCCAAGCCCTGCGGCCTCTCAACCGTCATGCTGTGCGCAGAGGGCCCTCGGCGAGGCTCGCATCTGCCTGCTCAATGCTGGGCCGACAGGCACTGAGTCGCTGAAAAACCTTGTGCTGCCCGGCTGCGGCTTTGTCACCGTGGTGGACGGCGAGAAGGTGACCGAGGGCGACGTGGGCAACAACTTTTTTGTTTCTCGCGCGGATATTGGGAGCCCGAGGGCGGAGGTGAGGCCCGTGGGCGCTGCTGCCGCAAGGCCCTGGATCGACTTGCTCGCCGCGCTGGCAACAGTTCCCGCGGCGCTAGCGCCCCCCCTTGCACCTCAACGCCGCAGGTCACTCTCTCCCACCTGCTTGAGATGAACCCCGACGTTTCCGGAGAGGCGCGGTGCGTGGACCCGTCGGACCTGATCGGCGGCGAGCCGGGCTTTTTCGAGGGGTTTTCGCTCGTCATTGCGTCGCAGCTGCAGCGCGACGCCCTGCTCTCGCTGAGTGCCGTCCTTTGGAGCATGAACGTGCCCCTCATTGCCGTGCGGTCCTACGGCCTCGTGGGGTCGATGCGCATCGCCCGTCCTGTGCACGTGTGCTTCGAGGCAAAGGAGGCGCAGGCTGTGGCCGACTTGCGCATCGCAAACCCCTTCCCCGCTCTTCAGGCCTTCGCCGACGCTGTCGACCTCAAGTCGTGTGACGATGAGACTCACCGGCACCTCCCCTACCCCGTCCTTCTCGTGAAGCTCATGGGAGAGTACGCCGCGGAGCACGGGGGCCAGCCCAAGACCTTCGCCCAGCGCAAGGCCTTCGCAAAGTGGGTTGGGACGCAGCGCCGCGACATCACCACGGACGAGGGCGTGCCCATTTGGGAGGAGAACTTCGACGAGGCAGTGGCCAACGCCAGCAAGGCCAGCCTCCCGACCCCCGTGAGCGCCACGACGCGCCGGCCAGCGCTACCCGCGCCCGCGCGCCCGGCTGCGCCGCCTCCCATGGCTGCTTGCACGCCCAACGGCCACGACACGCACTGCCTCCCACCTGTCCCCGCTTGGCCCGCCCGCCGCAGCTGCGCCCAGACGTCGCCGACGTGCTGGCCGACGCCAAGCTGGACGCACTGGAGTCCACGGACGACGACTTCTGGTTCCTCGCCAGGGCTCTGCGCGACTTCAGGGCGGCCGAGGGCAAAGGCGAGTCCCTTCCCGTCTCCGCCTCCCTCCCGGACATGACCGCCACCACGGCGCTGTACCTGCGCCTCAACGAGGCCTACAAGCTGCAGGCCACTCTCGACCGCGCGGCCTTTTGCGCCCACCTGGAGCGCGCTCGGGAGGCCGCGGGGTGCGACGAGAAGCGCCCGGTGTCGGAGGGCGTCATCGATCGCTTCCTTGCCTCCTGCCAGAGCATCAAGGTCATGCGCTACCGCCCGATTGCCATGGAACTCTCCGCGCGGGCTGCGGAGGACGGCGCGGCGGCCGCGGCAGCGGACCCGGCTGCCGCTGATGGCGAGGCGGAGGCGCAAGGGCAGTACACCAGCGCCGTGAAGGAGGCCGTGGCGGAGCTGCAGATGATGGGCGAGACGAACGTGTCCATGTGCCCAGCGCTCTGGGCGGTGATGCTCCGTGCCGCGGACGACTTCCAGTGCGCCACCGGGCGATTCCCCGGCGCGGGCGCCTCGCCGGACCTGATAGCCGACGCGGCCGAGGTCGCAAAGTACGCCGCTGTGCACGCGGCTGGCTATGGGGTGGCGGACCACGTGACTGAAGAGCACGCGCAAGAGATCACCCGGTACGGGGCGTGCGAGCCTCACGTGGTGGCTGCCACCATGGGAGCCGTGGTCGCGCAAGAGGCGGTGAAGCTGCTCACGCAGCAATACGTGCCGGTGGACAACACCTTCATTTTCAACGGCATCGCCACCACGGCAGCTGTTGCCACGCTCTGAGAGGCGAGCGGGCAGGCTTGCGGCCAGCGCCAGGGCTCGTGCTTGAGAGCCTTCGCGAAGCCGCCCTCGGTTGTGGCTCGCGTGGGTCGCGCCCGGAGAATGTTTCGAAGCAATTTGTCAGCCACCCGCGCGGGACCGCTGGAAGGGCTCGCCGTTCGCAGCGGCTTGCCCTCGAACAGCCACAAACAAAAAACGCACCCGCTCGCCGCACCTGCCGACCTTGCCTGCCGTTCGCGGTCGCCAGGTGCACGCGCCAGCCTCTGGCCCCTCATGGGGACGACCCGGCCCTCACACCGGCCTTGGGCAGGCGGGAAGAGAAAGGGTCGCCGACCCCGATCTCGCCACCCTCGTCCCACAACGAGGCGGCCTCCTTCGCGAGCTCGCTGTCCTCCCGCATCTGGAACACACTGTAGTGGTGGTTGAGCGGGCGCGCCTCGTGCAGCCGCAGCCTGGAAAGCAGCGCGCCGTCGATCGGGTCCCTGGCTGCAAACACAACGGAACGCACTCTGGCGTGAGAGAGCGCCATTGCGTCCATCGCGCACGGCTCAACGGACAAGTAGACGTCGTACCCTGTGCAGATGTACTGGTCCACGTGCGCAACCGGAGGCTCGTCCGTGCCCGCTGGCAGCGGCAACGGGGGAAGGTTGTACAGATGTAGCGGCTGCGTGGGAATGGGCGGGCCCTCCTCCAGCAGAGGCAGCGCCGCCACGCGAGCAGCGGCGTCTCGCGCAGCTCTGCCATCGGCAGCTGCGGCAGCCGCTGCTGCGACGGCGGCGGCCTGCCTCGCGTCGGCTGCCAGCATGTACCGCTCGTCCCGCACCCTGCGAGGAACCTTGCGCCTGCCGTCTCCGTGCTCCACAAAGGCGGAGCCGGGAAGGGGCGTTGCCCACTCCTCGGGGGGCGGCTCTTCCATGGCCAGCAGGGCCAGTTCGTCCACACTCACCGGGGCGGTGCTCCCGGCATCAGGGGCGGGGGAGGCCGGGCGAGGGCGCTTGCTCGCCCTGGCCGGGCTGTCCTGCTCTTCAGGGCCCGACCCCTGGGCAGGGCGCCCCCCCCGCTCACTTGCGGCCGACGCGCAGGCACCGTTCTCACGGGGTGTGCCGTTGCAGCCGCCATCGCCGTTGCCGACGCCGCCGCTGCTGCTGCTGCTGCTGCTGCAACTGCTGCTGCTCGCGCTTGTTCCAGCTTCCGCTTGGACGCCATCCGGCTCCGCGTCCGCTGCCACGGCCCTCACAGGCCCGCCGTCGGGCGAGAATGCCACAGTATGAAGGCCCGCCCTGGCCTCGCGCGCCCTGTCCACGTGGCCCCTGCGAATCCTGTCGGCAATCGCCACCGACTCGATGGTCAGCAGGGCCGCGGAGTGGAGCGGGTGGGTCATGTCCGCGCCCGGCGGGTCGACGTCCAAGTCGTCTGCAGACGCTGCAGAGGGGGAAGCCTCAGCCTCCCTGGCAGCCGACGCCGGCGCTGCTGCTGCAGTTGGGGCCGGGGAGTCCTCGGACGCTGCCCCGGCGCGGTCAGAGCCGCAGCCAGCAGCGCCAGCAGCGCCGTCACCGCTGGCAGCGACAGCAGCTGCAGCCTTTGGGATCCCGAGCCACTGGGTCCGGTCATAGGCCCAGGCGCGAATGCAGTCGTGCGCAGGGTCGTACACGACGGCGCCGCAGCCCCGAAAGCCCCGCTCCCGCCCCATCCGCGCCGCCTTCACGGCAAGCCTCATCACCTCCAGCGCGCGCGGCTCGTCAGCGGGCTTGAGGAACTGCTCCCCTGGCGCCGCCACCGGCTGGCTGGGCTTCATCGGCCAGACGAAGGCGCTCTCGATGGCGCGCTCCGTCGCGTCGCTCGAGGGGATGGCCAAGACGGGAAACCTCACAAAGTCAGCGCGGCCGCGCTCCACCAGCGTCCGAATGCCCGACGGGACTGTGGACTCGTCGAGCGGCTCCGCCCGTTTCACTGCTTGAGGCCCTGCTCCAACGCAGTGGCTGTGAGGCGGGAGGTCGTCCGGGAAGGCGGCAGCGGGGCCCACGAGGATGCGGATTTTGCCCTCGGGGATGCGGCAGGGGCCCTCGGCAAGGGCCATGATGTCGGCGGAGGGAGTCGTGCCGGTGGGCAGCTTGGACTTGTAGTCGGCCTGCGCCTCCAGGCTTGACACGCGCTTCAGGTGGCGCATCTGCAAGGCAAGCAGAGAGGGGGAGAAATGGGGTGGGGTGGGGAGAAAGCACCAGGGGTGGGCG
Organism: Cafeteria roenbergensis; assembly: GCA_008330645.1. NCBI lineage: Eukaryota > Bigyra > Bicosoecida > Cafeteriaceae > Cafeteria > Cafeteria roenbergensis. The sequence continues at coordinate 787,117 of VLTN01000004.1, read as the reverse complement.
GAGTCAAGGAGACGCCGGAGGGCGCGCGCGGCAACAGGCGCTCTAGCGACGGAGTGAACGGGCGGAGCGCGGCACGCAGTGGACGCGTGAAAGCATGGCGCAGAGGCTGTGCGGAGGCTGTGGTGAAGAGTGGCAGTCCAGGCTGGCGAGCGACGGGCCGGCGGGCAATTGGCGCTTCCAGCCGGCGCCGCGGCAACCGGCGACTCACGCCCTCCTGCACGTTCCGGCTGCCCCGGCAAGCGCCAACAGCTAGCCCAGTCGCCTTGGGCTCCACGTCCACTCCGATGCACGTCATGAGACGGCGCGAGAGGGGCAGCGCGCCGGGCTCCCAGATGATTTCGTCAAACTGCGGCGTGCGGCGCTTTCGGCCCGCCAGATCGTTCTCCGCCTCGATCGAGGAGGCGTGCGCATGGCCGGCCGCGTCCATCCAGACTTGGGAGCTGGCTCAGCACCGGCTGCGGGCGGTAGGCGCTCTCGGCGCGCTCGTTCTTGCTGCGCGCCTAGCCCCTCAGCGGGTCAAAGCACTGGTGCCTCGCGAGCCCGGGCCAGGGAGACGCGCTCCACCCAAGCCGCCCTCCGCAGGTCGCGCGGCCTGCAGGCCGGCCTGGTGGCCGCAGAGCGCTGCCTTGGCGCGAGGCCGAGCTTTCTGGTCTTCAAGCAGCCCTGCCAGCGGCGGCTCTGCCACCTTGACGGCGGGGCGGCCATTGCACTCCCGCGCTCCGCTGGAGGCCCACGAGGCGTGCCCCTCCCTCCCGTTGCCCGCCATGCCATCGAAATCCACTGCTCCCCTCTGCGGGCGCGTGGAAAGCCGTGCGTGGCGCTTCTTCGCGGCTGTGGGCCGCGCGGCCTGGCCGCTTCGCCAGCTGTGAGACTCTCCTCGCCCTGCCCCCGCCGCCCCGCTCGTTGCCGATGATGCTCAAATTAAACACATGTTAGACGTCCGATTGTTTGTGACGATAACCCTTCCGAGCTGAGGCGCCCCTGCAGCCTGCCACCGCGCGGGAGACTGCCCTCGCTCGAGCCGATCTGCCCCGCCAACCTTGCCGATCCCTCCTTTCGCTGCCTTTGCCCCTTGCCTCGCAGCAGCCCAGGCATTCCCGCTGCACACGGACTTCGCCACTGGGGCGCACCCAAACGTAGGCGCCTGCGCTCACTCGCAGCCTGGCCGCTGCTTTGCGTGGCCCTCCGCACGCCGGAGAGGCTTCTTGCGCGCACACTCAACAAAACAAACAATCACTATTGGGGCGCTCAGAACTCGTCAGCGAAGCGGCTCGCTCCAAGGGCAGGCCCCCTGTGGGCCTCGTCGTCGCCCTCCGGAAGCGGCGCAATCGGTGACGTCCAGCCTTCGGCGTCCGCTTCACCGTCGAGCATGGGAGTTCGAATGCCGCCCGCGCCGAAGGCGCTGCCGCCGTCACCGGACCCGACAGTGCCCGAGTCCTCAGCCATGACGTCGTTCATGGCGCTGGCCGCACGCCCAGCCGGGCAGCAGCAGCACCACGCGCACAGCGTGCTCCCGGAGCCGCCCGAGGAGCCACTGGCTCGCGGGGCCCCCTTGACCAGCTTCCAGCGAGCAAGCATGGTCCGCCGCACTGCCTCGAGCGACGCGCCGCGCGTCTCCGGCACAAGGGCCATCACTGCGAGGAGGGTCAGGGCGCTCACTGCTCCAAACGCAAGAAACAGGGCTCCGACGCCGCGCCGGAGTCTCTCGTCGTCGTCGTGCTCGGGGCCAGATGCCGCGGTGCCAAGCGAGTCGATGGCCTCAAGCGCCAGCAGCGCCAGAACAAGCTGCACGCCCCAGTTGATGGACATGAAGATGCTAAACGCCCGCACACGGATCGCCGTGGGCACGATTTCGCTGAGCACCACGAATGTGGCGACTCCCGGCCCCAGGGCATAGGCGCAGACAAAGGCCACGATGCAGCCCAGCGCCACCCAGCCCACAATCTCCTTGTTCTCCGGCCCCACGGCCAAGAGGCACGCCCCCACGCCCAGGAGCACAACCACCATGACTGCGTACCCGCCCAGCAGTAGCGTCTTGCGCCCCAGCACGTCCATAAGCCACGCCCCGGCCAGCGTTGCGGCCACGTACACGCCGAACACGATGGCCGTGCTGGTCATGGGGTCTCCCACCTCGATGAACTCGAAGATGCGGCTGCTGTACAGGAGCAGCACGTTGAGGCCGCAGCAGTTCAGGCCCAGAATGAGCAGCGAGCCCACGAACACGGGGTAGAGCATGTGGCGGTGGGCCTCGCTACAGAAGAGGTCTCTCCAGCTCACCTGCGACGCGGACAGCAGAGGCAGCGCGTGGCCTGCGCCGGCCCCGGCCGCGTCGCGGAGGGTGTCGTCGCTCCCGCCGCGGGAGCGGCGAGGCCGCGAGCGGCTGCGAGAGCGGTGCTTGGCCGGCTTGGACTCCGTCGCGGGTAAGCCTTGCAGCAGGCTCGATCGGAGCCCGGGCTCTGGTGCTGGGCCCTGGATCGCGAAGGTCTCCTCCTCCGCGCCTGATCCGTAGTCCGTCAGCATTAGCGCGCTCACCTCTGTCAGCGGAGTGACTTCTGTGTCTGCCTCGGCCGCCCCAGCTGCGAAGCCGGCTGGGCCGGGTGCTCCTGCATCAGCGGCTGCGGCTGCGGCTGCGCCGGTGGCGGCGGCGGCGGCGGCGGCGGGAGAGGGAGCCGCGCTGTCGCCCCGCCCCGCCCCCGGCTGCCCGGCGGGAGGCGCCCAGGCTGACCCGCCCCCGCCGTGGCGCGCAGATGGCCGGCCTGCCACTGGGGCATGCCCCGGTGGCCCGAGCGACTTCACGTCCGGCTTGGGCCGTCGGCCCGCACTGGGCCCGCCCTCCGACCCGCGAGAGGGTGCCCTTCCTGCGCCCCGCGCCGACGCCGCGGGCGACGAGGAACCGATCCCCAAGTAGGGCCCCGCCTCGCTGGGCCCGCCAATTCCGTCGGCGAAGGATGTGGCGGAGGCGGGGATGCTAAACGTCCGTGCCGGCGACGCTGCTGGCGCAGTGGAGGGCGACGCAAAGCCGGCGTCCGACCGGCGAGAGCGCTTCCCCTTGCTCCTGCTGCGACGCGCCTGCCCGCGCCCTGGCAGCGGTGTGAGCTCGCCGGCTGCGCCGGCCTGCTCTCGCCTGGCTTCGCGCACCATGACGCGGAGCTCCCGGTTGACGTCGTACTCGAGCGGGCGCAGGCCCAGCAGCAGCAGCAGAGCGCGCTTGCGGCCTTCCTTGGGGTCGCGCCGAATCAACCAGCGCGGGGACTCTGGCAGCATCCCGAGGCAGCAGCCGACCAGCAACACCAGCGGCGGGGCGCTGCCCAGCCAAAATACGAACCGCCACCCGTTGTCCACGCCCCTCACAAAGGCCAGGCCGATGACACTCGAAAGCAGACCACCAAGCGCCACCCCGAACTGGTGCATCGAGGTGAGCTTGCCTCGGACTGCAGGCGCTGTCGTTTCGGCCAGCAAGACCGGGGCCACGATGCCCGTGAGCCCCGCAGCCAAGCCCGTCGCAAAGCGGCCTGGCAGCAAAAAGGCAAGGCCGGGAAAGCTGCACGCGATGCTCCCGGCAGTGAACAGCAGGGCAATCGGCCCGAGCAGCGTGGCCCGGAAGCCGAGCACCCATGGCACAACGTCCAGGAAGGACCCCACCGCCGCGCCCGCGATCGTCATGGACGACGCCAGCTGCTGCATTGCTGGCGACGAAAGCGCAGACACCTCTGCGGGGGCGCGGGGCGGGGCGGGGCCAGGCAGCGACTTTTCGCGCTCCCGCAGCATGCGGCGATGGCGCCTGCGCACCGCTCCCCAACTGCAACATGCGCCGCGCGCAGCCAGACGTGTCGCCGGCCGCGGGGCGGCTGCGCGCGACGCTCGGCGAGAGCGCCTCACCGTTGATCATGGCGCCGGGGTCGTTCGGGCTCTGTGGTAACAATTGGTTGAGCGCTGCTGTGTGCCAGCCGCTCGTCAGCGAGGCTCCGACCACGACGAACAGCGCCCCGGCCCACATCAGGGCCGGGATCTCGCCCTCGCGCCCAGTGATGCGAGACACATGCCGCGAGCCCCGGATGACGGGCGCCATGCCCGCTCCGGCGCGAGGCGCTGTGCTTGCTCGCAGCGACGGCTCTCGCGAGCCGCCGACGGGTCACTTGCCTTGCGGCAGGAACGAGTCTCTGCCCTGCGCGTGCTCGCCCGCGGGGGTCATCGAGCAACGCTCAAGGCGCCGATGCCGCGCGCCTCCCAAAGCTTGCGCGAATGTTCTGCCGGCCCGCGACGCCGCGGCGACCGGTTGCCTGGCGAATGAGGCGGCGCGGGCGGCGGCCACGCACACTCTCACACAGCAGCTTCGCGCGATTGGGCTCGATCTTTGCAAGGTTCGCGCCAATATGCGAATCAAACCCATTCCTTGAGCTCATCGGGCAGGCAATCCACGAGGAGCTGGGACATTCCCTCCTGCAGCAGCCGTGCAACTGCCGCGGCCGTGCTTGTGCCAGAGGGCAACCCGTCCGAGCGGGCACGCCCGGCAGCCAAGGCCCGAGCACGCTGCTGCCGCACGGCGAGCGGCTCGCGGAGCGTGGCTCCTGCAGGAGGCGGCCGCCACCAATCCGCGCGGCTGGCTGCCAGCGCGGCGTTCCACCTGTTCCTCGCGCCGTCGACGAGCTGCCTTGCCTCCGCCCCCTCCGCAGGATCCGCACCGTGCGGGGTGCCACGGCTGCCGGCTCCGCCGCCCTCCACGGCCGCGGGCGAGCCCCGGTCATCCAGCAGCACCGGCTCGTCGTCAAGCAAGCTGCCTCCGTCGCATGCTTCCTCGTCGTCAGCAGCCAGCGCCGCAGGAGCCTCCTCGCCCTGCGACGCGCGAACCGGCTGCGCAGGCCGCACCGGCTCTCGGCCAGCACCGGCCGCCGAACCTGCAGCGGGCGCTTCGGGTCGCTCCAAGCGCGTCTGCACGGCCGTGCTCCGCTGTGGCGCGGAGGCTGCGGCCGGGGCTCCGGCTTGCTTGCGCGGGCGCTCTGAACCGGCGCTGGAAGCGTGCGGCGCCGGGTGGCCTTCTCGCGGCAACACTGGGCACGCTGTGCCGTCCCTGGCGGAGGTGCTGCGCTCCAGATGCGCGTCCATTGCGCCCCTGAGGGGCCGAAAGCCGGCAGCGGCCAGCCTGATTCCCACCACTGCCACTGGCAGCGTGTACTGGTCAGGCTGCGCGGCCAAGAGCGAACGAAGGGCCTGCTGCATCGCTGCATGGCGCCTCTCCGCAGACGCGACCAGCGCGTCCGTGGGGGCGCCGTCCTCCACTGCATCCGGCGTCTCTCCCGGAGCACACGCGGCAACGAGGCCTCCCTCCCAGGCCCAGCCAAGCGACGAAAGGACCTTGGCCCCAGCCGCTGCAAACGCGGCCTTTGCTGCGACCGTCAAGGCCCGAGCGAGCGCCTCGGCCCGGCCGCTCTCGCCGTCCGCCGCCTCTTCGCCCGGACGATGCGTGCCGTTTCCGCGCCCTCCTCTGGCAGCATTCGCGTCGGAAGCCGGGGCAGCGCCCCCTTGCACTTGCTGCATTGGAGGAAACGCCACTGTTGCGACCAGAGGGCCGCATTCCCGGTGCCGAGGCGCGGACAGCGACGCGTCCCGCTGCGTGCCCCTCGCCGACTCAACCTCCCCGGGCGTGCGAGCCCTGCGCGTCCCACCTTGTTGTGGCGGGGCCGTCACGACCACGCCCCTACTGGCCCTCTGAAGGCCCCCCGCCGACCCGCCGCGATGGCTGGCCGGGGGGCAGTCCGAAACCACGGTTGCGCCCGCCACCGCCCTTGCCCACAGGGTCCCGTCCGCGCCGTCGGGCCTGTTCGGCGCATGAGGCATGGCGCCGGCACGACGGGCCGACCCGTTTGCTTCTCCGTCTGCGCGCCACAGCCCCAAGGCGGCCGCAGGGGGCTCCCACGGGCACGCGCCCTCGGGCCCCACGCCAGCCAGGGCCGCGCCACCGTCCCCCCCACCAGACAGGCGCCCGTCGCTCCAACCCAGCACTCGCGTCCTGGGCAGCGGCTCGAGCACAGTCACCCCCACCGCCAGCTTGCTCGGCCAGCGAGAGTGCTCCGCGGCGTCGGCCAGCACTCGGCCCGCTAGGTCGAGCGCAAGCACGCGGACGAAGCGCCGAGCGCTCAGCCAGTCCCACGGGGCCAGCGGCAGCAGCCACCTGGGCTCCGCGTCTGGCCCTGCAGCGCCCACGCCCCGGGCCCGGTCGCTTGCGGCAGACTGCGCGCTGTCCGCAAACCCAACGGCGCTGCCGCTGGCCGCGTGGCCGCCGGCCGAGTCCCTGACGCCCGACGCCACATGGTCCGGACGGCCGCGCGGCGGCCTGTGGGGCTCCTCCCCAGCGTGTCCGGCCTCCCTGCCGCGCTTGGCCGCTCTCGCGCGGGGGCGCAGGTCCCCTGGCCCCGCCGAACCGCCGCCGCCCTCGCTGTGGCCTCCGGGTCGCTCGGCCGCAGCGGCCTCCCTGGCTCGTTGCATCGCAGCCCCGGCGGCAGCGGCGCGCGCTGCTCGTGAAGAAGGCGCAAAGCCACCAAAGGACGACCCGGCCATGGCCGCAGCATCCTGATTGCGACCGGCGGCACCGCCGCTGCTGCTGTGGTTGTTGCTGCTGCCGCTGCCGCTGCTGCTGGTGCTGCTGTCAGCATGGGAGTCCCCTCTGTCGGCCAGGACGAAAGGGGTCAGCGCCATTTGGGACGCTACCACCGCTGGTGGTCCCCTGGGCGACACCTCCTCCGAGTCGCTCCACCGCAGCAACTGGTAGGCTGCCCGCCCTCGAGACTCTCCCAGAAGCTCAACGAGCCGACCAAGCGGCAGCGCCCTCCCCTCCGCCACGGTTCGGCACCCGGCCTCCCGCTCGAGCACGGCCGCAACGCCCCCCTCTCCCCCGCCCAGTGCTGGAAGCCTCCTTATCGGCAGAGCCGCCGGGTTCAGCGCCGCGTCCGCGAGGAACAGAGGCAGGCAAGCGATGCCATCGGGCTTGGCGCGCACGCAGGCAAGCTTCGCAACCAGCATGTTGCCGGCAACCCCGCAAGACGCCGTGAATCCCGTTGCGGCACGCACGGCCGCGCGCATCTTCGCGGCCAGCGCTGACGCCGCCAGCAGCAACGTGAGCTCCGAGGTGGCAGCCGACCGTGCCGCCCCGGACACTGCGTCGGCCCCGCCTGCTGCTGCTCCCAGTCGGACGGCGGCCGCCGCAGCAGCCGCAGCACCCCTTCCCGGGGCTCGCCCTGCGCCTCCCGGCCACGCGCTCTCAGACGCAGGCGGGGAGGCGAACGGCTCTGAGCAGGACGGCGCCACAACGCTGTCGGGGCCGGCGGGCGACGCGCGCTGGTGACCTCTGCCCAGCACGACGCACCCGGCCTTGGCTGCGGCCCTCTCGGCACTGGCCTCGCAGTTTGGTGCGGCAAGTGAGCGGCTGGCCTCGCTCGTCAGGTCCACGAAGAACTCGTCCAGGCCGTGCCGGCCACGCGCCACGACAGCCGAACGCGGCGCCGCAGCCCGCAGCGCCTCGAACACGCGCGCTGACGCCTCGCGGTAGTGCTGGTACGACACCTTGCCTCCGTCAAGCACGAGCGTGTGCGCCACAGCCACCGACGGAAAGTCGCGTCGCAGCGCGCTTGGAGCCATGTGCTTCCGGACGCCCAAGGCCCTAGCCGAGTGCGACACTGCGATAATGTCCTGGTGCTGCTGTACTGCGAGGGGCGCGCCCTCGGCTAGCCAAGGCATTCGCGATGCCTCCACCTGGCAAAAGAACGCGTCCATGTCAAAGCAAGCCACTGCTCGGGGGTGCATCATGGACCCCCGCGACTGCATCGCCATCACGCTTGCCCCGGATGCGCCTCGAGCCGGACGCCACAAGAACCGTCCTCGTCAGCCGTCGAATGCTCGTCCCAGTTGATTGCGCGATCAGGGCTGCTCGGGTGTCGGCTCCCGGCGTGGCGGCAACTGCCTGCCCCGCGCTCCCCCCCCTGGCCACCACCGCCACCGCCGCCACTGCCACTGCCCCCGTGGGCGTCCTTTCCCGGAAAAAAAAGGCTTCCAGTAACCTGCCCTGATTGCACCCGAGGGGTGACGCGGGCGCGTCTGCAAGGCCGGACGCTGGCAGAGCCGCGCGCCAGGCACACACATATTTGATGCGATCGCGAAGGTTCTCCAGCGCGCCGTGCAGCACTCCCAACCAGCTCACGTGGAGTTGGCATGCGCGCTGCCCTCTCGAAGGCTGCGACCGCACCTGCCCGCTTCGCGGTGGCGGGCGAAGCCCGCTCTTTGGCGACGGCGGCCGCCTCGGCAATGACGCACGCATCCGCGCCGCATCAGGCAGGTTCCCGCGCCTGCGAGACGAGGGCACGCACCACCTGGCGCAACTCGGAGCGCTTCCACAGACTCGCTACCCTGTCAAGCCACCTCAGCTCGCCGGACCCATCCCGCAAGGCCAAGATTGACGAGATCATCAGGGTCGATCACGCTGGCGAGACTGCCGCAGTGCGCATCTACGAGGGACAGGTGAGACCTGCAAGCGCTCTCAAGCTCATCGGCAGCCACCGGGTATGGAGCCGCAGTTTGCCCTCGATCAAACCACGCTGCTCGGTGCTGCCCCGCCGCTGCGCGGCCCGCGCAGATGTTCGTGCTGGGGCGGAACAAGGAGACCGCTGAGACGCTGGAGCACATGCGCATGCAAGAGGTGGAGCACCTCAGCGACCTCGACGTGCTGGTCGCAGACAGGCGCGTGCGGCCATCAGCTCTGCTTCCCGTGTGGGAAGTGGCTGGCTTTGCGCTGGGCGCAGTCACGGCCGCAATGGGCAAGGAGGCGGCCATGGCGTGCACGGTGGCAGTGGAGGACGTCATTGGGGGCCACTACAACGACCAGATCCGGGACTTGCTCGCCCGCGGGTGGGACGAGGAGGAGCTGCTTGCTTTGCTGAAGAAGAACCGGGACGAGGAGCTCGAGCACCTCGAAACCGCGACAGAGCTGGGGGCCGAGCGCGCGCCGCTGCACGCGCCCCTGACACAGATTATCAAGACGGGGTGCAAGGCCGCCATCGAGGTGGCCAAGGTCATTTGAAGCCGGTCGGGCGTGTGAGCGACCAGCACGTCGGCCGCATCCTCGTGCAAAGAGGTGCAGGAGGCCCTCGGGAGGGCGGGAGGCTTGGCGTGGGAGGAACTGCGGCGTTGGAGGCGATGTGTGTGAGCTGCTGTGCGTGGCACGGCTGTGTGTTCGTGAGCGATGTGATACTGGGGTGACGCATTGTTCCAACGCAAGCCCGTATGAAACGCCAGAACAGCGGGCGCAACCAAGCGCACTCCCGGCCCCGCAAGACAGGCACGCTCCTTCTGGGGTGCGGGGTACAAGGGGGTGGCGCGAGGCGCTCGCGGCCGCCGCTCCGCAAGTAGGTCCAATCAGCTCTGCGACACTCCGAGCACCGGCTCTGCCAAGGACCTTGCCGGCGCGCTGGCCAGGCGCCAGCCATGGGCGTCTGCTTCGCTGTCGATGGCCGCGTGCTCCGCCTCCCACAGGGAGCCGAGCGAGTCCACGGGCGTGGGAGAGCGCAAGCCGAGCGCAATCGCCGGGCCCGCAAGGCGCGTGGGGACGGGCATGAAGTACGCCCGGACGGCGCGGAGCATACGCGAGCGGTACCGAGCTGGCGCCTGCACTGTCGCGTCCGACTCGATAATGCTCTTGAAGGCGTGCTCGATAAACTTTGTGGTTGTGAAGGTGTTCGCGTAGTCAATGATGCCCACGACGATGCGGCCCGCCGAGGAGTTGACGCCCACCAGCAGCGAGTAGTCCATGGCCCTGCAATCGCAGAGGAACTCCGTGTCGCCGCGCAGGCCGTCCATGAGCACAGCCATGCTCGTTTCTGCGAGTGTGGGCGAGGGGGCGGCGCGGGGGCGGGAGTGTGACATCGCGGGCGAAGCGCATGGGAGCGGCAAAGGCGGGCAGGAGCAGACCGAGCGATCGGCGTGCAGACTCTGGGCGTCGACGGCCTGGCTTTGACAATGCCGACGCGGCGACGCGTCTCGGGAGCGAGAGGCATGGGGAGCGGCGCAGGTGCCTGTTCGAGGCGCAGCGAGGGCTCACCGGTGAGGGCGAGGGGCTGGCCCTCCGTGAGCATGAGGAAGTCGCTGTCGAGCAGGACCGTGCTCTTCTCGGCCTTGTCCGGGCTTGCGCCAGCACCCGTGCCGGCCGCGTCGGGACCCGCGGTGGGTCCGACCCCTGGGCTCCGGTCGGCGGCCAGCCCCGCGGCCTGCGGCCCGTGCTCCGCCTGCGCGGCTGCATGCGCCCGCTCGGACTCCGCGTGCCTGGCCCGGTTGATGGCCTCGCGGGCCTCGTCCGAGGCTTGAATGTTCCTGGCCTTGCCCTTGAGGTCGAACTTGAGGCCGCGAGGCACCGTGGTGCCGTACCACAGGTTCTCCATCACAAGCACGTTGCGCGTGAAGCTCTTGGTGGTGGGGCCGCGAGCGCGCGAGAAGCGGGCTGCAGCGCCTTGGGGCGTCGGGGGCGTGAAGGACACGTTGACCTCGAACGCGCCGAGGATGCGGACGAGGAAGGAGGGACGGCGGCTGCGAACCAGGCGCGGCGCCGCAGCGGAGCCGTCGAGGTGGCGCATGTCCGGGTCGACGATGCTCCCACACAGGGCCTCCCGCATGTGGTCGAAATAGGCGAGGGCGTTCCGCGTGAAGCCGGTGAACTCGTTTCGGCTCACGGCCTTGACCACGAACCGGTGGTCTTGAGACCGCTCGAACGTCGACCCCGACTTGCCCCCCGACGTCCTCCATGCGCTGGAAATGGCCAGGGACTCCACGAAGGAGCGCTGGGAGCCAAGGCAAAGCTGCCTGAGCGCGTGGAAGTGCGTCGCCCACAGGCAGGAGACGCGCAGCTTGACGCTTCCGTCGCGGCCCTGGCCCTCGCTCGCCACGACGACGTCCTGCCCCACGCTGCTGAGCAGGATCTCCTCCGGCGTCAGGGCCAGCGTGCGCCCGAAGCAGCCCCGGGACCACAGCGGGTGGGTGGGCTCGAACACTGCGCCCGCGTCCTCGGAACCCTCCCGGGCCGCTTCCGGCAGCGGCGGGAGGCACCCGCCGGCGGGAGGCGGCGTGTCGGACGTCTGCGTGTGGCTGGCCGCGCTTGCTGCCGCAAGGGCGCCCCTCTGCTCGCCCGACCGCTCTGGCCCGAGCGGGCGCTCGGCGCCGACGTCGCCCGACCCCTTGGCGGTCGGGGCCTCCTCCAGCAGAGACCCGGAGGGCTGCATGGACCCGTCTGTCAGCGCGCTCGAGGAGAGAACGGACAGCTCGCGGGCCAGCCCGTCCCCAGTGCTGCGAGACGTGTGACCGCCGCCGGGGTACTTTGCTGCCCCGTCGTCTGCGCCCGACGCGGTGGGCGACAGCTTCGCCCCGCCCGTGGACGACGTGGCAGCCCGAAGACGGCCCCGGAGGCTGCTAAGCGTCTGGCGGGTGCTCACGCGGCGGAGCTCGTAGCGAGACGGCTGCCCGCCGCTCCTGCCCTTCTTGTCGCTGGTGCCGGACCCCTGTGACGCCGAAGCCGAGAGCTTCGCTGCGGTGGACCCGCGAGCCGTCGCGCTCTCTTTGTGGGACTGCACTGCGGCCGCCTCGGCGCCCTCGCTGGCCCGCTTGGCTGCAAGGCGGGACTTGGACACGAGGTCGGCCGGAGTGGCCTCTTCCTCCGCCAGCTCCTCCGAGCCGCGCCACTGGCCGCTGCGCAGCAGCGCGATCCTGCCGAGGGCGCCGCCAAAGGCGCCGCCCTTCCGGCCGCGCACGACAGGCGAGGCCGGCTGGGCGGTGGCCAGCTCTCGGGGCGCGCTGCGAGAGGGGCCGGCCGCCCCGCTGCTGCGGCTGCGAGCCCCGCTGCTATGCAGCGCCCGCCGCGCCGAAGTGCGCGCCATAATGAGGCCGTCGGCAGCTTGCGACAAGTGCCGAGCCGCTCCCCTCTCGTCGGCCATGGCGGCCGGGCCGCTCTTCACCGCCACCCCGGACTCGGCCGAATGCCCCAGAGTCTCGGAGAACACTCGCACCGGCTCCGGCTGGTCAAGCGTCCCCGCCTCCGTGGCCGCGGCGAGAGCAGCGCCGGCGGTGCGGCCTGCGGCGTCCGCGCCCTCGCCGCCACCCTGCTGCCTCGCAGCGGCTTCCGTGAGCGCCGTGGCAGTCGCCGCAGCTTCTGCCTTGGCCGCTCCAGGCAGCCGGACGCGACTTGCAGCCGGAGGAGGCACCTCCACGGAGAAGCGAACGCCCTTTACCAGCGCTCGGTCTGCTGCGACATCGAGAGAGCGCGACCGACGAGCGCTGGACCCGGAAGAGCCGCCCTCTCGCGCTGGGCTCCACGCCGACGGCCTGCCGCGCGACGAGCTTCCGCCGGCCTTGCTGCCACCTGCTTCGTCCGCGCTGCTGCCCGGCGACACTGCGTCGGCTGCGGCGCCGGCGGAGTCGGCCCCCCGCGGGGCGCGAGTGGGGTTCTCTCCATCGGCGTTCTGCTGCGAGGCGGGCTTGCGCGAGCCCACGCTCACGGCGCGTCGCCGAGCAGCTGAGGCGTGGGCTGCCTTGACACTTTGCGGCGCGCCGTCCTGCCACGAGGCCTTTGCGGTGGGGCTGGCGGGGGGCGACGATGGAGCCTCGCCGTCGCTGCCGGCAGGTGTCCTTGCCGCTGCCGTCGCCCCCGCCGCGGGCACAGCACCGGATGCCGTTGATGCGGCCGCGCTGGCAGGCCCGCTGGGTTCCGCCGGGCTGGGGGGAGGGGACTTTGGCGACTCGACGGGCCGGCGGCCTCTGGCAGAAGACGCGCTGATGGCTGCAGCCACAGCCGCAGCCGTCGCTGCGCGTGAGGAGGCCGAGCCCCCTTGCGGAGCGGGGTCCTGCCGCAGCTGAATGTGGCTGACTCCCTCAGTCAGGCTCTGCCAATACGACGCGGAGAGGAGCGCGTGAGCCACGACGGACCCGCTGAGGCTGGGGTCGAGCGGCGCAACGCTCCCGTCAACGCCGGGGGCCAGCCCAAAGTCGGCAGTCCCGCCCCCGACGGCAAGCTCCATTCCGGGGAAGAGGCGAGTCACCACGGGGACCTTGCCGCGGGTCGCGTCGCGCTGGGGACTTTGCGGGACAGGTGTGGGCGCCTTGGCTGCAGCGGACGCCGCTGCGTCCGCAGCAGCCTTCGCCGCTGCCGCTGCAGCGCCTCCGGCCCCGGCTGCTGGCGCGCTCGCCGACTCCGCGTGCCCTGCAGGCGTCGTGGAGGGAGTCACTCCCGAGCCCGCGGGTGCCGGCGCAGCTCTCGCTCCGGGGTCGGACGTCGACGGCGTGTGGGCAGCGTCGGCATCCGAGTGTGCCGCGGAGCCGAACCCCGGCTCCCCGCCGCCGGCAGTGGTGCCCCCGAGAGACGCCAGCCCTCTGCTCCTTCGGTGCGACGACTCGGATGCATTGCCCGTCTCGGATGGGGCGTCCGTGGCGTCAAAGCTCCTCGAGCCGCTCGCGGCGTCCGAGCGGCCAGCGCGGGGCTCGCGCGACTCGGACGCGCTCGTGGCCTTCCCGCCAAACGCCGACGGCGTGTCGGCCTCAGACGCTGAACCGTCTGCAGCAGGCGCGCTCCCGGACGGGTCGCCGCCCTCGCCGGAGTCGCGCCTCCCCGCCTCGGGGCCAGCGTTCCCAGGGCGCGAATCCGACGACGCCTGCTCTCCAGACTCGCTGGTGCCCGTGCGGCTCTTGGAACTCTGCTCAAGCTGCGCCATCCACGCGGCCGGCAGAGCCCTCGACGACCGCACCCCAGCGCCGGGGCCTCGCAGGCTGCGCGATGCGGTTGGCGGGTACCGTCCCGTCGCTGCGGTGAGAGTGGCTGACGCGGACGTGGGGTTGCTGCGCTTCGTCGGCGGGGGCGCGTCTGTCTGCCTGCGCGCCCTCGGCTCGGAAGCGTCACCGCCCCCCACAAGCCTCGCAGCAGCATCCGCGCCCCCCGCAGTGACGCCCCCGGGAATGCTGTCTCTTGCGGGGCCGAGGGTCGGAGAAAGTGGCCCTGCCGTCGAGTTGGAGCGCCGCGACGTCGAGCGGGCCACGTGCTGGCCCGCCAGTGTCGCACTCTGCAGCTGCTGCTGCAGCTGTTGCTGTTGCTGCTGCTGTTGCTTGAGCTGCATCTGCAGCTGCGGTGAGAGCGGCAGCGTCGCGGCAGCGGAGGCGGGCGCTGGGGCCTGTTTGCCGGCCCCAGACTGCTCGAGGGCCTGCTTGATGGACGCTGGCGGCCCCAGGTTGACCACGGCCCCCACAACGGGCACGCCGGTTCCAAAGACCTTGTCCACCACAAGTTCAAGGCGGGCCAGGGACTCTTCCGCGGCGTGCGCCCTGGTGGCCCAGCGCCAGGCCGCGGTGGAGGCCGCGAGAGCGTCACAGCTCGCGTCCTCGTCGCAGCCGGACCACAGCCGGGGAAGAGCTGCCCCGGCCTCGGCCGCCGCCGTGATGGCTGTGGCTCGCGCGACTGCAAAGTCTCTGGCGGCTTTGCTGGCTGTGGCGACCTCGACCGCCAGCTCGATGGCAGTGACTCGAATCTCGTCCGGGGTGGTGAACCGCGCTCCGGGAAGGTTCTGCGCTCCGAAGGGCGAGCCCCGCCCAGCGGGCCCGGCGCCGGGCCTCGCTGGTGTCGAAGGGGCGCCCTCGCCGGTGTCGGCCGTGCGGTTTGCATGGGCGCGGGAGGAGGACGCGATGGAGGCCTGGTCGACTCCCAGCGCGAAGCAGCAGCGCTCGTGCCTCTCCATTTGGCCAGAGTGGACCCGGCTCGCCTCGGACAGCAGTGCGGCCAGGCGCGAGTCACGCTCCTTGGCCGCCCACGACTCCGCCCTCGGCAGGATCCGCCGGGTGGCCACCTCAAGAACTGGCACAGGAACGTACCGGAATTCCACCGCGTGAGCGCCGAGCACAAACATGCGGCGAACCTGCGAGGCGGCCGGCAGCAGGTGGCCGGTGACAGCCGGCTGGTAGGCGGCGACGGAACGGTTGCACAGGAACATCTCGACGAATCGCGTCAGGGAGAGCTGGCCTGCGCCGCGCGAGAGGAGGCAGGCCGGAGAGCGAAGGTTCTGCTTGGGGCACGTGCCGAAACAGAGCACTTCCGTGTCCGACACCTCGCTCATCGGCAGGATCCTCAGCGTGGGGCGCCGCATAAGCTCCGCGCGCGAGTGCTGGCCAGCCGACGCCCCGGCACCTGGCGCTGCACCGCCTCTTCCGCGCGGCGAGTTGCTCCCTGAGCGAGGCTGGGCCCCCGGCCGCAGCATCGGGGAGGGCGGCACAACGCTGGCCTTGCCCGCGCCGGACGAGGCGCCCGAAGCTGCCTTCCCTGCCGAAGCAGCGTACCCGCCGCCATCGGGAAGCAGCCGCGGCGACGCCGCGACGGAACCGCCCGAGGACGCCGAAGCACCGGTGCGCAGTCGCTCTGGCAGAGCCGGGCTCCGCATCACTGCGGGCAGTGGCTCCGTGGGGGGGGCGTGGTCCGCAACGTTGACTGCTCGGCCCAGCCGCACCACCCTGGCCTCGATGCGGCCTGTGCCGAGCCACCAAGTCCGCGTCGTGGCCAGGGTGTTGACCCGCTTTACCACGGCGGTGCCCGCGTCGGCGAGCCCAAACAGGGCCACTGGACCAGGGAAGCCGCTGTCGTCGTCCTCGTCCTGGTCCAGCACCGGCACGTCAATCGTCGCCGAGCCTGCAACGCTGTGGAGGAACTCTGAGAGAGTGGTATCGCCCGGGGCCCCAGCGCGGCAGATGCGCCACACCGGGGAGCAGCCGAGCACCGGATGGGACTTCCCGTGGTTGTCGCGGTGGTATGGCGACTTGCTCACGGTGACCGTTTCTGCCATGGCGAGCACCTCGAGGGGCTCGTCGAGACCAACCCCGGGAACGTCGGCGCCTAGCTCGGGGCGAGAAAGCTCCGAGAAGATGTCAGACGTGGCCCAGGGAGGGGGGGCACTGGCCGCCGCTGCCTCTGCCTGCCTCTCGAACCCGGCGAGGCCGGCCCCCACGGCCTCCAGGGCTTCTGACACGTCCTGAGACGTCAGGGGCGGCGCGAGGGAGCGCAGTCTCGCCGCACCGCCCTGCCGCTGCTGGGATGGGGCCGGCACGGACGCTGCGGACGCGCCGGCCTTGGCCTCGCTCGCCGGCTGCAAGTCGCCGCCTGCGCGGCTGCCATGGCCCGCACGGTGCGCGGAGCTTTCAACCTGTTGCTCGCACCGGCGCCGCCGCCTGCTGTCCGCCAGCAGCCACGCGCCAGGCCGGGAGAACGACAGCGCCGCAGAGACGGCCCTGGGCACCACGGGGGCGGAGTCCGCCAGGCGAAAGAGCAGGTCCTCAGACGCCTTGTCGCGCGATGCAGCGAACGGGGCCAGCGTGGCGGCGTGCACGCAACGCAGCGCCAGCCTCAGCGGCCGGCGCCAGCCAGCCGTGTCGGGGCTCGCGGAGTCGCCCATCAGGAAGTGGGGGAGGGGAACCACGGTCATGGGGGGGGCAGCAGCCGGGCCGGCCGTGGCCGCGAGGACGATCGAGCCGGCACAAGCCGCGGCTGAGGCCTCCGTCAGGAACGCCGCTGCTTGAGGCAGCGACGGGTTGCGTGCCTCCTCGGCAGCGCGGAGGGCGATGGAGATGGCTGCGGACGCTGCGGTGGCCACGGCCCCCGACACGGGGTTCCCGGCGGCGGCTTGCTGCTGTAGAACACGCCGGGCGCTGGCGATGGACACGGCGGCAGCCGCGGCTGCCCTGCGGCCCAGGCCGAGCTCGTTGTGCAGCCTGGGACCAAGCTCCGGCAGGGAAGTCCGGGCGACGCGCATCAGTGCCTCCGCTCGCTGAGGCATGGCGGCGCGAAGCGCGGCCACCCGAGCCAGGTCCTCTGGGAGCCCGGACGCGGCTGCAGACGCGGTTGCCGCGGCCTCCATACGAGGCGAGAAGAGGACGAAGGGGAGGACAAGCCCAATGGCCGCCTCAAGGCGCGCGGCGGCCGCGGACGAGAGGATGGGCAACGCCGCCGGTCCCGCCGCAATGGGGGCGGGGCTGGGAGTGGCCGAGCGCCCGGGGGCGTCGCCGACGCTGTCCAGCCTGAACTCGTCTCGCGGCCCCCCTCCTGCCGGCGCAAGGCCGGCACTCGACGGCTTCGCCTCGGGATCGGTGCCGTTGGACTGCGCGCGTGGCAGGTCCAGCGACGGGGCATCAGAGCGCGGGCCGGAAGGGTGTGCGGGCGGAGCCCCCGCAGCTGGCGCCGGCGCTGCAGGCGCCGTCCCCCACGTCCCCCTCACCGCAGCGTGCAAGGCCGCGCTGGGAACGTCCTCCCTTTGCTTCGACACAGCAGCTCGAAGCGACGCTTCCGGGGATGCGGCGGGCGCCGACGGGCGGGCGCCGACTCTTCCGCTCACTGCAATGCCGGGGCCTGGCACACCGGCAGCTGAGACCGCGGCCAGGCCGGGCACAGCGTCCAGGGGGCGCAGCGGGGGTGACTGCGCTGGCGACGGCGGTACCGCGGCGCGAGTCGGCGCGGCCCGATCGGTCTCAGGGCGGGGTGGCAAAGACCCAGCTGCCAAGGCGGACGCACGGGCAAGAATGGGCGCGGCCGCAGCGGGCAGGGAACCGGGACGGTACTCCTGCGTGGCCGACGAGGACCCGCGCAGCGACTCCCGCAGCGCCGACGGGACTGCCGTGGAGACTGAGGCGGTGCTATGGGTTCGCTGCTGCTGCTGCTGCTGCTGCTGCTGCTGCGCACCAGAAAAGGTCGCCTGCCCCTGAGGTCGCCGGCCATAGTGGTCCGCGAGAATGGCCCGGGCTATGGCAGGGTGGGCGAGGCCCATGTCCACAAGGCAAGAGGCTTCGCAAACGGTGGTGTACACGACGGGCAGGATGGCCCGGAGGGCTGCCTTAGCAGACTTGAGAGCGGCGGGGCCTCCGCGCAGAATCACAGTGCAGCCCTGCTGCCCTGGGTTGGCGTCGACGCGCATAAGCGACGCTGTGGCGGCCCGCATCGCGCGGGCTCGCTCCACCACCGCGCGCGTTGCTGCAGAGGCGCTCTCGCCTGGGTGGAGGCCAGCAACGCGCCCGAGCCCGCCACCGACCTGAACCTCGGCCTCTGGAAAGGACGTGCCGGGAGGCAGCAGCGAAATGGGCTCCACACGAAACCGCCGGGCGCGGCCAATGACGGCCGCCCGAGGGAGCTTGTCCAGGTGGTTCACCGAAGGCACGACTGCCGCGCCTGTCGCGCGGGACACACGGACAAGCACGCCCCGCTTCACGAAGGGAACCGCGACCACTCCTTGCATCGCAAGCTCCTCGAGCACAGGCCGGGCAATGCCTTGCGAGCAGAGTACGAGCGTCGGCTGGAGCGCCGCGATTTTGCGCACCAGCATGCCGCAGTAGACGTCTTCCTGCTGCAGCACCGCCTGCATGCGGGTCATGCCGAATTCGACCATGCCCGCAGCAATGTGAGCGGCGCTGCTGCCGGCATCGCCGCTGCCGCCGCCGCTGCCGCCGCCCCCACCACCAGAGCGATGGGCGCCGCCGCTATCGTTTCGCCCGTCGCCGCCTGTGCGAACAGACTGGTCGCCTCCGCCGCCTGCGCCGCCTCCACCGCCAGCACCGCCGCCACCACCAGAAGCACGACCGCCTCCGGCCCCGCCGCCAGCCCTGCTCTTGTCCCCCGCCGACCGGGAAGGGGTGTCGTCGTCGGCCCCGTACCCGTGCATGCCCCCATCGTGCGCCGTCTGCCCCGCATGGTCCATATCGTGGCGGTGCCCGCCTCCGAAGGTCAGCGCGTCGTCCAGCAGGAGCACCCGCGGGGCTCGGACGTCGGGCGCCATGCCCTTGAGCGGCAGAGCCTTCCGGAACACCACGCCTCGCACCAGCGCGCAGCAGCCGGGCCAGGCCCCCACGGCAGCGTACGCGGCCGCCTGCTTCTCCCAGGGAGACGGCGCTGCTGCTGATGCTTGCTCTGTCTCATCCTTCCCCGCTGCAGGTGCGGCGTCTGCCCCCGCCGCCTCGGCAGGCTGTGGCCGCGCCTGCGGCAGCTGCTCGCCGTCCTCCCTAACTGGCAGCGCGCCGGGGGCCTTGCGGCTGGAGCCCTGCCCTGACTTCGCCTGGCCCGGAGAGGGGCCGCGTGCTCGCCCTTGGTCCGGGCTGTCGTGGAACAGGTCTCGCCCGGCGTCTGCCTGAGAGGCAGGAGCGCCGGTCCCGCCGCCTCGAGGGCCACCAGCCCCAGCGGACTCGGCCCGGGGCAGCACCGCCTCAAGGGGCTCTGCGAGGCCCATTGAAGCCGCGTGCTGCCAAGCTGCGCCCATGTCGCCGCGGGGGCCGCCCCGCAAGGTCTTGATCTTCACTGTGGCTCGGGGGTCGCTGGGGTCGCCCGCCCTCACATCCGGGGCTGCAGTTGCCACCGCCCTCCAGGCGAGGCTGGTGAGCAGGACGGCCCAGTGGCGCCCGTGTCCTCCTGCCATGAGAGCAGGGGAGGTCCCCACAATGCGCCAGGCTGCCTGCGCCGAGTGGATCTGCGCCCATCGCAGCATGCAGTCTCGAGCAGCCGCCTGCGCAAGCGTCGTGGGCGGCCGGAGCAGCGGCGGCGGTGGCGGCCTGTGCCCGCCCGAATCCGCAAAGCGCGACGGCGCCGATCCGGGGCCGGACCAGGCGTGCGAGTGAGCCAGCGTGCCCCAGGCAGCAGCGGCAGACGCCGACCGGAGGCTGCCGACGCGGCCGGACACCGCCCATACGGCGTCCTTCGCAGCGACACCAGTGGCGGACGGGGCGGTCTCAAGCGCTCGCCCAACTCGGCGCGCGGGCGCCGAGCCTTCGGCAGAGCCGGCTCCCGAGCCGAGGGCGGGCTGGTTCCCGACGGCCGATTGAGAGCCAGGAGTGGCATGCGAGCCGACCCCGCTGCCGCTGCGCGCGTCCTCCGGGTGGCCCGTTCCCCGGGAAGCTGGGTCAGGCGTCCCGCTGGGCCTGGATGCCGGGCCGTGCGGCCTGCCCTTGCCCGCATCGGCCCCGCCAGAGGACGACTGGCCGGCCGCCAGCGCCAGCCGAGTGGCCGCGGTCGGGCC
Source organism: Cafeteria roenbergensis (assembly GCA_008330645.1). Taxonomy (NCBI): domain Eukaryota; class Bigyra; order Bicosoecida; family Cafeteriaceae; genus Cafeteria; species Cafeteria roenbergensis. The sequence continues at coordinate 767,072 of VLTN01000004.1, read as the reverse complement.
AAGCTGTGCCGACCTGCTTGCAGCAGCTGCAGCCTGCGACCCGGGCTTGCTGCCTCGGCCGATGGCGCGCGTCTCGAGGGATGTTTCGATTGCAAAGCAGCCGTCGCAGACGCGGTCGCGCGTGCCAAGCCCGTACTTGGACCCGTCGAAGCGGTGAGACGAGCACGCGTTGCAAAAAATGCGCCCGCAAAACCTGCAGTGGTGCCTTCGACGAAACCAGCCGAAAGGCGCGCCGCACTGCGTGCAGGCTGAGGCGGACTCGTCCGGCATCCAGTCTCCGCCGCGGCCGCGGGTCGTCAACGGGACTGCGGCGCGCGCAACGGCCGAAAGGGCAAGAGGATGGGAGTACAGGCGCACCCGCGCGCGCCGCGCGACAGGCCCCGCCTGCTCCCCGCTTGCACGCCGCGCGCAGCAAGCATTCGGACGCACACGGCAACCCCGGCGCGGCGCGAAGCCTCACTTGACATGGATGCAGCCTGGGAACGCCCGGCCCCGTTCCCGTGGGGCCCGAGCTCCCTGCGACTGGGGGCTGGCCCGCCCTGGCTGGTGCCGGGCCGCGGGCGGCTTGCTGGCTGGCTCGGCAGTGCAACATGGCGGCCCGTCGGCTCTGCTCGCAGTTGCGATTCCGCGCCCGGCGGTCAGCTGTGCAATCCAGCCTCGGCGCCGACGCAGACGCGCGGCGCGCCTTGTGCAAGCTGCAATGCCCCTGGCCGCACTGCGTCTCTGCCTTGGCTCGGCATGCGGCGGTCGCTCCCGGGCCTGGGACAGGATCTAGCCGCGGGCAGCGGTCGCTTGCACTCGCGAGTCGAACAAATTAAGCAGCAGCCCACAGCGCGCGTTCGAGGTGGCAGTGAGCAGCGCCCCGGGGGAAGCGCACCGATGCGCGCGCGCCTGGAGCGCGACGACGATGCCCGTCGATGCAGCACACGCCGCACCTCGCCACCGGGCGCACGCCTCGAGTCGAGCAGGATGCCCAGGGCTCGTCCAACCCGCAGCTGCGCTCTGCCGCGCCCGACGTCGCACTTTCGGCAACTTGAGCATCGGCCAGGCTCACTCGTGCAAGCTCTCGTCGGAGCTTCACACAGGGAGCCGCAGTTCGGATCCCCCGCCTGCAACCATGACGGACAAGAAGCCCCTTCTTTCGGGCAACGTCAAGGAGGCCGCCGACCGGGCCGATGCCGCGGAGCAGCTCATCTTCGAGTCCGTGAGCCAGCCGAAATGATCGCGCCTCGTCTTTTGCCGAGGGCTGCACCCGCCCGCCCCCCGCGAGCCTGGCCCGGCCGCGGGTCCGTGGTCGAGGAAGAAGGCGGGAGGCTGTGTCTTGTGCCCGAGGGGCATCGGCCGGGAAGCCCTTTGGGGCGGAACCGTTGGCGAAGGGACGTTGGGGGCGGTCCGCAAGCCGCTTCGCTCTCGTGGCGCGCAATTGGTCGGCCGGCTCCCTGGTTCCCCGGAGCCGCCGAGATGCGGGCGGGCATGGTACCCGCTTGAAGCCAGTTCCAACGGGCAGTCCTGTGGGGGTGCGGTGCCAGTGGCCAGCGCCGCCGGCGAGGCTTGCGCGCTGGGAGCCGCCAAGCCGCGCGTCGCGGGGTGCGAAAGTGCCAACGGCCCTCCCTCCCCTCGGGGTCAGCGCCACGCCAGTGTCTCGGCGGCCTTGCCTCCAATCCATTCACCGAGGCGCCCCACGGTGCCACGGCCCGGGGGCGGCCGCGAAGCCTCCCTCGACATGCCGCGTCACGATTGCCATGGCCGGCTTGAAGCTGCCATGTTGAAGTTGAAGCGATGCCGGCAGCTGCTGCGGATTTGCCAAAGTTTCGAGGGCCGCCGGCAACCCGCCATCTCGCTTCCGCCTCGCCCTCTGCCCCTTCCCCATCCTCGCTGCGCTGCAGGCGGACCTCGAGAACGGTCTGAGCGAGGCACGCGTGGCCGAGCTCATCGAGGAGTTCGGCTACAACGAGCTCGAGGACGATGAGCTGAACCCGTTCCTCAAGTTCCTTTCCTACTTCTGGGGCCCCATGCCCATCATGATTTGGATTGCCATCATCATCGAGGTGATCAAGGCCTCTATCACCGGCGACGGTGTCGAGGACTGCATTGTTCTCAGCATTCTTCAGGTTGTGAACGGCACTGTGGGCTACGTCGAGGAGCTCAACGCCGGAAACGCCATTGCTGCCCTCAAGGAGAAGCTCGCGCCGGAGTGCACCGTGCTTCGTACCGTCGGTGGCCGCGTGACCCGCGGCAAGTTGAAGTCCCGCGAGCTCGTGCCGGGCGACGTTGTGGAGCTCAAGCTTGGCGACGTCGTGCCCGCCGACTGCATGCTCACCGGCAACCCCGAGGACAAGGAGGACCAGCTTCAGGTTGACCAGTCTGCCCTGACCGGCGAGTCCCTCCCCAAGACCATGTACGCGCACGACAAGCTCAAGATGTCCTCGCTCATCAAGCAGGGCGAGATGAAGGCTGTCGTCGTTGCCACCGGCAAGAACACGTTCTACGGCAAGGCCGCTGGCCTCATGAAGATCGACGATGCCCAAGGCCGCTTCCAGAAGATTCTGTTCCGCATCACCCTCGGCCTTCTGTTCCTCTCCCTCATCCTCTGCGCCATCATCTTCACCGTGCTCGTGGTCAACGGCGCCTCGACCGTGCCCAAGCTCCCCGGCAACTCTACCGTTCTCCGCGCTCTGTCCGTGGTGATCGTGCTGCTCGTTGCGTCCATCCCCATCGCCATGCAGGTCGTGTGCACTTCCACCATGGCTGTGGGTGCCCGCCGCCTCGCCTCCCGTAAGGTCATCGTCGCCCGCCTTAGCGCCATCGAGGAGCTCGCTGGCATGACTGTGCTGTGCTCCGACAAGACCGGCACCCTCACCAAGAACGAGCTCACCCTCAAGCCCCCCACCCTCTTCGGCGACATGGACGAGGAGGAGCTCACCTTCTTCGCCGCCCTCTCGGCCAACCGCAAGTCTGCCGACCTCGACGCCATCGACAAGGTGATCATCGAGGCCGTGCCCACTCGCTCCCCGACCGACCCGGCCGACCGCTGGACCAAGGAGAAGCTCGACTCGTTCGACGTGATCAAGTTCACCCCGTTCAACCCCGTCATCAAGCGCACCGAGGCTGCCATGAACGCGCCCAACGGTGCCGTCCTCCGTGTGACCAAGGGCGCGCCCCAGGTCATCCTTCGCATGTGCATCGCCGCCGGCACCGCGGACGCCACCCTCGGCGAGACCGTGGACGCCAAGATCCAGGAGTACGCTGACAAGGGCTTCCGCACCCTGGGTGTCGGAGTGTCCTACTCGAGCCTCGACGAGCCCCCTGCTTGGCAGTTCCAGGGCCTCCTGTCCCTCTTCGATCCCCCCCGTGACGACACCGCCGAGACCATCAAGGCCGCCATCGATGGCGGTGTGGAGGTCAAGATGGTCACTGGTGACCAGCGCGCCATCGCCGTCGAGACCTGCCGCCAGCTGGAGATGGGCACTGAGATCTTCGACACCGAGATCCTCAACAGCACCTTCATGAGCGACGCCGAGAAGTCCGACCGCATCTTCGCAGCCAACGGCTTCGCCGAGGTGATGCCCGAGCACAAGTTCAACATCGTCCAGGCCCTCCGCGAGCGCGGCATCGTGACCGGTATGACCGGTGACGGTGTCAACGACGCCCCTGCCCTGAAGCGCGCCGACATCGGCATTGCCGTCGAGGGCGCCACCGACGCCGCCAAGGCGGCCGCCGACATCGTGCTTACCGAGCCCGGACTCAGCGTGATCATCGACGCCATCCAGCGCTCGCGCAAGATCTTCCAGCGCATGCGCAACTACGCCATCTACCGCATCGCCTGCACGCTGCAGCTCCTTCTCTTCTTCTTCTTCGCCGTGATCACCATCACCCCCAGCTCCGGTGCCTTCTACGGCGACGCCAAGGGCCCCCAGGGCCAGGCCTGGCCGTGCGTGGCTGTGGGATCGAACTCCACTCACACTGGCCCCGTTGCCGACATGGAGCTTCCTCCCCCTGACGGCAAGGGCCCGCACATCTCTCAGTGGTGGTGCGCCCACGAGGCTGCCTTCGTACTGCCCGTGATTTCCCTCGTGGTCATCACCATCCTGAACGACGGAACCATCATCACCATCGCCCACGACAAGGTCATCCCCGCCAACACCCCGCAGCGCTGGGACCTCTGGGAGGTCGTCGTCGTCGCCACCGTGCTCGGCCTCGTTGCCTGCCTCGGCTCCATGCTCCTCCTCGTGTTCGCCCTCCAGTCCAACTACCACCAGTACCACATCAACGATGACACCGTTTCCTTCTTCGGCAACCTCCTTGGCCAGGACAACTCTGGCGAAGCCAACCACTACGTGACCTGGGGCCAGGCCCAGACCGTGATGTACCTCAAGGTGTCCATCAGCGACTTCCTCACCGTGTTCGCGGCCCGTACTCGCAGCTTCTTCTGGGAGCGCCGCCCCGGCTACGCCCTCGCCGTCGCCTTCGTGTTCGCCACCGGAGCGTCCACCATCCTCTCCATCTTCTGGCCGCAGTCCTTCAACGACATCTCGGCCACCAACGCCTACCCCAGCGGTGGCATGCGCATGCTCATGGCGCCCCTCAACACCAACTCGTACGCTGTCATCACCGTGTGGGTCTACTGCCTCATCTGGTTCATCGGCCAGGACATCCTCAAGGTGGTCACCTACTACGTGATCGAGAACTACATCCGCACCGAGGACAACGAGCGCATCCACGCCGTCGCCAACCGCGCGCAGCTCACCACCATGCTCGCCACCGACGACAAGGCGCGCCCCGCCGGCCTCCGCGCCCAGCACTCCGCTGGCATCGCGGGCTACACCTCAGCCAACGACGCTCGCGTCCAGAAGCTCGAGGACGAGATCCGTATGCTCAAGAAGGTGCTTCTCGAGCGCGGTGTGCTTGGCGGCGACGCCGGCGCTGCCGCCGCTGGCGCCGCCACCGGTGGCCACTGAGTGCTGCCAAAGAGAGACGAGGAGTGACCATCCTCGTTGGACGTGCGGGGCCTGCCTCTGGGTCCCGCGCCGCCGTCCGCTCCGTGGCAAGTGCAGGCAATCGGGCTCGCTTCTGTGCCCGTCTCGTTTCGCCCAGCCTGCTGCTCGGATGTTGCAGGTCCCCTGCCCTGAAAGCGGCCTCATTGAGGACGCCTCATTCACAATTCGGCCGCCCGTAGGCCCTTCCGTCGCCGTCTCCTTTTATGCCCGGACACGCTCCCCGCCCCGCCATTTGCGGGGTGGCATTGTTTCCTTTGCGCCCCGTCAGGCTGGATGTCAGCCGTGCGCGCACTGGGAACAGGGATGGCGTGTCGGGGCCTTGTGGGGACACAGACGGCTGGCCTTCGGAATGTCGAGAACGAGGCGTCCCCGCTTGCAGACAGGGGGTCCATCTTCGCTCAGAGCGCTGCTTGGCCCTATGAGTCTTGCGCCTCGGCTGTGCTGCCCGCGCCGCCTCCTGGTGCGTGCTCACGTGCCCATGTCGCGCCCCCTCGCCACCATCCCTCTCGGGATTCGTTTGTGCCGCTGCCCAATCTGCCTTGGTATGATCGTGTGTAAGCCAAGGCCCACAAACTCAGATTGGAGATATAGCCTATCGGCATGTGCCTTGCTTGCCACACAGCAGACCAACCACCAACTTGCCTCGAATCGTACGCGGGCAAGCGGCAGAGTCTCGTGCCGCAAACCAGGCAGAGCCCGCGGCGGCCGCGGTCCCCGGCTCACCTGGCGCGGGCGCCGGACGGCGGCCATGCTGGTGACTTGGGGCGGCATAGCGCTGACGTTGCTGTCGATGGGGGTGTGCGCCGGCCTGCTCGGGGTGGTGCTCTGGTTCGTGGTCTGGCCCGCCAGGGCTGCAATGCCTGCGCCGGCCGCTGGCGCAGCAGCCGGCGGAGACGAGCCTGCCGTTGAGGCCGCCCCGCCGGGCGAAGAGGCGATGGATTTGGCGACGTTCCGGGCGGAACGCGCTCGCCTCGCGGAGGATCAGCGCCGGCGGAGGCAGGCGCAACAGCAGCGCAAGCGGCGGGGACGCGTGGTTCGGAAGCGAAAGCCGAGGCTTGACCGCACGCGAGACGCTGACGGCAGCAGCGAAGGTGGGTCGGTGTCCGGCCGCTCCGAGGGCGGCGAGTCCGATTTTGAGGCGGAGGACGACGTGGAGGCGTTCGATCCGGCGTCCGTTCTGGGCGCGACTCCAGACACGCCGGCCCCTGGGCTCGAAGGCCCTGGGGCGCGGCCTGGGATGGCGATGGACACGAGAGATGTAGCGCGTGCCATGAGGCGCCAGGAGCGCCAGGCCGTGGCCGAGTACAGGCTATACACCGAGCGCGTTCGCGCGCTCCAGAGCGTCAAGGACGCCGAGGCGGCCAAGGCCCGGGCGGCGGCCGCGGACGAGAGGTCCGCCAAGCTGGAGGCAAGCGTTCGGGCGGCCGAGGAGGCCGCCGCGGCGCAGCGCCGCGCCTACGAAGCGGACTGGCGCGCCGCCCTGGCGATGACAGTGGCGCCGGCTTGGCAGGACGTGGAGGCGGGAGCGTGGCAGCCAGAGCCGCCCGCGCTCCCGCGCTTCGAGGGAGGAGGCGCCGGCGGCGTGCAGAGCATGCTTGGCGCTGCCGTTCGGGGGCTTGGGGCTGGGCTGCAGGCAGCGGTGGGCGCTGCCGGCGCGTCAGCGCCCCGGTTCGGTCCTGCGCCAGGGCCCCCCGTGCCGGCATCCAGCAGGCGGCCCACTCCCTCGGCGAGCGAGGCAAGATCGCTTCTTGCGCTGGCCGCGGAGCGGGCGACGCGGGACGCCGTTGCGACACGGCCGGCCCCAGCCGGTGCAGTTGCTGCCGCAGAGCCTGTCTCCCCGCTGGCCGCTGGCGCTGTGGATCCCGACGATGCTTCGCGTGTCGCCGCGGCTGCGAAGCGGCTCCGTGCTGACGGCGCCATGCCGATCGAAGCGCTTGCCCGGGGCTGCGGCGTTCCGCCAACCCGCGCGGCGGAGCTTGTCCGACAGCAGCGGCTGTGGGCGCCCTGGGGGCTCAAGCCGTGCCTGCTTCCGCCGGAAGGCCCGTACTCTCTGGGAACCGTGAGCTGCGCGCCGCCAGCCGACCCCAGTGGCAGGGGCGCGGCAGCAAGCGCCGGCCCGTCCTGGGCGCTGGCGGGCGCGGCATAGCGTGCACTTCCAAGGGCATGGGTGAGCACTGCTGCTGTGCGCTGCGCGGTCGCCTTCCTCTGTGTGTGTGTCTCTCTCTCTCTCTTCCCTTTTGATGTTTGTGATGCGGGCCCGCGGCGGCGCCTTCGGTTCGATTGAGAATCAGCGCGAGAGTGCTGCGATGCTCGCCGTGTGAATGCTGATCGCGAAGGCGCGCGTCGCCGCACAGCGCGCGCGCGCGCGCGTCCATGCATTGAAACTTGATAGGCGATGCGCAAGCCTGCAGCTGGCCCTGACACATCCTGGCGCGCGAGCTGGGGCCACTCAGGGCGCAGACGCGGCTGCGGTGGCCGGGCCGGGCTTGGGCGCTGCCTTGGCCGCTGCGGCGTCCATGCCTGCGGCGATGCGGCGGAAGACCCCAGCAAAGTAGTCCTCGTCGCGAGCCCCTGACGCCTCGTACTTGCCGTCCGCGATCCGGAAAAAGGGGACGCCGGTGATACCGTGCTCGTGCGTCCAGCGCGACGCAGCCTCGTCGACCTCGTCGCCAAATGCGTCGGTGCGCAGCGCCTCCTCCGCCTCCCCGCGGTCGAGCCCCACGCGCTCCGCGCACTCCAGCAGCACAGCGTCGTCCCCCATTGACTTTTCGTTCTCGAAGTAGGCCTGGAACAGGCACTCGACCAGCTCGTTCTGCTTCGCCGGGCCGCCCTTGGACCGCGCGAATTCGATCAGCCTGTGACTGTCGCGCGTGGCGCCCATCATCCCGCCGTAGCTGAAGCGCACAGGCGGTTCAAGCGAGGCCCCGACCTCGGCCATCATGGGCAGGATGCGAGCCACCTGCGCCTCGGAGAACTTTGACTTGTAGCGCTCCAGCTTGTTCACGCCCGCCTTGGGGAGCGTAGGGTCCAAGAAGAACGGCTCCCACGTCACCTCAAACTGGAGGCGCAGTTCCTTCGCGGCGGCAGCCATGGCCTTCTCCAGCCGCCGCTTGCCCACGAAGCACCTGCGAGCGTCCGGAAACCAGGCAGCACCGCAGAGGGGCGCACAACAGGCGCTTGCGCATTGGATGTGGGCCGAACCCGCTCGCGGCAGACGCGGTTGCGCGCCGCGGGAACAGCCGTCCGATGGGCGTGTTCTTGCCACGTACCCCGAGCGGGAATTCTTTTTGGTGGGGCCGTGCGCGTCAGCACTCCGCCCCTGCGGCCTCCCGCGCCCCGGCAGCAGCCGCGGCCTCACCACGGGCAGATGGTGTCCGATACAACCTGGATCTTCACAAGGCGAGACATGCCTCGCTGCGCTCCGTCGGGCGAGTGCGCGGTTGCCGCTGCCCACGCTCCCGATGGCGTGGCAGAGCTGCTCGCCTCAAGCCAGGCCAAGCGTCCGCGCAGATGCCCGGGCACGACCGCCGCCAGCGAGGGGCTGCGCCCCGCGCTGTGCTGGACTGCGCAGCGCGAGCTGCCCTGTCGAGCGGGCCCAGCCGCAGGGCGCGCGAGAACGCCGGCGGTGCTGGGGGGCTCTGCCGGCGGCTGCCGAAAGCCGCTGTTGTGCTCGCGCACTCGCCGCCATGGAGCTCGTCTCGGCGGTCCGCGACGCGGACCTTGCATCTGTCCGCGCAATCATTGCGGACCCGGACTGGGACGTTAACGCAAGGGTCCGGGTCCCGGGAACGAGGGTGAGGGAGGGCATGGCCATGCCCGTTGCTTCGGGCCTGCGGCCCGCTATTGCTTGAGCAAGCGCAATCGCCTCCGCGAGTGAATGGCTCGGGTGTCGCCGTGTGGGTGGCCTTCGCAGATTTCCGTGTATGAGAGCCACGCGCTTTTCGAGGCCGCAAGGTCTGGCTCGATTGACATTTTGCGAGCGCTCCTGTCTCGAGCGGACCTGGATGTCAACCAGCCGGCGGTGAGCGCGCGTGCTGGAGCTCTCGTGTTCTCGGAGTGTGCCCGGGTGTGGTGGTCCCTGTTGCAGCTCTGGCCCCAGCGGCTGTCCTTGCTTCTCGCGCAGAGGGCCGGCCCGGCCTGTTGCAGATGTCCGCGCTGCCCACATCCCGCATTGTCTCGCGCTTGTTGCATGGCGTGCTCCGTGCCCGACCGCAGGCCGCTGTGAACATCACCGCGCTCGCTGACGCTTGCAACCGCGGCGCCGAAGCAGTGGCCTCGGTTCTACTGGAGGACGACCGCATCGACCCGCTTGCCGGCAGCGATGTGAGCCAGCCACCCAGCCAGCCACCCAGCCAGCCAGCCACCCAGCCACCCAGCCAGCCACCCAGCCCTCGCGTCCGGGGGTATGGATGCATGTGCACGCGCCGCGCCTGGGAGACAGGGGTGCTTGCCGGGCACGCCCGGGGGCATGCAAGTGACTTGACCCAGGGTCGTTCTGGCCGCTGGCTCCATCGCGGCTTCTCGCCACTGCGGTGCGCCCCCCCCCCCTCCTGCTCCTCCCCCGCCTCGCGCAAACCGCCGCGTTGGTTTCATGGGTCGCAGGAAGTGGAAATTGCCCTCGAGTACGCGTGCCGTGGGGGACACTTGGCCATCGTCGAGCTGTTCGCCAAGGCTGGCCATATCAAGCTCGAGCACGAGCAGACGCTTTGCGACGAGGCCACGGCGCGAGGCCACAGACGGGTGACAAAGTACATTGCCGAGCACCTGCTCAGCCTCAGGGCGATGAGCGACATCACGCCAGCAGAGCGAGTGTCCAAGGTGTGGCAAGAGTTTCAGCGCGTGGACGAGGACGGCAACGGCCACATTGACATCTCGGAGCTGCGAACGCTGGCTGTGGCGCTGGGCACTCCGTTGACGGAGGCTGAGCTGGCTGAGGCTCGCGTGGCGCTCGATACGGACGGCAACGGCAAGGTCGACTTCGAAGAGTTCATCGCTTTCTGGCTGAGCGACGAGGGCGGCATTGACCCGGATGTCGTGGCCACGGCGGCGCGGGTGCAGGCGTCGGCCGCAGTGGGCAGAGTGGCAGACATCCCCGGGTCAGTGGACGACGCAGACGACGCGCATGAGTGGGGCGCCGCAGCGGTGTCCGGAGGCCAAGCCGCCTCTTCGAATGCGCTTGCGCCGGGGTCTGGAGCGGCCAGCGTTTCGAGCCTCCCGGCCGCAGAGGGCACGGGGAGTGCTGTGCGCGGGACAGGGGTTCCCACTGACTATGCGTGAGGACCGCGCGTCCACTGTGCGTCGAGATGCTTTAGGTTTGCGCTTCAGCCACACATGCCGCCCTGCTTGCAAACCGTGACGATGTCCGACGACTGCTGCCGCAAGATGGCCAGGTTGGCGTCGTAGTGTGTTGCATGCATGCAGGCCTCGTTAAACACCTCGGGCTGGTTGTTGCAGGCCGAGTGGATGGCGAACATGATGTCCCGTACCGACGCCGCCGCAGACGTCGAGCGGATCACGACCTCCATCAGCGCCTGACAGCCCTGGCACATCTCAATGTCCGTCCACGTCGGCGGCGGGCCCTTGTGCGAAAGCATACTCACCGCCTTCTTCGCGAGCTCCTGCCTGTGCGGTGTCTCCATCCCTGGGAGCCTGCCGGCAGCTCCGGCCATCATGTTCGCGGAGCTCGACACGCCATTCTTGGCTTGGGAAAAAGAGCTGGTGACCGCTCCCGGCAAGAATTGGGAAAACCGCGACACTGCCGATCCCCTCAAAACAGCAGCACGCTCGTTCTCAGTTGTGGAGCGCACGCGTTGCGCCCGAACACCCCCAGAATGGCGGCGCTGAAGCGCCCGGCGGAGCAGCTCGAGGTCAGACTGCCCCTCTCGCCGGCTTGATTGGGATTGAGCCCCCGCCCTGCGACACGGCCACGTTGCCACCGCAGACGAGATGGAGGGGGGGGGGCGAAGGGAGGGGAGTTCCCGTCGCAAGGCCAGCCGCAGCTTGGACACGGCTTGCGAACCCGCGACGCCCCGCACGCAACTCACGACTGCCGCGGACAAGACACGGCGAGCAGCGCGAACAGGGCCATCAGGGTTGCACTGGGCACCCGCATGGGCCTCCCGCAGGCCAGTGACCAGCAAGTGTCCGGGAGCCGCGAGCCCTGCGGCGCGGGGCTAGCAGAGCCCGTTTCGCCTCCTCCAGCGACTGACCATGGCTGTGCGCCACGGCCTGCCCACTCCCCCGTCGTCACCCTCTCACTGCCAGCGAATCCCTCACATTGAATGGCTGCCCCGAGTGCTACGGGCCATGGGCTGGCGCAGCACCGATCAATTCGCCCGTGCGCAGCCTCGCTGCTAGCTCGCTTGCAGGGCTGCGCGCAACGCAATGCCAAACGCCTCGGCCGACTCGGGCCGCATTGCACCGCAAGCTATGCAAAACCACTCCACGCATTCAAATTCCGAGCATGCCGCCCACGCCGCCAGGGAGGGCGCCGAGCCCCTTGGACATGGCTCCCTGGATCAGACCCTTGGACTCGCCAATGCACATGCCTCCCGCGCTGCAAATGCTCTCCACGTTGCTGCCCTGCTGCCGCAAGATGGCCAGGTTGGCGTCGTAGTGTGTCGCGTGCATGCAGGCCTCCATAAACACCTCGGGCTGGTTGTTGCATGCCGAGTGGATGGCGAACATGATGTCCCGCACTGCAGACGCCTCCGAGGTAGAGCGGACCACGTTCTCCATGAGCGCCTTGCATCCCTCGCACATTTCCACGTCGGTCCACGTGGTGAACTTCCTCCCAAAGGCGAGGTTTCCCATCGCGCCCAGAGGGTTTTCAGCCCTGGAACTGGCCTCTGCGGACGCACGGAACCGCTGCGCCTCGGCGCGGGCATGCTCCGCCTGCTCCTCTGCAGCGCGGTGCGAAGCCCGCAGGTGCGAGCCGGAGTGCATGCGCCTGAGGGCGCGGCGGAGCAGCTCAGCGTCGGAGTGGCCGGCCTGGCCAGCCTTCGCTCCAGACTGCACGAGAGCTGCCGGCGCCTCCCGCGCCCCCGCAGGAGGGCTGCCGTGTCTGCACGGGAAGCATACACCGTTAAAAACAGGCACGCGTTGGTTGGCTCGGGCAGCGGGGGGCGGCAAGCCTCTCCCCGCCGCGGCAGGCAAGCAGCCGCAGGTTGCTCGCTGCGCGCGCTGCTCCCTCGTCGGTCGTGCACCCGCACCCTCGCGCGCTGCCGTCGCCTCGGGCTCGCACCACGCCGTGGGCGGGTCGACAGCTCGTGTGCTCCCCAAGCCAAGCGGTTCTCGATCGAGCGACGGAAAACAACGCCCTCTGCTGCTCGCTCACGCGGATGCCAGAAGCACGGCCGCGAGCAGGGCAAACGCCATGCCCGCGACAACGACGGGGCCGCTACGCGGCGGGGCCCTGGCCATGACAGCCCGGGACGCGCCTTGCCGTGGCTCGCCGCGGCGAGCGGTGCCCGCTGCGGTTCGGCGTCGCTCCTGCGCGCTCTGCCAGCAGAGCGCGGCTTTTCCAGCGCCCCGCGTGAGGGCGCCTTTCGTCGATGTGACGCCTCCCAGGCACCCCCTGGACGCCCCGGCGCGGCCCGGCGCTCCGCTATGGCAGCAACGGCCACCACTGGCACTGCTGCAGTGCGCGATGCCCTCGTGGCACTGTCTGCTCCGGGTGAGGCACGGCCCAAGCGCGTATCGATGACACCGGCAGCCCTCGTGCTGCACCGCAATGACGTGACCAGAAGCGCCGGCGGCTTCGTCCTTTTGCTGTCGCAGACGATGGCATGCGCCAGCGGGCGGAGGCTCACCTCCTGGAGCTGCGCAAGGCCAACGGGGTGAGCAAGGCGTTCGCCGCCGTTTTTTTTTGGCTGTCGTTCCGAGCCCCACTCGTCACGCGGCTTGAGCGCTGTCCCTCGCTTCCTCAGCGGCCTGGGACGGCCAGCGCCGGGTGGATGATCCAAGGCAGCAGCTGCGCCGATGTCGCTGCACTGCAGTGCCGATGCGCTGCCAAGCAGCGCTTGATCGCGCCCAGCGCAGATGCGTGGCGCTGACCCTTCGATCCTGCTTCCGCGGCTGCCCCGCTGCTGCCCTACGGCCGGAGCCCTCGTCGCTCGCGCTCGTGTCATTTTCGTATCTTCCCCCCTGTTTCCCTTGTCCGCCCGCTCGAATTTGCGGCTCACGCCGTGCAGGCGGGTCTGATGAGCGTGCTCGCCACCCACATGGTGGATGCCAGCATGGAAGGGGAGGCACGCATGCAGGCCATGGTGTACTGGAAGAACATGCTGGACCCAAGCGTGAGCAGCGCTTTGCGCGGGGGTCCGCCCGGCGCGGGCGCCGCGCGCCGTGGGCGCGGGCGAGGTGCCGCGGCTGGCCAGTTGGCAGGCGCGCCCCCCCATGGCCATCCCGAACCAGCCCGCCCGAGCCCCACCCCACCCCCTTCCCCCCGTCCTCCTTGTTGGTCTGCCCTCGCCTTTTTGCTGATGCGTGCAGCACCCCCTGTCGGCGCCCGGCATCACGTCGCCGGAGCGGCGGCTCGTGGCAATCCACTCCTTCTGGACCGGCCTGCCCGGCCGGGAGACGCTGCGCAGCCAGGCTGTCCAGGCCCTTCTCGGCGCTGCGGACCCCGACGAGCAGCGCGTGGCCGCTGCAGTCGTCGCCCAGATCAGCGTGCTCGAGCTGCCGGACGGCTGGAAGGAGCTCTTCCCGGGGCTGCTCGGCGTGCTCGACAACACCGCCTCTACCGCCCACATGCGCCGCGGCGTGCTGACCACGGTGGCATTCATCGCCGAGGAGGTGGAGGAGCACTGCATCAGCCCCGCCGTGGTGAACAAGCTCCTCACCCACTGCGTGGCCGCCATGGCCCCGGACCAGCCCGACAGGTGGCTGATGGAGGCGGGCATGCGCTGCCTCGCAAACCTGCTTGAGTTCTGCGAGGCCATCTTCACCGACGACAGCCGCAAGGGGGAGCGCGGCTACCTCGTCAACGTCTTCGTGTCGGCCGCCGGCCACAAGCAGGAGGAGATTCGCGTTCTCGCGCTGCGCGGCCTCGCCAACATGGTGCGCTGGTACTACCCCGCGATGCCAGAGTACATGGCCGCGTGCCACTCTGCCACCGACAAGGTCATCAAGGCCATCGAGGACGACTTCAGCCGGGACGGCAGCATGGCCCTCGAGTTCTGGGCCGGCCTGGGCGACAAGGAGCAGGACCTTGAAGAGGGCGCAAACTTCCACCTTCTCCGCCGCATCGTCGACACGCTTGCCCCCTCCATCTGGGAGGTCATCACCACCAAGCGCGACGGCGCGGAAGAGATCCCGACGGTCATGCAGACGGAGGCCAAGCCTGCCCACGTGGCGTCCGAGGTGATGCGGCAGATGATCTTCAGCCTCGAGCCCCGCCGCGCGGCCGAGGTCTTCACCCCGCTCATCGACGGCAGCTTCACCCATGCCGACTGGCGCGTCCGGGAGGGCGCGATCAGCGTGCTTGGCTACATGGCAGAGGCCTTCCCTGCCGCAGCGGAGGTCGCCCCGCTCATCGGCCGCTACTACCCGCTCCTCATGGGCAGGCTCACCACCTCGGCCGACGCGGAGCGCGACCACCGCATCCGCCCGGCCCTCGCCTGGTGCGCGGGCGTCATCCTCGACTCCCAGTTCGAGACCGTCGCCGTGGTCAACGGCAGGGAGCTGGTCTCGCCGTCCATCGCCGTCTTCGGCGCTCTCCTTTCCGAGACGCCCGTCACCGCCCGTTACGGCGCCTTCGCCCTCTCAGCCCTGGCGTCCAAGGCCGCCGAGAGCCCGCGCCCCCCGCTGGCGGGCAGCCCCGGCGGCACCGCCTGGATCACCCCCGACCTCGCTCGCACCATCCTCGGCAGCATGATGCGTGCCATGGGCCGCTCCGATGGCCACCTCGCGGACCTCATCACCAACGTCATGGACGCCTTCTCCTACGTCACCAATGCCCTCGGCACCGAGTGCCTGCCCCTCCTCCTCGAGCTGGTGCGAGGCACCATCGCGTCCGTGCCGCCCGTGGGGACCAAGTTCGTTGGCTCGGCGGCGGGGTCCGCCGAGCGCCAGCTCGTCGAGCTCCAGCTCACCGCTCTCTGCGGCTCGCTCGGCGTCCTGGTCGGCACGCTCTTCCGCCTTGGCGAGGATGCCGGCCCGGCAGCCGCCGGCCTGCTGGCCGAGGCTCGCACCGCCATCGACGGCGCCCTCCCCACCCTCATCCACGTGGTGTCCCTCAAGGACTGCACCGCCACGATGGAGGCCTGGATCGCCCTCTCCACCGTCGTCACCTCCCTGGAGGCCGGCGTGGCAAAGCACGTCGCCACTCTCGGCCCTGTCCTCGTCACCGCGATCAAGAACCACACCGACAGCCAGTCCTCCATCAAGGCCATCATGGCCACCTCTGCCTTCATCAGCGCCCTTGGTGACGGCGTCGCCGCCTGCATCGCCCCCCTCTTTGAGGCGCTCCAGGAGGTCTGCATGAGCGACGAGGCCGACCGCTTCGCCAAGCCGGAGGCTGTCGGTTGCATCGGCGACCTTGCAATCGCGGCAGGCCCCGACGTTCTCACCCCGTACATCGGTCACATCAGCACCATCCTCGCCACTGCCGAGCGTGCCCCCCTCATCGGCGATGTTGACGAGGACGACTGGACGTTCAAGCTGCGCGAGAACATCCTCTCCACCTACTCGGGTCTGCTTAACGCCTTCCAAAGCGCCCCTCACGCCCAAAGTGAGCACTGGCGAGGCGCACCCCCGGCCACGAGATGGAGATGCGCGCGCGCGCCCCGCAAGGAGCCCTGGCTTGCACCGCCGCGCTGGCTTTCGCTTGCGTGGATCTGCTCCCGCCCGCGCTCCCCCCCCACTTGCCCGACGCCCCTCCTCTCGCCCCTCCCGCTCGCAGAGAGTGTCGTGGTTGCCTCTGGCCAGCAGGCCATCCGCCTGGTCAAGCGCCTTGCTGCCGAGATCGGCACCATGTCCGAAACCCAGCGCAGCGAGCTCAGCGGGCCGTACTTGTGCAACATGTGCATGGTGGTGGCGTGAGTTACGACACAGTCACGGTCTCGCCCCCGAGCCGGCCCGCCGCCGGCCTGCCTCCCATCTCCCCTCCTATGGCGACTTGGCACGGCCAAGTAGCGAGCGTGCCCTCCCGAGTCCTCCCACCCTCCCCTCCCGCCCGTCGTTTCTCCCTCCCCCGCTCGCAGGGACCTGGCGCTCCTGATGTCCCCGGCGGCCATCGCGTCCGAGGTCAGGGCGGATGAGCAGTGGCTGGTGGCGCTGTGCACCTTGGCTGACAAGGTGGCGGCCGATGAGGGCACCTCGCTCGTGCCCGACCCAGGCACCTTCTGCATGCACGTGATGCACCATGGGCGAGTGCCCTCCTAGTTGCACTGTCACGCCCCTCCATCGGTCAGAGGCCAGACCAACTGCCGCGCTGCGGGTTGGGCATGGCAAAGTCCCCGCCAGAGGGCGTGCCGCCTGAGCGCCTCTGACCAGCGGGAGTCACCCCAACCAGTCTCAGCATGCGCCCGGTCGATGCCGGGCGTCTGCCCGCCCACGTGAGTCGTCTTGAGTTTCTCTGTCACGCGCGTGACTGATTCGTCGCCTTGCTTGCAAGCTGACAGCGCGCACCCACGCCCTCACTGCACGGCCCGTCCAGCTCGATCGCCGACTGCCACACATCATCGTTGCTTCACGCGCTGGGGCGACAACACTTCCTTGGACACACACGCACACCGTCACAGCACACCACACTCTCAACCTAGAGCATTCTCGCGGGAGGGGCTGATGGCGCGGGGCGACTGACCTCACTTCCTGCCTGCGAGCCCGGCCCACCCTTCCCTGGGAGAGCGGCTGGAGCCGGCGCAAGCGAGCCTGCTGCTCCCAGGAGGGCTGGCGGAGCTGATGGACCTGGATGGGCCGGCCCAGACGGGCCACGGCCGCCGCTGCCGCCTGGGTACGAGGGAGCGCCGCCACCGCCGCTGCCGCCTGGGTACGAGGGAGCGCCGCCGCTGCCGCCTGGGTACGAGGGAGCGCCGCCACCGCCACTTGGGTACGAGGGAGCGCCGCCACCGCCGCTGCCGCTTGGGTACGAGGGAGCGCCGCCACCGCCGCTGCCGCCTGGGTACGAGGGAGCGCCGCCACCGCCGCTGCCGCCTGGGTACGAGGGAGCGCCGCCACCGCCGCCTGGGTACGAGGGAGCGCCGCCACCGCCGCTTGGATACGAGGGAGCGCCGCCACCGCCGCTTGGGTACGAGGGAGCGCCGCCACCGCCGCTGCCGCTTGGGTACGAGGGAGCGCCGCCACCGCCGCTTGGGTACGAGGGAGCGCCGCCACCGCCGCTGCCGCTTGGGTACGAGGGAGCGCCGCCACCGCCGCTGCCGCCTGGGTACGAGGGAGCGCCGCCACCGCCACTTGGGTACGAGGGAGCGCCGCCACCGCCGCTTGGGTACGAGGGGGCGCCGCCACCGCCGCTGCCGTGACGAAAGTCCCCTATTCCACGGCCGGGACCGGCAACACTGCGTGCTCGGTCGCGCTCCACCTCCCCGTAGCCGCGGGCCATGCCTTGAGCAAACGCGCTGGCACTGGAGCCCTCCGGCCCGTGCTCAAGGTGGGGGTGGGGATGGGGAAACGCCGCAGGGCTTGCATGGTACACGCCAGGGGTGTCTTGTCTTTTTCCGGCCATAGCTGGGACCCGGCTATCGCTGCGCGAGCAGTATGCGGGCATCCACGGCGTTTCCGGAACACCACAAGCACTCGTTTTGTGCTGGCTCTCTCGGCCAGCTCCGAACAAGGAACTGGCGACCTCACAACTGGCCCGTGTCCCGGCCGTGTTGCTTGCCAGGCGCCGCCTTTCGGTTCGCCATTCCCATCACCTCCGCACAGCCGGGGTACCCGGCCAGCGCGGTGCCGAGTGTTGCAGTTCAGCCAGTTGGCGGGCGCTCGCGCTGCGCCGCTGCTTCTGATCCTGTCAGTCTCACCCAGTGCCTTGCAGTCACGAAGCACAGCCTAGGGGCTGGGTTTGGAACGGGCCCAAGCGGTGTTGGAGTGCGGGACTTGCGCGCAAGGCCGGTCTGACATGGCAGCTGCCGGGCGAATGCGTGGAGCTCTGCAGCTCTGGCTCGAGGGCATTGTTGCGCGCACTCGCGGCGGGTGCCAGAGCTGGAACGAGGCGAGCGGCGGGCCCGAGTTCCAAAGGTCACCCGCGGTAGCCGGGGCCTCCACGAGAGGCTTCGGCGGTGCTTGCTTCCGAGGGCGTTCAGACCGAGGCGCTGCGTTCTGGCCTGAGAAACCGCTGGGCTGCTGCGCGTTCCCAAAAGGCATTGATTGACCGGAACACAAGGAGGAGCCGCATCCGTTGAGCGGGCGGCGCTCAGAGGCCGCGCGGTGCGCCTCGCGGACAGACGGGTGCAATGTCGGCAACGCCAACGGTGCGCCTGCCGCCCATCCCGGACGGCAAGCTCCGTGCCGAGGCCGCCAAGCGGAAAATGGCCCCACCCCCGCCTGCCCATCCCCGAAGCAAAGCCAAGGCCGCACCGGTTGCGCCTCCGATGCCAGGCGGGATGCCGGCCAAGCCCAAACGTCAATCGCTTCCCCGAGCGAAACGGGCCTCAGGAGCCGACCGTCGGCAAAACTCTTCAGCGAGCGCAGCGGCGGCAAGTGCGCCGGCTGCGCCTGCGCAGTCAGCCCCTGCACTTGCGCCCGCAGGATCGAGCGGAGCTCTGGCTGTGGGTGAGCCTTCGATACACATTGGCACGACGTGGCGAAGGCCGGACATGCGCGTCGCGCTCCGACATCGGGACCAGCACCACCCGAGGAGCGTATCATCGGCGGGACGCATGACCATGTTGCCCGTATGGGACACTCGGCTAGGGAGGCACTGCTGCCGCCACCTTGCGTGGATTGATCCCTGCTGCGAAGGGGAGCCTTCGGAGCTGGGCAAGTTTGGCGCGGTGCCCTCCCTGTTCTTCAAGTTTGAAAAATGGCTGCTCTGGACGTTCTTCTGCGTTGCGCTGATAAACACTCCGTCCTTGATCATCTACGCCAGCAGTGCATCTGGCGCAATGGGACAGGGAGACGCAGCACTGGCACAGCCCCAAGCGCTGTATCGAGACCTGTCGTTCGCAACTCTGGGCCGCTTCGAGCCCAAGGAGGGGGTCGTTCAGGCCCCCGTGGTCGGGATCCTGCCGATTGCGAGCGCGTCACAACTCATCGCCACGCTTGACGTGCTGGCCATGGTGGTGCTGGCCGGGTCGCTTGCTTGGCTCTGGGAGCGCGAGCGCTCCGAGTCCGCGATCCTTCACTCCGAGAGCCCGACAGTGGCGGACTTCAGCGTCCTCATTCCGTGGGTGCCGGCGTCTGCAACTTCGGAGCAGCTCCGGGACTTCCTGAGGGCTCGCAGCGACGTGCATCCGGTGAGCATCTGGCTAGCCCACGACTTTCAGACCCTGCGGGCCGCCGCTCGACGGCACCGGGCGACGGTGGACGAGGTCGACAGCATAAACGGCCAGCTCTGGTCGCTTTGCGCGCCATCTCTGGCACAGACTGGGCGCCCTGGCGACGGGCAGCCCGGGGTCGCTCCAGCCCGGCGACGGGGAAGCACGCTCAAGGTCTCTCCGGCAGGCTGCGAGCCGTCTCCCGAACTCGAAACGACGGCTCGCCAGGCATCCGCCGAGCTGAGAAGAGAGGAGGGTCGGCGCATCGCGCTGCAGCGGCCTTCTGCTGGCTCTCGCCGCCCAAGCGCTGGACGCCGGCGATCCTCGCTGACTGTGCTGGCTCCAGGTGACGCCGAGGGAAGGCACCCCACCCGCGGATCCAGCCAGCTCCTTCGCGGCAGTCTGGTGGGGCGCGGGGGCATCCCGGAAGCCACGCGGCGGCGCGGCAGTCTCACGCTTCTTGCGCCTCCCTACGCCGTCCAAGGCCCTCCACCGGCCAAAACTCTGGCAGGGCTGGGCCCAGCAGTCCGCAGGCGTGCTGAGCAGCTCGTTGCGCGCCGGCAGCGTTGCCTCGCCTCCAACGCAGCGTTTCAACAGAAGGCCTTGCTGAGGAGCGCCTTTGGACCGCCGAGGGCTGCATTTGTCACTTTTGACACGCGAAAGGCCGCCCGTCGAGTGCTGGAGGACCTGCCACGGAGCCGAGGAGAGGCCTACGCCAGAGCGCTGTTTGAGCCCAGCGCACACAGACTGGGTGGCAAATTTGTCTTGAGGTCTGAAGCGCCGTCCCGTCCGTCAGCAGTCCGGTGGCACTTTCTGCATGCGAGTCACTCGCGCATGTGCTGCCGCAGGGCGGCGACCTGTACAGCTGCAGCAATCCTTCTTCTCGCTGTCGGGACTGTGATGCTTGCGCTGCGGCTAAGCTTCCCGCCTGCACTCGTGGCGCCGTGGAAACCAGTCGAGCTTGCCAACTCGACCCTCGGCAGCGGGGGGGAGGCGCAAGCGCCTGCCAAGTGGGACTGGGCCCTGGCTGTCGCCCCGCTCGTGGTTGGGCTGGGGAACTCGCTGCTTGGCCTCGTGACCCGCACGCTGGCCAACCTTGAGCCACACCGGACACGCACAGAGTTGGAGCTGGCGGTGGTGACGCGGCTCGTGCCCTGGCTGTTCCTCTGCTCTGTCGCCACGATTGCCGTGGCTTGTACGAGCAACGAAGTCATGGCGACGGTTGGCCTCGGAGGCGTCTGGCCTGCTGGCGGCTTCTCCTCCTTCGACCGAAACTGGTACCAGAGCGCAGGCGGCGTGATCACCACCTACCTGGTTCTGGAAACTGTGCTGCCATGGCTGCACCCGGGCATGCTCGCCGCGTGGCAAGGACTCCGCCGCGAGCTCCACGCGCAAGGCCGCTGGGCACTCAACACGCAGCGGGAGCTCGACCGGCTGATCGTCGGGCCTCACATGGATTTTGCCTACCGGTACGCCCGGTTGGTAAACATTGCCGTCGTTGCCTTGACTTTCTCCGCCGGTATTCCGCTGCTGCTCTGGATCGCCACCGGATGTTTCGCCGTCTCGCTTTGGGCTGACAAAGCGCTCTTCCTTCGGTTCTGGCGGCAGCCAGACGAACAAGACGCCTACTTGGCTGTGAGGGCGTCGAGAACCGTGGCCCTCGGACTCCTCACCCATTCTTGGGGGGCAGTCTTTATGCTCAGTGCGGGAGGCCTGCGGAGCCAAACCGAGTACGACTCTCGGCAGTGGCTTCGGGACGCGTTCGGGCTGCAACTTGACCGTGGCAGCCTAGTGTATCGCACTCTCAGCCCAATGGTCGGGGACCACATGTGGGCTCCTCTGCTCGCGGCTCTAATCGCGACTCTTGTGGGAGTGCTGTTCCTCGGCAGAGGCGCCATTTCGTTCGTTGCAGGAGTGGCTTGCCCCGGAAACAGGGTGAACGACGCGCTGGTGGAGGACGCGGCAGCAATGCGCAACCGGCAGCGAGTCGTTGCCGTCGATGCAGTGGCGAGCAGGCGAGTGGAGCTCTTGCGCACTGGCTCGCTTCGGGAGTTGGCGGAGGCGGGGTTGTTGCACGACCTGGCTTCCTACGACGTGAGCTTGCACTCGGACTTCAAGCAGCTGAGCGAGGAAGAAGCCGCTGCCCTGAGTGCCGAGCCTGCAACCCAGGCGGGAGAGTGAGCAGCGTGATTTGGGCTGGCCGAATGAGCGAGGAATCATGTCCGCAAGCGAACGCCATCCGCTGTTGGTGTGATGCAACTTCCTCAGCACTCAGCTGCGCGCCGAGAATGGCACGAGGGGCGCGCGCACGGCGCTCGGGGGAGAGCCGGTGATCATCGCCCCAGACTTGCCTGCAAGGATGAGTTGCGCGGCGCTGTTTTCGCCGAGCCCCGACAGAATTGCGGGCGTCATGGCACCAGAAGTCACGCCCTGACCAGTGGCACCTGAGAAGGACCCGTTGCCAAAGGTGAAAATGCGGCCCTCGGAGGTCAGCACGCCAAAGGCTCCATGTCCAGCGGCGACACGGACGATGATCTCGCCCTCATTCAGCAGGGCGTTGTCAGTGAAGTGGGACACGTGGAATGGCCGCATGTGGATGCGGTCGCCCCAGCAGTACACACGGCCGCTCTTCCCCAGCGCAATGGAGCAGCGACCGCCCGCCGCGATGTCCACGATGGCCTCCTCATCAGCGGGGAAGTGCGGGACGACCGAAGGGATGGACTCTGACGACTGGATGTCCACGGCGGCGTCCTCACCCAGGCCAAGCTGGCCGTGGCCGTTGCGCCCCCAGCACCACACGCGTCCGTCCACGTCGAGAGCCAGCGTGAATCCTGCTCCCACGGCGATGCGGGAGCACTTGATTCCCTCCTCCTCAAAGTCCACCAGCCTCGGCAGCGAGGCCGCAAACATGCCGGAGCCGAGCAGCCCAGACTCGCCCTCGCCCCAGGCCCAAACGTTGCCCTCGTCATCGAGCGCAGCCATGTGCTCGGCGCCGCATCCCACCTGCACTACGCGGGTCTTGGGCTCGTCGGAGTCCTCCTCAACTGCAAATGGGCGAGGGAGGAGGGGTGCGAGGGGCGGGGCGGGGATGGCGAGGCGTCCGAGTGCTTGACACGGCGGCGCTGGCGCTCGCAGCAGGCCCTCGGCTTCTCCTCCCGGCCAACTCACGGAACGCCTCCACCACTGCAGGCTGGGGCTGGTCCACGCGATCTCCGTGGCCGAGAGCACCCTGGCGCCAGAAAGGGAATCCACCGTAGCCCCAGGTGAAGAGGAAGCCACCTTCCCCGATGGCGGCGCCGTGCTTGTCGCCAAGGGCCACTTGCACAACGTTCGTGTCTGCCAGGGCCTTGACCGGGCGGGGGACAGGCACGGACACGACCTTGCCGCCGAGCCCGAGCACGTGCTTGTTCGTGCCCCATGTCCACAGCTTGCCGCCCTCGGTCACTGCTGCGCCACCCGTGAGTGAGAAGGTCATCTGCGCCACAAGACGCGCCGGGGTTGGCAATCAGGGGCGTCTGGGCAACTCGTTGCGGGGTCGGAAGGCTTCGCTCGGGAATCGCTGCCAAGCCGAGCCAGCGCCAGCGCCCGCCCAATCGCCGGGAGCCCCCCCGTCCCTACAGGCGGGTGCGCGGAACCCCCGGCACCAGTGCCTGCTGGCTTCCCCGGCGATTGCCGTCATGGCCCCGCACGTCGTGTGCTGGGGAGGGGAGAAACGAGCAAGCCCCCAGCCTGGCTCCGGACTCACGTCGGTGATCCGCTGATCAGTGAGCGTGTTTAGGGGCGTGGGCTTGAGGGGAGCCACCGAGAGGTTCTCCAGCTGGCGCTGCATGCCCTCCGAGGGTCGCATGCCGAGGGAGCCCTTGCCCCACACAATGGCCTTGCCGAACTCGAGAGCCTCCGGGACGGCAGCCGACATTGCGCGGGCCGGCGACGCCGCCATCGCCCACCGCGCGGCACGAGCCGTTCGGGAGCCGTGAGCACGAGCCATCATTGTGCTAGCCGACCTTGGTCGGCGTGAGTGATGGCCCTGGGCGCCGTGCCGCTGCTGGCAATGCTCCGAGGTGGCAGAGCGGGCGCCTGCCGATGCCGGCCGCTCCCGGACGTCCCCCAGGTGGCGCACAATCGAAAGCGAAGCCCCAAAATGCCCAAAGTGCGGAAGCGCAAGACGGCTGGCGGCGCTCTCGACCCGTTTGCGCCAGCCCCGGCCGATGGGACCGAGGGCGCCATGATGCGCTTCCACCGCTTGCAGCAGCGGGAGCTTCGCAAGAAGATTCAGGACCTCGAGGTGGAGCGGTGAGCCACGCAGGTCGGGCGCGGGACCGCCTGCCCGCGCGTGCGCGTGTTGACTGTCGCGCCTGGGCCGGTGCCGGCATGCGGCAACTGCGCACTTTGGCCGGCGCCTTGCCTCCGGAGGGATGCAAGCCACACTCTGATGCCCGCCAGCTCGTCCCGTTGAGCTCGCAGTTCGCGCATTGCAAAGAAGGATGGGGACCGTTCCCAGGAGCGCAAGTCCCTGACTGCCCAAGTTCGCGAGCTCCAGGCCCGCTTTGCCGCCAAGTGCAAGGCGGAGCTGCAGGCCGTCGCGGCCCCGGCGGCGTCCTCGCTGTCTCCCGCCGTGCTAGCGCCAGAGAGCGGCGCTGCTGCGGCGCGGGCTGCGGGCGAGACAACGGCGTGGTTCCCAGCCAGGCCCGCAGCCGACGCGACCGAGTCGAGCGCGGCTGTCGCCAGCATGACCCCCGCCGTCAGAGCCGCCGCCGCTGCGGCAGAGGAGAGCCAGCGCGCAGCTGCAGGCACGGCTGGTGCCTCGGCCAAGCACAAGCGGACGCCGATGATGGTCCTGGGCGACTCTCGCCCCCCTGAGGCTCCCGCTGCCGCGCAGGCAGCTGCAGGCAGCTGGACGGCGGCGGGGGCCTCGACGGCAGGGGCGCCCACAGCCCAGGGGTCATCATCCTCTTCCAGCAGCGCCGCGGCGGACGACGAGGGTGAGGTCCTGTCTCGGGCTGCTTGAGGTGCTCATTGCCCCCCCCCCACCCCTCCCCCCGCCCCCCCTCCGCCACGGGGCGGAATTTTCGTTGTGCTTGTCTCGCATTGTGCGGTTCGTGGGTGGCTTGTCGCCAGAGCATGCCGCAAGAGTGTGCATGACCACCATTGCTAGTACTTGCCGTGCTTGCCGCGGAACGGCGTGGGCCGACAGGCCTGCAGATCGCTGCCCGGACCGCGGCAGGCAAAAGACGCGCAAAGCTGCATTCGGGGTGCCGGGGCCTCGCTCTCTGACGAAACAATCGTGAAACTGACCCCCCGATGCCAGGCCATACAAATACCCACGCATACGTCGCGGCCAAGCGGGCGGGCTACCGAAACCGCTGAGCGAGGCAGCCTTGCCCAGAGAAGGCCGTCACTGCACTGCCCTCTCCAGGCGCCAAGCCGCAGCTACATCACAGCGCAGCAGCCCGAAGTGGGCTCTTTCACAAGCACTGCGCCACTGGACCCTGCTGGGGGCTGGTGGCCCTGGCCCCGAGCCACAGGCGGGCTTTGGCCAGCGGCGAGTCCCCGCGAGGAGTCTGCCTCTCCCGGGCTGAACGCGCTCACTGCCGAGTCTCTCCTGCCCGCCTGCACAGCAGACCCCGACGCGGGCTCGGCCTTGGTGTCGGCAAGGTAGGCCGTCCCTTTGGCACTGGCTGACGGCTTCTCCCCGGATACTTGGGATGTTTTCGGGGTGGTTCCCTTGCTCTTCCGCCTGCCGGCGTCAAGGAAGAGCGGCTGCGCGCCCCCAGACCGAAAGTCTGCCGACGTGGGCATGGCCGGGCCGGGAGTCAGGGAGCCCGGCGAAGCGCTGGGCTTGGCCGAGGCTCGTGCGCGAAGCGTCTCTCGCGAGTAGACGGCGGACTTGCCCTTGGACGTGTCCCGCACCTCACGCGGCTTCCTCTGGGCATTCATCTGGCGGTTTGGCGCCAGAACAAGGCCACTCGTGGACATTGCATTGTCAGCAAGGGAGTTGGCCATGGCTGAGAGCCTGCGGCGCGACTTTGGCAGGTCGGCCGCCCTCTGCACCGCTGCAATGTCGGCCTTTCTGCGCAGGCAGCGAACGGCGGGCAGCAGGCAGCGAGACAGGGGGAGGCAGCGGCCGTCGCCGGGCGGGGTGGAGGCAGCGGCCGTCGCCGGGCGGGGTGGAGGCAGCGGCGCGCCCCGTGACGCATTTCGGCTGCGGCGGCGCCCCGGCACAATCAGGCGGTGGTTTTCGAGCGGCCAGGCGGCGTTCGCCTGGATCGATCGGCCGACAGCTCGAGTGTCAGACGACGACGCGACCTTGCGCGGTCGCTGTCATTTGCCCGGCATCAGGTGTCCAGCCCGCGGAAGCGAAGCCGAGTGCTCCCCGGGAGACGCCGGGGTGGGATCGGTCGCTGGCGGGCACGGCTGCAAGCGCGCCAGGGGCACGACAGGTCCCGGGAAAACACTGCCCGCGGAGCCGCTGCAGCGTGGAGGCACGTGTCCGCAAAGCGGGTGCTCACGTGACCGTCCCCTGCAGGTGTCGGCCCGTCAGGTGCGAGAACTCCTTCATCTTCCCGAGTCTGTCGGAGAGCGCGCGCCTGCTAGCCTTCACGTCAGTGCCTGGCCGCGCGGGCAGGTCGTCACCGCCGTCTGACGCGCGCGAGCGTGCCGCGGGCGTGGCGGACATGCCAGGCCGCCGTGTCTGTGCAAGCGGGGCAGCAGCGCAGGCTGTTTCTCGTCGAGGGAACAGCGCTCTGGGCACTGGGGGGCCGTGGCGGACGGGGAGGAATGCGCCGTCCCTCGAACATTGTTCGGTTGCCCCGGCAGGCTCTGCTCTCGTCGGCAGAGTTGACGCTGACTAGGCACGGCTCGTTTCTGGCAGGCTGTTGGAGTCTGGGCGCGTTGTCCGCCACGCGCAGCCGGGATCGCCAGCCTGCGCGCGCCGCCCGAGAGGCGGGCGCGCGAGGCACCTGCGCGCGTTGTAATGGCCTTTTCCCTGACGGTGGACGGCGCCTCGGGGCTGCGCCGCAAAATGCGACCGCGCAAATTCGGTGTGGCTGTTTCGGAGTCTGCGCTCCCAAGCCCGTCCAGCTCGCTGATCGCGGCGCCGGCCGTGCCAACGGGCAGGCCTTCACGCCATACTGCTCGCGACGAGGCAGGGGGCCCGGAGGGCCGAGACACCGAGAGCAAGGGCAACCGCGGCGGCCGGCGCAGGCAGCGTCGCGACTCCATCCTCGTCCAGCAGTCCGCAGGCCAGGCGGAGCCCACCGCCGGCGCCCTCGCTGGCGGTAGAGGTCGACCAGTCGGCCGTGGTGGGGGCAGGAATTCCATGACTGGGGTTGAGCCCATGGACGTGGTCGGAGCCCTAGGCCGCGTGCTCAAAGCCCACCGGATTGAGGCCGGGGCGCTTCTGGGGGCGCAGCCCCGTCGTGCGTCTACCAAGGCTGCACTTGCCGCCGCGAGGGAGCGTCATCAGCGGGAGGAGCAGGAGCAGGAGGAGGCGGCCCGGGTGGCTGCGGCGGCTGCGGCTGCGGCTGCGGCTGCGGCGAAGCAGGCCTCCCGGCTGGGCACGAGCGGCGCAGGCCATGCCGACAAGCGCAAGAAGCAGCGCAGGAAGGAATCGCGCTCAGACCCGCGAGACGGTTTTGTGCGGCGGCAGCTGCAGGGCGGCATCGGCCAGGGCGCTGGCGGCCTGCCCTGGCCTCTGGTGCTCCCCAGCGACTTTGCTACAGCGCAGCTTGCCGCAGGCATGGACGAGCACGCCGTGGCCACGGACGCGGCAGGGGTCAGGATGGCGCTGGAAGCGGTGGCGGATCTGGGCGCTGACGGGAAGGCGCCCGTTCAGGACCCCTCCCCGCCGAGCCAGCGTGCCCCTGTCGGCGACGGCCGATCGGACGGAGGCAGCAGGGCCGCCGCCTCGGGGCGCGGGCTGCGCTCGGTGGAGGCGAGCAGCGCCGTCGCAGACCGGTCGGCGGTGCGAGCAGCAGCATCTGGCAACGGTAGGCGCCCGTGGCGGAGCGCCGGGGCCTTCAGCGAGGAGGACGAGGCCGGGCGGCAGCTCGCGATCCTGAGCCGCCAGCGAGCGCGCGAGGCGGCGCCCCCCGCAGGCGTCGCGCACCTCTCGCTCGCCCGCCCGCGCCTCCACCCGATGCCGTCGCTGGGAGACGTCGACGCGCTCGGGCTGACGGGGGCTCCCGATGGGCCCGACCAGGGCGTGGCCAGGCTGAGGCGCATTCGGGAGCTGGCGGGGGGGGCGGACCCCCGCGCCGCGAACGAGACGGTGCTCGCCAGGGCACGCGCCGGCGGGCTGGCCAGTCGGGGCATGCTCGGGGCGGACAGAGGCGGCGCCGCAGCCAGCGGGGCGGTGGGCGGTGGGACGGGCGGGACTGCGCGGGGCCCCGAGCTCGTCGGCGGGAGGTCCGCCACGCTGTCCGCCTCGCTTGCGGCCGCCACCAGGTCACTGCGCGATTCCTGGCTTCCCCGCGGTGTGGCCCGGGCTGCTGCTGTGGACGAGGTTCGGCGGCTGGAGGCTGCTGCGGCCGAGGCCGCGCTGCGCAGTCCGATGGGGTCGCCGGCCGCTTCAGGCGCCAGGGGCGGCGGAGGACCGTCGGGATGGGCGGCTTCGGCGCGCGGACGCGCCTCTGGGCGCTTGGCCGGAACAAGGCGGCTCTCGCCGGCGGGGGCCGGCAGCACGTCGCCGGGCAAGTCCGGGAGCCCGACATCTCCGTCACAATCGCCTGTCCGCAAGCACGCCACCGCCTCGCGGCCGGGGCAGGCTGGTTTGGGCATCGGCGTCAGCCGCCGCGAGGGCGCGGGGGAGGGCCACGGCGACGGCGAGGGGGACGGCAGCGATGAGGGTGACGAGGATGAGGACTGGGACGAGGAGGCAACGGGGTTCAGCCCCTTGAGAGCGGGCCGAGACCGTCCCCCCGCAAGCGCGGGGAACGGGACACCGGCGCGGCGGCGGCGCCAGCGGCCGCGCAGCGTCATCACGTCGGAGGAGGGTCTCAGGGAGACCTCCGCCTCGGCGCCTTCGGGCCGCGGGACCACAAGGAGGAGCCCCGCGAGGCGCCTTGCCAGGGCGGGCGGCCTCGGCGGCACGGCAGGCGCAACAGCGGCTGAGGACCCGAACCGCTCGCTGGGCCGCACGGCTGTGGCGGCGAGGGTGCTGAGCGAGCAGGCGGCCCGCGAGCGCGAGAAGCAGATGCGCGGCGTGTCGTGGCTCAAGGGCGGGCTGGCGCCCTTCTTCCCGCAGTGGTTGCTGGACAGGCCGGACTTCCGGCCGATGATGGAGCTCCGGGCGGACAGCGCCAAGGCCGCCGTGCTGGAGGTCATCATGGCAGCAGCAGACGCGGGGCTGGACGCCGGGGCGCAGCAGGCGGGGTCGACCGCGCAGCTGCTGCCCAGCGGGGCGCAGGGCCCGGACGGCAAGTCGTCGGCGGCTTCAGCCGGGGCCGACAGCTCCGCCGCCGCAGCGCTGGCGGCACACTCGGCACGGTCGCTCGCCGCGCTGGCCGCCGCGTGCGAGGTGCCGCCGCAGCACCGCAAGCCCATCCACACGCTCACCATTGCCAAGCACCTGGCACGGCTCCCCATCTGCGTGGGGATGACGGGCGAGGAGGTCCGCTCCGTGTCCAAGGAGGTGTACGTGGCGCGCGCAGCCGCCGGCGAGACGGTGTTCGAGCAGGGGGACGAGGCGCACTCCTTCTACGTGCTGCTGCAGGGCAGCGCCGACGTCATCGTCGACCCCATCGGGCGCGTTCACACGCTGTGCAAGGGGGAGTGGTTTGGCGAGAGGGCGCTTGTCAAGGGCGAGCGCCGCACCGCGTCCATCGTGGCCGTGTCGCCTCTCGAGCTGCTGGTCCTGCCACGCAACGACTTTGCCAAGGCGCTGAAGCGCAACGAGACCTCTCGGCACCTCCGCAACGTCGACTTCTTGCAAGGCCTGCCCTTCTTCGCCGGGTGGACGCGGCCGAGGCTGTCCCGCCTGCTTGCGATATTCGTGGAGCTCCGCTTTCCCGCCGGAGCGCTGCTGGCCAGGCAAGGGGACACCTGCGCGCGTGTCTTCATCGTCGCCGACGGGACCATCGGCCTCTGGCACACCGCCACTGTCCGAGGCGAGAACAGGTGGCCCGTCGCCGCGCCTCGCGAGCCTGGGGAAGAGACGCCCCCGCAGCCGCTGCCACCGCCAAGGAAGCGGAGCCTGCCGCGCCGCCGACGCAGCTCTGCGGGCACAGCCAAGCGCAGGGACAGCAGCGACACTCTTCCCATCGCACAGCCGTGGGCTGGCGGCAGCGCGTGCGGCGTCATCGAGTCCGAGTCGCTGGTCTTCAAGTCCGACGACGAGGAGTCCTGCGCATCCGCGCCGCGCGCCGCGCGCTCTCCGGAGCGGGCGCCGTTTCTCCCGGCGGGGCCGGCCCGCCAGCCCTCCCCGTCCTCGGGGCACCGCCGCGGCCGCCCCGGCCCGCCAGATCTCGAGCGGGCCTCCCGACGAAGGAGACGAGTGACGCACGAAAGCCGCGCTGTCGTGCACGCGCACACAGACCGCGTCGGCATTGTGCGGCCAGGCGCGATCTACGGGCTCCACCTGGCCATTTGGGACTCGCCTCACCCGCTCACCGTGCGCACCATGACGGCAGTCCGGGTGCTTGCGGTGCCCGCGGCCATGTTCCGGGCAGCAGTGGGCAGCAGCCAGGGCCCTCGCGCGTCAGTTTTCGTGCCGCGGGGGTCCGGTGGCCTCTTGCCGCCCACTGGCGGGGCGGCCCGACCAGCGTCGGCAGCCGGACCTGCCTTGCTGAAGGACACCGCCGTGCACGGCATCGAGCTCGTCAAGGGCACAGAGGAGCTCTTCTTCGAGGGCAAGGAGGCCGGGGCGGGGGATCGTTCCGCCGCGGAGTTGGCGTGGAAGTCGTCCGCCGATCGCGTGAGGGCGGCACTTCGTGCGCGCAAGCGCCGTGCCAGCGTCACAGGGCTGGAGCTCGCGCGCCAGCGCCAAGCCAGCCTTGCGATGCTGCGCTCCATGACGGTGGAGGAGGCCAGCTACTCGCTCAGGCGCGCCCTGCACGGCATTGAGCAAGCCCAGCTGCGCAAGCGCGAGAAAGCCCACAAGGCCGCGGCTGCAGCCGAGGAGGAGGACGCGGCCATGCCCCCGCGGCCGGTGCGTCGCCCGTCTGCTCCAGCTGCGGCGCTCAGCCCGACGGCGGGCGTGCCGGCCCCGCCTCCGAGCCGACGAAGGAATCGCCGCGGCTCCATCGGCACTCGAAACCGGCCCGTGCCCCCTCCAGCCCTCCTGTCGCCTGCATCCGCGGCAGCCGCGTCGAAGGCATAGGGTGCTCGCTGCTGCCGCAGCCAGCCGCCCCTGTTGTGTTTCAAGCGGGCCGGGTCAGACCTTGATTCCCTGTGGTGACCGGCACCGCACACTGTTTGTAAAGTGAATAAGAACGACCATGTGTGCGTAGCGGATCGGCCCAGGCAAGGTCTCACTAATGCGTGGCGTGCCACCGAGTGCGCTCGCCGCCTTGCTCGCCGTGCTCGCGTCGTTCGCAGCCTGCTTACAAGCACCTGCTGCATGTGCGCCGCGCGCGCCCCGACACCGCCCCCTCCCCCCAATCACACCCCGTCTCCTTGCCCACTGGCCCCACGGGCCTTGGTCGCCCACCACACACCACGACCCCAACCTATGCGTCCAGGTCGCGCTCTTCCCAGTCACGCGCCCAAAACCCCGATGTGTACGGCGCCTCGAATTCGTCCGCGTCGGGCGGGTGGAACCAGTAGTTCATCGCGCAGTGGTACGGCAGGTCTGCCTCCTTCCCCTCGGCAGCCGCTGCCGCAAGCTGCGCTCGCGTGGCTGCGCCCGACATGGCGGCCGCAGCTTTTGCTTCCGCCGAAGCGCCGGCAGGGGCTTCTGGCGACTGCACCGCGTCCAGGGACACCACTTCGTGATACCAGCCTGCCGGCAGGTAGAGCATGTCGCCGGCATGGACTTCCACCTCGAGCATGCTGGTGCCAGGGATGGCGCGCGCTTGGTCCGATGTGACGGTGCAAAAGTTCTTGGGTGGATCCTTGGCCGGGGGCAGCGCATCGCCGACGCGCCAGGCTGGCCGGGCAGACCCAACTGCAGCTGCCCCAGCAGAGGAGGACGACACGCCTTCCGGCAAGGGGGACGACGACGCAGCCGCCGCAGCGGCAGCCGGGGGAGAGGAGGAGGAGGAGGATGATGATGCAGCAGGGGCGGCGGCGGCGGCGGCGGCGGCGGCCTTCCGCGCCTCAGCAGAGCGTGCCGTCTTCTTCCACAGCCGCTCCATCTCGGCAGCGTCCATGTCCTCGGCCTCATCGTCTTCTTCGTCGCCTCCCGCAGGGAATCCGTCCTCGTCCTCGTCCTCGTCCTCATCGGAGGCGGCCCCCTCGCCGCCTGCTTCCGCGTCCAACACCGCCTCCATGGCTGCGTCCAGGGCTGCCTCGGCGCGCTCCAGGCGCGCACCAGCGCCCGGCTCGCCCCTCTCCACGGCCGCCTCTGCCTCCTCCAGCTCCCTGCTGGCAGCTGCCTGCGCGTCAGCAGCAGCCTGCGCGGCGGACGCCCCGGCGTCCGAGCCGTCCGCGTTGACGGTCTCGCCCTCGTACTGAAAGCGGCCATTGGGGTGCACCGCTGTGATGGTCCCCACCATGGGGAGGCGGCCAGCGTCCGAGGGCGCAAAGAGTCGGAAGCGCTTGCGGCCGCGCAGCAGCAGGTACAGGTTGTCGTGGAAGTCATGGTGCAGGCCGCTGGACGACCCGGCCGCTGAGCGGCCCAGCCAGATGTTGAGGTTGGCCGGAATGAGGTTGCCTGCCAGCTGGGGGCGCACGGGGAAGCAGTCCGATAGGCAGGTGACGGGCGTGCCGAACAGCGCTGGCCTGCCGTCCGCGTCGTGCGTGAGGTCCTGGGTCGTCATGTACAGCGCCTCGCCCCCTTCCCGCACATGCTTGCACAGCGCCGCCACTGGCATTTCGACCTCGCGCCCCTGGCCAAAGGAGCGGCCGCTGCCGGCCTCGGGGTCGCGAACTTCCACTTTGACGCGCTCGGGACCGGCGCGCGCCTCGAACCAGGCCAGGCTCCAGCGGGCCGACAAGGTCCAAGCCTCGTCGGACAAGTGCCCACGCACAAGCAGGGGCTTGCGGAGAGCCACGAAGTCCTTGAAAAAGGCTTGCGCCGTCAAGGAGCTGCCCTCGGCCTGGGGCACGGTCGCGACATCCCGGCCTGAGCTGCCCGGGCCGCTTTCGGAGACGCACGCCCCTGCGTACCTGTTCCACGCGGCCATTCTGCTCGACCGCTCGGGTGACCAGTGTGCCTGGCCACCCGGGCTGCCGCTCGCAAGGCCCTGGCGGCCGCCTGCAACTCGCGCAATATTTGCGTGGGCGGGCACATCGCGACGCGCGTCCTGCTGACTTTTGGGACGTGCTCCGACTGCAGGGCGGCCTAACAAAACCCCCCACCCCGCCCCACGGCTCGCACTCAGTCGCTGGGAGCCCGGCCAGGCCTGCGAGCGGTGCCCGGCCGATACCCGCCCAACGAAACTTGTGCTCCGTGTCGGCAGCTGCCTCGTGGCGAGCCGGCTGCGGCGTGCGCGGCAAAGGTCCCCGCCAAGTGAGACCTGCACGTCCGCGCTACAGTTCAACCCCGGGCCGAGTGCGCCTTCGCCGCCCGCCCAGCTGTGGGGAAAATGGGCCACCGGGCTGCCCCCGATGGCAACCGCTTGGCGGCCGTCAGCTGGGCCGGCGGGCGTCAGACCCGAGCTTGACAGCGACTCGCAAACCGCTCGCGTGGCCTGGCACATCACCATCCGCAGCCATCACCGACCTTCCTGGGCATCGTCGCCACCTCCTGCTGGCAGATGGGCTGCATCTCCTCCAAGTCCGGGGCTGCGGTTCGAGACCAGCCCGCGGCCCCCGCGCAGCCTGCACCGTTCCACAAGCTGTCGCGCACGCGAACCATGGAGGGCGCAAAGCCGCTGGGCGTCTTCTGCGCCGACGCCGAGGGGCTCATTCGCTTCGCCAACGCGACCATGCTGGAAATGACGGGTCACACGTCCAGCACCTTGCTGGTGAGGCTCGCAGCGGTCCTGCTCGCGGGCTGGCTGCCTGGGCGCCCTTGCGCGTTGGCCGGGCGTGCAGCGTTTCGCGTGCGGTCGCGAGCGGGCAGTCGCAGCTGCAGACTTCCAGCTTCCCCTCTCCTACCACAGACACCCCCACACCGGGCCCGGGGGCACAAAGTCGAGTGGGATGCGCATCTGGGCCGATGCCGGGGGAGGCGGCGGGGGGCTCGCGGGCTCGCGTGCTCGCGGTCGCGCCAGCCCGATCACTTCCACACCTGTCCGCACCTGGCGTTCGAGCTCCTGCCAATCACCCTGCCGCGTCTCCCCCCCCCTGCCCCGCCCGGCCACCGCCGTCTTCCTCCCGCGCCGCTTGCCCGATTGGTTCCACCTCCGCTCGCAGGGCCAACATGTGGAGATTTTGCTGCCCATGAGCTTCCGCCGCGCTCATCGCAAGATGTACCGCGAGTACTTGGACCGCTACGACCGGGTGGCCTCCGCCTGGATTCCGTCGCCCATCATGAACCGCCCGCGCAAGTTGCGCATCGCCGTTCGCGACGGCGGCTTCCGGGACATCACGTTCACCCTCACCGACTGCCTCGTGCAGCTTGGCGGCCTGGGCGGAGGTGTGCTCCCGGTGCTTGCAGACAGCAGCATGCCACCAAAGACGGCTGGAAACGCAACGAGCTCGAGCGCAACGCCTGTGGCCTCCGAGGCCGACGCAGCTGGGGGCGGTGCTCCTGGTGGCCGGGCAATGCCGCCGGCGCAGGTGCGGTTCATCGGGATCATCCAGGAGATTTCAGACGCAGCCGTGCAGGGCGATGACGGCGACAGCACCGCGCAGGGCTCGTGCACATTCATGCCCCCGGAGCACGCTGCAGCAAAGAGCTCCGCCCCCGCTGCCCCCGCGGGCCCTCCTGGGGCAAAGGGGTGGAAGGTCGAGTCGTCCGCGGGCTGCCCCGCAGGCAAGGGCAAGCCGAAGAGCAGAGGCAAGAGCCACCAAGACGCCAAAGCAACGTGTCCGCACATGGCCGGTAAACACTAGCAGCTCGGCGTTGGCTTGGGGCGCGGGCGGCGAACGCGGAGGCCTGCTCTGCCCGAGCTTTCAATGGTGGTGGAGAGGGGCGGCGGCCCAGCGAGGTGATCCTGGAACTCGCTGCTCTTCAGACAGGCGTTGCCACCTGGCGACGCCTGTCTGCGATTTATGCGGGACTGGTAGGCTGCAGGCTGCGCAACCGGACTGGCTATGACCTTGGTGTGGCAGGGGTCGAAGTGGTGCAGGTCTTGGGGGTGCAGCCTGAGCGGGCTGCAGTGACTGAAACATCCGTGGAAGGGTGAATATCTTCGTCGAACGCTTCATGCGGCACCAATGCCTCGCGGTGGTGCCGAATTCCGTGGAACGCAGTGGCAGCACCGACTCATTGTCAACAATTCACGCTGGGCTGACTGCGCTTGCATGTGAAACCGAAGTCTTCGGCACGTTCGATTTGTGTGGCTGAGCGTGACGTGCACGTGGAGGGTGGGAGGGGGAGGGGCTGGGAGGAGAGCAGGAGCCGGGTTGCACGCCCGTGGTCTCGAATTGGACCTGTGGGAGACAGCCCCCTTGATGCGCAGCTGCACACAATGGCCGCGTCGCGATGCGCCCTGCCCCGGGAGCACGGGGCGCCCTCCAAGCCTCAAGCGGTGCTCAACATGTGCAAGCAGTGCGACGCCTGCGACGACAACGCCACAACCGCGTGCCTGGCGCTAGTTGCTCTGGAAAGCGCATCCTTGCCCGTGGCAACCGCACTGGCTGCGCCATCGGCCGCGCGCGTCAGCGCCTCCGCGGGGATGGAGGCGAGCTCGGCAAGCGCCTGTCGCAGCCTTGCAGTCACCGACGGAGCCAGCCCAGGAGGCGCTGAAGAGCCAAGCCGGGGCGTTCGCAGTCCCGTCGGGCCCGCGCCCGATCGAGCAGACCTCGGCCGCAGGTGCCCGCCTCTGGGGGCGCAAGCCAGCAGCGAAAGCACGTGCTTCACGACAACAGCGGCGTCGGCAGCAGCGGCGCCGTCGCCCTGTTTCATGTGCACAGCGCACCATCGAAGGGACCCGGCGAGCACGCCAACCCAGCGGGCCCGCTCGTCCCAGCTCAGCACCCACGCGTCGCGTCCCTCGGCCACCTCGCAGGCAAGGCGCACTGCCCAGCCCACACCGGGGTGCGACGCCACGCCCGGCTCCGCCTCCTCGGCGGCCCAGCGCAGGCACGCAGCCCCGTCTGCGAGCACCGCCGCGTCCATGGCAGGAGCCTGACCTGGGCCGTGCGGAGCTGGCGCACCGTGCCGCGAGCCCCGCTCCTCGCCGCCCAGGTCCCGGTCAGCTGCCTCCGAGGCCGCCTCGACCGCAGAGGCAGGCGGAACGTCTCCGCTGCCTTCCCCGGTGTCGGCGGCCCGCACCGACCGTGCAGCGTGGCTGCCCCTGCCACCGTCGCGCGGCCCAGCAGCGCTGCTGCGGCCCGAGCGGCTGCTCCGGGCCGAAGAGACACTGTGGCTTGCGCTCGCGACCGACGCGCGGCTCCTGTTGGGCAACGGGGGCACCTGCAAGCGGCCCGGCGCGCGGGATTCGGAGCGGCCCACTGTCCCACCGTCCGCAGGCAGCCCCAGGCTCCCCGACTCGGACGCCACGGACAGAGTGGCGAGCCGCAGCGACGCCCGCGCTTCAGCAGAGCCCTGGCTGCCGCTCCGGTCGCGATGTTCGGCGCCCTCCCTGCCGGGTGCAGCCTCTTCCCGGGCGGGGGACCGTGGCTCACTGGCCCCAGGCGCCGCTTCGACCGCACGCTCCACCGCGCGGGCGCAGTACAGGGCTGCCATCTTCACTCGGGTAAGAGCCGCGTGGCGCGAAAGCACGCGCAGAGCTGCCAGCAGAGCCCGCTGCTGGCTCAGCACGAACTCCAGTGCGACGGCCAGGCCCGGGGCCAGGGATGCTGCGGTGTCGGGCGAGACCAGGCGCAGCCACACCTCCAGGCACTCGCACGCGGCCTGGGTCTCCGCCGGGTCAGGGTCTTGAACCGGAGGCGCGGGTCTCCCTCGGGAGCGCGGGCGGACTGCGGGGCCCGTACCCCGAGGCGTGACCAGCCCGCCAGCGGTGGTGGCGTGTGCCCAGGCCGCACGGTGTCCGCCTAGGCCCTCGGCTGGCGCGGCCGAGACAGCTGCCGGCAGGCCGCTGTTGCCTGGACGGTCCCTCCCCTGGGAGACAAGAATTCCGTGGGCCGCGGTACTGATCAGGTGCCCGCACATATGAGCAACGCCCCTTGCATGCGGCGCCAGCTGCCCTGGGGGCAGGGCCTTGCCTGCGTTGCTCAGGGCGTGGAGGCAGCTCAGGCGTACGGCCGGGAGCGCGGAGCTCTGGAGCGCTGCCCGCAGAGCGCGGACAACTGTGTCAACCAGAAGGGGGGCCGCAGAGGTCGCAGGTCCAGCCGGCGAGCCGCGGCCCGGAGTGCCGGGGCAGCTGCCGCATCCCGCTGTCGCTGGCGCGAGCGGGTCGCTCGGAGCGAGCAGCGCGCCGACGAACGCCAGCCGGCCCACAGCCGCAGCTGCCCCGCGCTGCTGGGGCGGTGAAGCGCCTCGCAGTTGCTTGCATAGTATGCCTACAAGCCAGCGCAGCACTGCCGGGGCGGCGTCTGCGGCTGCAAACCCCACGCGCGCGGCAAGTGCCGATGCCCGGTCTAGCAGCTCGGGCTGGGGGAGCGAGCCAACTGCGAGTTCTGCCATGCTGTGGGCACATGCTCTGACCACGTCTGCGTGCCGGTGAGAGCAGCAGGGACGCCACAGTCGCAGTTGCGGTTCCTACGCGCCAGACCTGTCCCGTCGGCACGCGATGCTGGCGTCGAGCAGCTTGCCTTACCTTGGCTGGTGCTCGCTATCAACTCGTCACAAAATTGCAAGTGGATGTTCCTGTGGTCCAGCGGCGCTGTTGACGCCCTGGCAAGCAAGCGGCGCTGCGCAGGAAGGGTCGCGTCGTCGTGGCGAGAAACGAGGGGCCAGTTGGCGGCACACCAAGCCCAGGGGTCAGCGCAGCACACACCGGGACCGTCTTGTCTTGCCTCACCACAAAGGCGTTGGCCTCAGAGGGCGAAAGGTCGTCCGCAGCCGCGCCCACGGCGGACTGGACGCATTTGTCGCGCGTTCGCCGACTGACGGCCGTCCCTGCGGGAGCGTCATGCAGGCATGGCCAGGGGACTCAATGCGGCATCACGGCTATCGCGCGGCACCCTTCCCCGCTCGAGGAGCCGGGGCGGCTCGCGGTGGCAAGCCAGCGCCTCTGCGGGCCGTTGGCTCACCCAGCGCAGCGTCCAGGCGCGCTGCCACGGCCAGCATCACGACTCCAATGCCCGTCCCAGGATCATATAGCGTGCCAGCACGGGGCTCAGGGAGACGCCGGTCCGGCGTTCGGTCCGAGTGCTCGACTCCCTGCCAAGCCCGCGAGCGAGCGCTGGGCTGAAAACTGCGAAAAACTGACGAATCACGACGTTCTTGCAAGTTCGTAGTTTATATACAAGTTCTGTCCTCCGCTCTGCAGCTGTCGGGGTCGCGCCCGGCTGACCCAAGCGGGGGCTACTGTCAGGATCCCATGGGTCCGAGGCGTACTTGGCGACCGCATGTCGATGGCGTGTCCACTCTGAATCGACGGACTCTCGAGATGATTTACCTGAAGGTTTAAAATCTCTTGAGATAATGAGTTGGGCATCCCCCAGGCTGGCAACAGAACAAGGGCAACCACCTCCGCCGATAGTGGATGGACTGCATGCCTGAATGTAATGGAACCAAGTATCTCGGAGTGCCTGTGGGGCAACCCTGGCTTTTTGCCCCGGATCGGTCTGCGGACCGTGCGCGCCGGCGCACTCACGCCGCCTGCCGCCGGGCGCCGCTGCGCCCGCCCTCCGCCGTGCGGCGGCAGTGAGGCGCGCATGCCCCGCCGGGGGCACGGCGACGCCTCTGGGGCGGGGCCGGCGGAGCTCCCGATTCACACTGGTTTGCCCTCGTGAGGCGAAGCCTGCCTCGCTCTCCCCGCCGCTCGGCAGCGCCTCCGTGCGTGCTGGCCGAGCGGGGTGGCCGTGCCGTGCAACGCTCTCCCGCCTCTCGGCGCGCGAGCAGGGAGGCGGCTCGTGTGCTCGGATGGGGGCTTGGGCCGCTCGCATCGAGTGCAACGCCTTGGACCGACCACAAAAGCGTTGCCTCGTCGCCGCGCTCGCCGCTGTCCGGGCGAGGCACGTCCCCGAGCCCCTGAGCGGAGGCGGGTCGCACCCAAACACGCGACGCCCCGTGACAAAGGCGTTTCTGCCTCGACCGTGCGCAGGTGGGTGAGCTCGCGGGCCGAGTTTCGCAAAGTCGCGCGGCAGTCGCACCCTGCCCGCCTTTGCGCTGTGCCGTCCGAGGAGCGGACGCCGGATGCAGTGTCGCGGATCGCGCAGTGGCTGGCGGGAGTTGAGCTGCTGGCGGGCTCGTCTGAGGCCAAGCTCGAAGCGATTGCTGCTGTCGTGAGGTACCGGGCAGCCTCCCGCGGGGAGATCGTGCGGCCGGAGCTACGCGATGGCAGGGAGCCTGCTGAGCTGTGCATTGTCTACTCGGGGCAGGTGGCTCTGTGCGTCAAAGGGCGGCCGATGGCGTACCTCGAGGCCGGCCAGTCGTTCGGGGCAATCGAGTCGGTGCGCAGCGAGCTGTCGGGCGCCGCCGTCGTGAGCACCGGGCGCGACGGCGTGGAGCTGCTGATCGTCTCCCAAGCAGACTTTGACGGCGCCGTGAGCCGCTTTCGCGCGGCCGAGGCGTGGGAAGACGTTGGCTTCCTGCAAGCGCACCCGCTCTTCGTGGGCTGGGGCCGCTCGGAGCTGCTTCGCCTACGAGCCGCGATGAGGCACCGTGTCCTTCCTCCCGGCGAGTTGGTGTGCAGGCAGGGGGAGGAGGCTCGGGCCCTCTGGCTGGTGAAGAGAGGGCTGTGCGAGGCGCAGCGAAACCGCACCGAGAGGATGCAGTTTCACCGGGGCGCAGCGGAGGCCGGGACGAAGACTGTCACCCGGCGCCTGCTGCTCGGAAGGATCCTTCCGGGCGGCCTCATCGGCGAAGGAGCCCTCATCCGGGGTGTGCCTCGCTTCGCCGACGTCGTGACCGTCTCTGTGACGGAGCTGCTGGAGCTGCCGGCGACGTCCCTCCTCCTGCTTGCGCGCCACGGCACGCTGGGCGCGTTGGGGGAGCAAGTGAGCCGCTACCCGTCGGAGAGCGCGGTGGAGGCGCGTCTGGAGGCCATGGTCCGGGGCGACGAGGGGGCGAGGCAGGCGAGGTCGCTTCACAGGCGGGAGCACCTCGGACGGCTGGCAAGACAGTGGGCGACGACCGGCGTGCAGGGACGCCGCCTCCGCGACGCGGACGGGTCGGACCTCATGCAGGGCGGGGAGGTCACGGGAACGCGGCGCAGGCAGCGCCGGACGCCCGCCGCCAGGCCCGGCACCAACCCCGAGACTGCGCGGATGAAGGCCGTGGCAGCCATTCGGGCACGCCTCGGGGAGCCAGCGCTGCCGGCAGCTGCAGCTGCAGCTGCGGCCGGCTCTGCTCCCGAAACGAAGGCACACTCACCGGTCAGAGCGGGCGCCCCCCGCGCCTCCGGAGACCGCACAAGGCTGGACGGACGCGGACCGGGGTGGGGAGACGACCAACCTGCGGCCGCAGATGCGGCTCCTGAGCCCGGCGTGACGGGCGAGGCCGCAGCCCCGCCAGCATCCGGAGCCGGCTCGACCGGCCGCCGGCCTGCCGGGGACGGGACGGCTCCGCCGGTGCAGGGGCCGGCCGCGGCCAGGCCCAGCGCTGCGATGAGCAAGTTCCTTCGGGCCACCAAGGCACTGAGGGCCCACCTTCGTGTGACGTCATCCGCGGTGTGGGCGACAACTCGCATGGCGCGCGATGCCAACAAGCGCATGGTCGATCGCGCGCTCGCTTGGGCGCCGTCCATGCCAGACGATGCTGCTGTGGACTCGACAACGGACGCCGCACCCGCCGCCACCTCCGCTGCCGCTGCCGCAGCTTCCGCTGCTGCTGTGGCCGGGGCGGGCCACGCCGCGTCCCCGAGCGCCAGCTCCCGCCCCCTGTCCTCCGGCTCTATGGCCCGGCCGCTGAGCTCGGGCTCGCTGCGCCGCGGGGCCGAGAGCTCCGGGCCAGCGGCCCACCCCTCCTCCCCCGCGGGCCGCGTCCTCGGGGCCGTTGCACGCCGGGGCTCCGTCAGCCTCGTGGTCGGCTCAACCCTGGAGCGCATGGACGGAGCCGACGGCGTGCACCTCGATGCGCGCCGGTCGGTTCAGATATCCACCGCGGCGGGGGGAGCAACGGAGCGAGCCCGCGCCATCGGCGGGCGGCTGCGCGCGGCCGACGGCGGCCCGCCCTCGGCGAGCGCTCGGCTCGTCAGCGCGCTGGGCACTCGCCGGGCCGTCCTCGCGCGGGACCGGGGGGAGGAGGTCAAACCGCGCTGCATGCTCCCCAGGCGAAGCTCCATCCTTGTGGTGAGGCAGGCTGCCGACTGGTCGCCCGCAGCCACGCCTCGGGCATCGGGCAGCCTTTCACAAACAGCGCCGGCTTCCTTCACGCTCCCCTCCACGGCGCGAAGCGAGAGGCCGCAGCCCCAGCCCCCTCACCCGGCCCAGCAGAGCCGCCGCGGGTCCGTGGCAGCCGATGGTCGCAACGGGCCCTCGATGGCCTCTCGCGTCGCCAGCATCAGCAGCGCGGCAGCGGAACAGCTTGCGGGTCCGGCGCTGTCGCCACCGCTCGGGCAGCGGCCCCGGCAGGACAGCTCTGCGTGTGCCTCGCCCCACTCGGTGTCCTCCAGGCCCCGTCAGCGAGGACGCTCACTCTCCACCGCGTCCTCGGCCGCCGGCAGCCGGCGCCGCGGCCGCAGCTCCGACGCAACCGGGCCGCTTCCCTTCCCCTCCGTGCCCCCTCCGCCGTCCCTGAGCTCCACCGGCATGCTCGGCGCCTCCGTCATGTCCAGCAGCGTTTCCATGCTCAGGAAAGCCTCGTCGTACGCGCGGCAGCTCGAGCGAGGGGAGGCGCCCCAGTCCGCTGCGCGCGCGCGGTCAGCGCTGTCGCCCCCCGGGTCGCCCGTGTCCTCGCTGCTCGTAGGGACGGGGCGGGCGGACAGCGTGCGCTGGAAGCTCCGCGACGGCACGCTGTCGCTGCAGGAGGCGGGCAGGGCCCTCGGCCTCTCTCCGCTGCTGCGGCGGGGCCACGCCCACGCAAGCAGCGTGGTGCGGCGCTCTCGCGCCAACTCCACGGCCCTCGACTGGCAGGCGGTGCAAGGGGGCGAGGGCGGCTGGCAAGCGAGCGCCGCGGCCAGCGCAGCCGCCCGCCTTCAGCCGCGCCCGGCGTTCGTCGAGGCGTCGCCCATGGCGGACAGAGCATCGCGGGTGGCGATTGGGCCCGCGGCAGCGCCAGCGCAGCTCCCTATTGTTGCGGCGATCAAGGCAGGCCCGCAGTCTCCGCCGCGCCGGCTTGCGCCGCTGCGCACCCCAGCAGCGTCGCACAGCGACTAGCCCGCGCGACAGCGTGCCTCGAACCGGCATGTCAACCCGACGGGTTTCCGAGCGTGCCATGTGCAAGAGTGAGCGCGCTGGGCCGCTCGAGCGCCCAGCTCGCGGCGCCTTCCAATGCGCCCGGCTGTCCGTTCACGATGCGGGCGGGCGGCCAAGCACGACAACATTGCTGGGCGTTGGTTGATCACACTCTCACGCGCTGCTTGCAAGCGATCCCGCCGCTTACAGCACACGCCGCAGCGGAGGGGCCCTCAGGCAGTGGCCAGGCGTTCGGCTTGGGCGTCGGGCCATGGGTCGCGGAGCGGCTGCGTCGGGGCCCGGGCCGCTGTGACGGCGGGATGGTTGCCGCAGCGCGCGTTTGGCCGGACCG
The DNA here is from genome assembly GCA_008330645.1 of Cafeteria roenbergensis. Taxonomy (NCBI): domain Eukaryota; class Bigyra; order Bicosoecida; family Cafeteriaceae; genus Cafeteria; species Cafeteria roenbergensis. The sequence goes on along the minus strand of VLTN01000004.1, from coordinate 724,674 downwards.
AAGCTGCGCGGCCAGCCTTGTCGGCCGCGGCGCAGCGGGTGGGGTGGAGGGGGGGGTGTCGGCAACGTGGCCCTGGAGCGGGGGACAGGGCTGTGGGCTAACCGGCAATGCTCGGGGATCGGCGTGTCGACCTTGAGCCGAGGGCCAGCGAGCGGCGCCTGGGTCGCGCAGCGGCGGAGTGCGGGGCCGACGCAGTGGCGTGCCCTCACCTGCTCCCGGCAGCAGCGGCAAGCGCGCGCGCAAGAGGGGGGCGGGAGGACGCGGGGCAGGAGAGGGAGGGGAGGGGGGGGGGGGGGAGACTAGGCAACAAGCTGCCGGTTCAGCGGGAGCCAGATGGTCGATACGGCGCCGGGGCGACGTCGGGAGGACGGAGCAGGCGGCAGCGGCGGCCAGGCCGGCGTGGGCCGGGCCTGCTGCCAGCTGCAGCGGCCTAGGCTCCCCAGATGACAATGATGATCAGCAGAACGAGAACAACACTGAGGCAGGTGATGATGCCGCAGTAGGAGCAGTCGCCTGCGAGAGACGCGGGTCGGGTCGGAGGGCAGTGGGCAGAGGGTAGAGGGTCGGAGGGCAGAGGGCAGAGGGTCGGAGGGTAGAGGACAGAGGGCGGGTCGGCGTGAGCGGCCGCGCGGTCGACGGGGCGCTGCGACTGCCAGCAAGCCGCGAGAGCGGCCGCCGCTCCGCAGCCGAGCGCGCCTGGAAGGAGCAGCCCCGCCGAGGCCAGGGCGCTCTCTCTCGTTTGGGGGCACTCACCCCTGCGGCGGAGGAAGACGTTGATGCGCTCGTTCATGGCCCCGATGCGCGCGTTCAGGGAGCCCATCTCCTCGTGGAGGTCCTCAACCTGACTGCGGGCCGAAGGAGCACGGGGGGAGTTTGTGTGTGTGTGTGAGGGGGGGGGGGAGGGGGCGGTGTGACGGAGGGGGAGGCTCGCAGCGGCGGCAGCCGAGCGCGCCGGTTCGGTTCCGCCAGCCTGCAGGCTGAGGGCGCAAACATGCCCGCAGGCACGGGCTGCTGCGCGCGGGAGCACGCTGCTGTGTCCACTCCACGCGCAGTCTCGTCTGCGGTGGGCTCACGTCGTCTGCTCGCGGAGAGAGGCGCGAATGCGGTCGGACTTGAGCGCGATTCCGGAGGCAGACCGCTCCACCTGGAGCAGCAACTCGTCCTGCGCCAAGCGCTCAGCCTGCGGGTTCACATGCGGTCCTACATGGCCGAGGGGCTGGTTGGTGGCTGGCGCAGCTCTTGAGCAAACCCGTCGTCGAAGCCGCTGGCACGGATTTCTCTCTGCCTTACCCTGAGCTGCTCCAGCGTCTGTTGGGCATGGTCGCCGCCTCGAACCGGTACGCCTGCGTCAATGTGTGACACCAAGCTGGGGAAGCGCGCTGGCGATGGCGAGCTGGGGGCGCTCTCAAGGCAGCGATATGCGGAAGCTGGCGCTTGCTCACCGTCGCCGCCGCGCTCGGACATCAGCCGGCCGCTCTCGGAGTCAGCGTCGTCGTGCATTCGCCCCCTCCCAAAATTGGGAGCAGCTGCCATCGCTCCGCTGGCGCTGTTTGCCGTCGCTGGCGAGTGGCTGCGGCGGAATCGCGGTGCGGCCGCTTGCAGAGCCTTGAGCGCGACTGCCGAGCTGGAGCCTCAGCCGGGCAGCACATCCTTCGGGGCACGGGCGCCCCGGCCAGCATCAGCAGCTCGTTCCGCCCTGCGGAACATGCCTTCCAAAGGCGCCGCCAGGCCCGTCGGGGCTCCTCCTGCCGGGAAATCGGCAGCGACTGCGCCGGTTGCACCCGACGCCGGAGAGCGCCAGGGCGCATCGCCCCTGGCGCACGTGCTGACGAGTGTCCTGACCGCGGTGGTTTGCGGCATTTGGCTCTGGGCGTCTGGGGACATCCCGTTGGCGCCCCCGCAAGCTCGCGCCCCTGAGGCCCGCGTGACTGCTCCTGATTCGTTTCCCGATCTCGTCCAGGCAATCACGCCGTCGCATTGGCTCCTGTCCAAGGTTAACGAGCAGTACGAGGCGAACACGGCTCGCCTAATGCGACAACTCAACGGGTCCCTTCCATCGCCAGAGGTGGGTGTGGAGATCATGTTCGAGTCGCCGATCTACAGGCTGAACCTGCGCGACCTTGGCGTGGAGCCCGACCTCCTCACCAAGAGCGTGGCCCGGGTGATCCTTCGCGAGTACCACCGCCGCGCCGTGATGGGAAAAGACGAGGTGATGCACTCGCTGGAGGAGGCGGAGCGGGCCAAGGAACGCGCGGAGCGCGAGGCGGCGGCGCGCGACGCGGTGCTGAGGGGCGAGGCTCCGAGTGCAGCCGCCATCGCGGGGCCCGGGAGGTCGGGCGACGGCCGCCTTGCGGACGGCGGGTCAGAGGAGGACGGCGACACTTCGGTGTTCAACGACGCCTTCTTCACCTGGCAGTCTGAGAAGAACGGGTGGGAGAAGATGTTTGGAAAGCACAAGCAGCTGGAGCACGTCAAGGCCTTCTGGGCGCGCGCGGCTGACCACTTCCTCCGCTCGATGGGCCACGCCGCCGTGTTCGAGGGGCACCCCAGGCACCGGCAGCCCGAGATGCACTCGTGGGCCACCGTTCACAAGGACTGCGTGTTTCACGGGATGCACCACCACGGGGAGGACATTATGTCCGGCGTGTTCTACGTCAAGGTTCCGCCGGGCGCGGGAAGCATCTCCTTCTTTGACCCCAGGGGTGAGACAGGCCGGATCCCCGCGACCCTGCCCACCGGCGCTCTCGGAGCGGAGCCCCCCCTGCCCAGCAGCCATCGGGGCGCCGCTGGGGGCGGCCGCTAGCGCAGCCTGCCAACAGCCTGCGCCGCCCCCTCGGTTGGCATTGTGTCTTGATCGCCGGTGTTGCTGCTTCGAGGGCGCCACGCCGCCAGCGCCGCTCTCACTCGCCATCTCTCGCTCGCGCCCGCCCGCTCCCGCCCCGGCCGCAGGGTTCCACGCGCCCTTCCTCAACCGCATCACGGTGCAGCCGCGCGAGGGCGACATCGTCCTCTTCCCCTCCTCGCTTGTCCACCAGGTCACTCCCACACAAGGCGATGCTGAGCGCATCTCCATCGCGGTGAACCTGCTGGGGAGGCACAACCACGCCCGCGGATCGGAGGCCATGCCATCCGGCCTGATCAACCCGTCAGACCCGGTGGCTGTGCCCGATGTCCTGCCCGACTCCCTGTACGCGCTTGACTGAGCGCCGCGCAAGCGGGACTCTCGGGTTGCAGCCGCAGCGCCCCCGGGGAACAGACGCCAGCCCGAGCCTGCCAAGCTGTTGACTACGTTCAAATGCTTGGCCTCACTCGAAATCACGCAACCACTGTCTGTGGAACAGCCTGCTGCCTCCTGTGCCGCAGCCGCTGGATAGACGAATTGTGGAATCCGTGCCGGAACATGCAACGCCGGCGCAGAGCCTTCGCAGCAGCCAACTGGCGAACCCAAGGGGGGGAATGAACCCATTGGTGCAGTCGCGAACCGCCGTGTCGGCCGCTCGCCGTCCGGCGGGCCGGCAGTTCCGGACTCCCACACAGCGACAGAGCCACGGTGCAGCCGCCGCGCGCACACTCCAGCACCCGCCACCGTCCACGCGCGGACCGTCCCCCAGCTGAGCGAGCGGATCATGGCGACCTCAGCCATCGTGCACCGGGTGTCTGCGACCATCTCGGCGCATGCATGGAGCCCGGACCGGAAGCGTGAGCAGCCTGTTCAACAAGCCGATCTCGCATCCGCGGCGAGGGTTCGGGATCGCCCTAGCCGCTCTCTGGGTGCCACAGCCGACGGGCGGCGCGCGAGCTGTGCTCTGAGTCCTTCGCGCTTGCCCCCGCTCCCCGTGCCCTCGAGCGCTCCAGCCCAGCTCGTCCCCCCTCCCGCGCCGATTCGCAGAGCTCGCCGTCTGCCCGAACAGCAATGACGTTCGCGTGTACTCCAACGTGGGCAGCAAGTCCACCGACGATTGGGAGCTTTCGCACACCCTTGAAGGCGTGAGTCTCAGCTCTCTGGCCACGCGAGCGGCCCGGGGCGAAAAGACTTGGCCGGCGACCTGAGCGGCTTGCCCTCGTTCCGCGATTGCCCCCCGCCCTCGCAGCACGACTTGCTGGTGACGAGCATCGATTGGTGCCCAGTCACTGGCCGCATCGTGACCTGCTCCCAGGACCGCAACGCGTTCGTTTGGACCTTCAACTCCAGCACGGGCGAGTGGACCAAGCAGATGGTGCTGCTTCGCATCAACCGCGCCGCGACCAGCTGCCGCTGGTCTCCCAACGGCAAGAAGTTTGCCGTCTCGTCTGGCAGCAACACCGTTTGCATCTGCTCTTTTGACGAGGTCAGCGACTGGTGGGTCTCTCAGGCCATCACTCGATTCAAGTCCACGGTCAACGCCGTCGAGTGGCACCCCAACTCGATGCTGGTGGCGGCAGTCGGCTGCGACTACCATTGCCGCATCGCCGCGGTGAGCCATTTGCTTGCCCGGGTCCACGCCATGCGCTGCGGGCGGGCCGCGCCTCGCCGGGCGGCGGGTCGGGCGGCGGGTCGGCGGCCCTGCCGCTTGCACGGCGGGCCTCGTCCCCGCCCTCCGCAATCGCAGTCTCCCACCTCCACGCTCACAGCTGCCCTCCCGAGCCGCGCCGCCCCGCCGCGCAGGCATGGGTGACTGACATCGGAGACACCCCCGACGTCGGGCCGTTCGGCTCTGCCGAGGGGCTGGAGTTTGGCGACATGATTGTCGACCGCAGCATCAGCTCCGACACCACCACTGCGGTGAGAGGTCGCCAGGGCACCGCGTGGCTGCGCGCGCACGGTCGCCTGGACACGCAAGCGGCCGCTGAGGCGCTCGAGGCCCCACTGCCACCGCTCCGCTGCACGTGTTGCGCGCCGCACTGCTGGCCTGTGCGCCGTGCGAAGCGCCGTGCCAGCTGCCCGCCTGTGCCCCTGCCTTGCGCGAATGCCTGCTCCGCAGGCGTGGATCAACGCTGCGGCCTGGTCGCCGTCCGGCAACTGCCTAGCCTACGCTACCCAGGCGTCGGACGTGTGCTTCCTCTCTGCCCGGGGCGGCGCTGTGACCGAGCAGACCATCCGCGTCCGCGGCCTCCCGGCCCTCTCGCTGGCCTTCATCGACGACAAGACGCTTGTCGCGGCCGGCTTCGACATGAACCCCGCCATCTTCAGGCACCCCGGCGACGGGTGGGTGACTTCGGGCGAGTGGAGCTTCGACACATTTGCAGACAAGAAGCCCGAGACCGGCAAGGCCGGGACGGGGGGAGGCTCCGCCTTCAGCGCTGCGCGGTCCATGTTTGCGTCCAAAGTTGCCACCGGACGCGCAGCGGCGGCCAGCTCTGAGAAGCTCTGGACGAGGCACGAGGCTGCCATCGTCGAGGTGCGCGCGCTCACCAAGCCTGCGGGTAAGGCGGCTGGTGCAGCCGCTGCGGCAGCGGGCTCGGCCGTGACTGGCAGCTTCTCCACGGCGGGGTCAGACGGCCGCATTGTCGTTTGGACTATGTGATCGCCGGCCTTGCGTCTCCTTCGTCCCAACCTCAGCTGCCTGCCCGCGGACAGCCCGTTTGCGCAAGCTCGCTCGCTCGCGCATGGGAGTGTGAGTTTTGCGCGAAAGGCTGCCTCCGCGCCCGGTCGCGTGCTCCCCCCACTGGCCCACCCACTTGCAAAAGTGAGGCTGAGCGGCGGCGGGAAACGTTGGCATTGCTTGATCATGCGTGTCCGCATCAGCTGCCACGCAATGATGTGTCGGCCCCACTCTCACGCGCGGCGTTTGTTCGGTCGACAGGCGGCTGCTGCGGGCTTGAGTGTTTGGTGGGGCTGGCCTCGCGTTGGCTGCGCTCGTCGCACGGGAAAGAGACAATCAATGCAATCGCACTCGCTTGGGGACGACAGATGCCCGCCACAATCTCGAACGAGCCAGAGGCAGGCATTTCGCCCACGACTTGTTTGCGGTCAATACAAGCTCTCCTCGGGCGGCTCGCCGTCCTGAAGCCGCACAAGCGCCGCCTGGACTGTGTTGGCCTTGGCCGGGCAGACATGCGACGCCGTCTCGAAGTGGCCGGCAGCCTCCACGATCTTCCCGAGCAGGACCTTGACGCGGCCCAGAGCGAAGTGGACTGAAAATTCCGTCGGGGCGCGACGCCGCGCGGCCTCGAGGAACCGAACGGCAGCGCGCAAATCGCCTCGCTCCTCCATGAGCCTTGCGAGCTGGAACGTTGGCTGGGGGTTGGAGGGGTCCAGCACCCGAGCGCGCTCCAGCTGCGCAATGGCTTCGTCAACCCGGCCAATCGCGTGCAGCGCGATGCCGAAGAACGACCGCAGCACTGCAGACCGCGAGTTCAGCTCAACGGCCTGGCCGAAGCTGTCCACCGCCTCTGCGAGCGCCTGCTGGCGCAAGAAGGACATCCCCTGCGAGCAGCGACGGAGAAAGCGGGGCAGCGGGAACGTGCTGAGGAGCGAGGGCGAGCAACGCGGAGGACCCGCCGCAGGGCCGCGAACTTTTGCAAGCGTGGCGCAGCGCGGGCGCAGTGCTGGATGTCGAGCACAGCTCGAGCACGAAGGCTGAACCACAGCAGCCACGAGGAAGAGCGCCTCACCAGCCCGGCCCACGCCGTGAAGTGGCGGGGGTTTTGCGCCACTGCCTGCCTGAAACAGGCAACTGCCCGCTCCTCGTCGCCGCACTGGGCGTGCTCGTAGCCGGCAAGGGTGCGCGCGTAGAATGCCCTGTCGTTGGCGGTGATGGCATGCTCAAAGTGGCGCAGCGCTGTGGTGTGATCGCCGCGCAGGCTGAAGAGGTTGCCGCTGGCGATCCAGGTCTGCGAGGCCCCGTCGTCGATTTTGCGCAGCTCCTGGGCCAGCAGCAGCAGGTCTGCCTGCGGATGCCCGGCGGCAAGCATGCGTGCGCGGAGCACAGCACGGCTCAAGGTTGGCGAGCCGCATGCTTTTGCGATCCATGGCCCAAGCCTGCAAGCTCGGCAGCTGCCTGTTGCACACCAGCTTACGTGCTTCTTGAGGTGCCACAACGTGGTGCTGAGGATATCGCAGTGCTCGAGCGAGTACGGAGCACAGGAGCGCATCAGGGCGAACGACGCAGCTGCCTGCGAACACGGGAACCAGCCTCAAGGCAACGAGAGCAAGCCTCAGCGATTGCCAAGACCCAGGCAGCCGGGCGACAAAGCAGCGCAAGCACCGGCTCCCCAGCAAGCCCCAATGCCCAGCCGCACGGCGTTTTGCTGCGGTTGCACAGAATGCGCAAGCTGCTCGAGAACGGCCTGGCCGCAGGCATCCAGCGGGCACGGAGACTCCGCTCAGCGCAGTGGTGCTGGCATCCGCGAGCACCCCGCAACAAACACCCGCCGATCCGCCGCCACGCTCACCTTGTTGTAGTGGCCAGACTCGAAATGGGCCAGGCCCGCTTGCCCGTGCGCCCATGCGCTTGCCCGGAGCGACGGAGTTTGCAGCTCCGACAGCGCGAGCTGCACTCGGTCCCCGCGGTGCTGCGCCTGCCACCACAGCACCGTCCCCAGTGCCGAGAGCATGCCCAGCGTCTGAGAGAGTCCGAGCAGCTGCGAGCCGCAGGCCGCAGCCACGCCAGCTTCAGCGGCCGCGATTGGCACCAGGCTCGCGTCGTCTTCTGCAACGCCCGACCCGGCTGCCGGCGCATGGGCAGGCTGGGAGGCCGCGGCACCATAGCCCTTGGAAACGGCTCTACTGGCCGGGGAGGGCGAATGCCTGCCATCAAAGGCGCTGGCAGCGGCCACCGCAGCCTCTGTGATGGACGGCCTCGCAGTGGGGGTGGCCGCTGCTCCACCGTCTGCGTCGAGAGCCAAGGACAAGGAGGACTCGTCCCAGTCCTCGTCGCGTCGAGCCCGGGCGCGCGGCACCGCGCGCTGCCTTGCTGCCACCTCGGGAGGTGCTCGACCCGGGGCCGGCGCGCGCGTGGGTGACTGCCTCCCGGGCGGCGACGCCTGCGCCCTCTGGGCGGCAGTGCGCCCCGCGCGGGCCGGCGCAAAGGGCGAGAACGCCACCGTGGCGGCAGCCAGGGCGGCCTCGAACGCCGCGGAGCCCTCTGCCTGACCTGCGGGCAGGGCGCCTCCGGCGGCAGTTTCGCCTCCAAAGCCGCCCCCTCCGCCGCCCCCTCCGCCGCCCCCACCGGTGCCGCCTGGCGTAAACAGCGCTGGGAACTGCCGGACAGGGGTGGTTCCCGGCGGGGCGTCCTCGGAGGGCGGGACGTGGGCTGCAGCGCTCACAGGCCCAGGGTAGCGGCGAGTGCTGGCGCTGGCAGACGCCGCAACAGCGGCAGCCGCCGTGATGGCCGCGGCGTGACGGGCCACGGACAGGGGGTGGCCGTTGTCCGGCCCCGCCACCGCCTCGGCCCACCCCGCTGGAGTCGATGCCGCGCCCCCCCGAGCCCCGCCTGCCGCCGCCTCGTCCGCCTCCCACTGCGGCGAGGCCGCAGGCGACTCCCTACCGCCTTGGCGGCCGCGAGCGCGCTCGGACCTGCGCCGAGCAGCCCCCCTCGTGGATGCTGCGGGGGCGGGAGCGGGAGCGGGAGCGCCCCCGCCCCACTCGCCGCTCATGTCGCGGTCGCCGTCCTCCTGGTCGTCCTCCTCGCTGCCGCTGGCTCTGCCGAGGCGGCCAGCCTCGCCCTCCACATTCCGGCCCCTGCGGGCCGGTTCTCCCGCGTCGGGGGCAGCTGAGCCGACGCCGCCCGGGGCACGCCGCTTGCGACTGTCGCGCCGGACGGCCGGGCCGCGACCGCTGCTTTCATCGTCCTCGTCACCGGCTGCGAGGGGCAGCAGGAGCGGCGCGGCCCTCGGCATCGTCCCACCGGCGAGCCCTTCGTCGCCTGGCACCCCGGCGCCGCCGCCGACGGACGAGGTGTCGAACGACATTTGCCAGGTGACACCGCCGCCTCCCCGCGAAGCTCTGCCGATCCCAGTCAGCGTCCTTCCCGCAGAGGCCTCGCGCAACCTCTGCGCTGGGGTGATGGGGGAGGGGGAGGGGGAGGGGATTCCCCCAACGCCCCCGCCAGCCATCGCAGCCGCAGCGGCCAGCGCGGCCGGGCTCAGCGGCCCCCCTGCCCGGCCGGATCCCTGCAGGAACCGACTGACGGGTGAGGCCATTGCCCGCTGCGCTGACTGCGCTGCTGCGCTGCTCGGCCAGCCCCGCGCCGCCGCAGCGCCAGCGCCCCGGCTGGGTGTGGAGCGCGCCGGCGTCGCGGCAGATCCGGCGGAGCGGCCGGGCACGTCGCCTCGCGCTGTCCCAGCGCCGCTGCCCCCGGCAGTGTCGGAAGGGTCGCGCGCGGCGGGGCTGTCGGCGGCAGGCGAGGCAGCGGGCGGGTTCCCGAACAGACCGCGACCGGCAGCCCCGCCTCCGCTGGCCAGGGCCATGCTCATGGCCCCGATGGGCGACGCGGAGGGCGACGGCATCTCCCTGGAGCCCGCCTTGTGGCGGAACTGCGGAGGGTGTCGCGCCGCCACCGGCCGCGCTGGCGGGGCCGGATCGGGGCCGTTCGGCCGGCGACCCTGGGGCGGATCCGGGCCCTGGGCGCCTCCAGCCGAGGGAGGGGGGCCGACGGTGGTGTGTCCGGCCAGCGCGCCGGACAGAGGGGGCCTGCGGCCGCTGCTGGCCTGCGCGAGGCCTGCTCCGCCTCCAGCACCGCCCCCGCCTCCAGCACCGCCCCCGCCTCCAGCACCGCCCCCGCCGCCGGCGACGCCACCGCCAGCGTGGCTGCCCGCACGGTGACCGGCTGGCTGGTACTCGTGGCCGGCACGGTCTGCCGTGCCCATGAGGGGCGCCAGCGCCGCAGCCGCCGCCCTCGCCGCGGCCATTGAGGCCACCAGCGGGCCTGTGGCCGGGCGGCCAACGTCCCCCGCGGACGCGATGGCTGGGTGGGCCGCCTCGCCGGGCAGCGGCGCCCCCACGCGCTCAAGGGCTCTGCCCAGCCCCCCGTGAGTGCCGGTGCCCCCGGTCTCAGCGAGCACGGCAGCGGCCTCCTCCGCGGCCGAGGCGGCAGCCACGGGCTCGGCTCCGCCCCCCGCGCCCTCGAAGGCCGCTGCGATGGCGGAAAGCGTGTCCGGGAGCTTGAAGACCTGCTCAGCCCGGGGCGCCTTGCCGAGCTCGCACAGGCGCGCAAATGCGGCCACCTGAAACGGGTCGACCTCCAGCACCATGCGGTAGAGGCGGCACGCGTCGTCAGCACGGCCCTGCCGGTCCAAGATGCTGGCCCACAGAAACAGGCCGGCCGTGTTGTTGGGGACGCTCTTGAGCCCCCGGCGCAGGTGCGGCATTGCGTCGGCGAGCGACAGTGAGCGGAAGGGCGTTTCGGCAAGCAGCGCCTCCTCTGCCCCAACCGGGTCCCCATCCTCCAGCAGGTACCTGGCAAGCAGGTACCTGTTGACAGGGGAACGTGCTTCTCGCAGAAGCTGGATGGCCTGGCCGCGCTTCCCCGAGTAAATGTAGCAGCAGGCGAGCAAGTGCCGGTTGCTCTCCGAGGAGCGCAGCGAGAAGAGCCGCTCGCAGAGGAAGGACGCAGACTCGTGGAGATGACAGGACAGGTAGTACTCGACCAGGCCCGCGAGCTGGACCTCCATTGCGGCGAGGGGCGCGCGCAGAGCAGCAGCAGCAAACGGGTGGCGAGACTGCAATCGGAGAGCCGCGACCCTGGCCGCTTTGCCTCGCGCTTGCGCGACGTCACGAGCCTGGCGGCGCCACCGAGGACAGCCAGTGGCGACTGCGCGCTGCGCAGCGAGGCCCGCTGGCCGAGGGAGTGGAGCGCGCGGCGCGTGCGCGCGCCTGCCCTAGTTGGAGGCAAATCTGGCGGCGAACTAGGCCCCCGAGTTCAGAGCCGACTCTCCCGCGCGCGCCTCTGCCGGTGCACCGGCTGCGGCCGCCGGCCCGCGCCTGGCGCGCCACAAGCGACCGGACCCCGGCGGTGGTGCCATGTTCCGCAACACCTACCAGAGCGGGTTCTTGTCGATCCTGTACTCCATCGGGTGAGCTTGGAGCGCGTGGCCTGGGCAATGCGCTCGGGGCTGTTGCCTTCACAACCGCTAGAGCTCTCCTCGGCGAGCGCTGCGTGCGAGGCGCGCCCTCGCCCCGCCCCGCCCCGCGGGAGCCTGGCCTTGCCGCCCCACGGCACCGCAACCTGCGCCCCTCTGCCCTGCTTTCCGGGCCTTGCGCGCCCCTCTTGCGCGCGCAGGAGCAAGCCCCTGCAGATCTGGGACAAGCAGGGTGAGACCGCACCGGAGGCCAGCCCGGCCCCGGGCGCGTGGAGCGTGCTCTGGCGCCCCGGCCGGCGCCTGTCCTGGTCTGCAGACCCAGGGGCAGCGGCGTGGAGGGGGCATGGCCGCCGGTCGCGGGGAGGCAACGCCTCTGGCCCGCGCGCCACCGATGGGCGTTTTGGCAACGGACCGCGCTGCCCGCTCCCCACTCGCCGCATTTTGCCTCCGCCGTGCCCCACCTGGCCCCGCGCCCGCACCTCCCTGCCCCGCTCGCACTTACAGTCAAGAACGGGCACATCAAGCGCATCACGGACGCTGACATCAACTCGTCCGTGCTGGAAATTGCCGGCGCAAATGTGTCCACCACGTTTGTGACCTGCCCCGCCAAGAAGAAGGCCTCTCTCGGGATCAAGCTGCCCTTCCTGGTGATCATCATCAAGAACATGAAGAAGTACTTCACCTTCGAGGTCACTGTTCTGGACGACAAGAACGTGCAGCGCCGATTCCGCGCGTCCAACTACCAGACAGCGACCCGCGTGAAGCCCTTCATCTGCTCCATGCCCATGCGGCTCGACGACGGCTGGAACCAAATCCAGTTCAACCTGATGGACTTCACGCGCCGCGCGTACGGCACCAACTACGTCGAGACGGTGCGGGTGCAGATCCACGCCAACTGCCGCCTCCGCCGCGTCTATTTCGCCGACAGGCTGTACTCGGAGGCCGAGCTGCCGAGCGAGTTCCACGTGTTTGTGCCCCGTGATGCTGGCGCTGCGGGAGCGGCGGGCCCGGCCGCTGCGGCTGCCGAAGCCGGCCCCGAGGGCGAGGCCCACCCAGACGACTTGGGACACGACGGCGCCGCCCACCCCGATGATGCCCACTTTGCCGGTGAGGAGGGAGAGGGCATGGGCCACTACGACGAGGAGGGCGGCGAAGCGCACGCGGACGCAGACGCCAAGGAGGGCGAGGCCGCCGACGCCGACGCCGGCGACGAGGGCGACGAGGGCGAGGCCTGAGCGCCTCGGATGCATCCGCGCGCCGTGACCCGAGGCCCGCCGTCAGCGGCAGGCCGGTTGTGGGGCTGCCTGGCGGCAGCAGCCGCTGCATCAGGCTGCGTGTGCGGATCGCGACCCGCCTGCGCGCGGCCGTTCCTTGCGTGTGTGTTTTGCGTTCCTGTCCGTGGCGACCGCCGTGCCTACGCCCTCCCCCCCCCAATTTGTGCAAACCAGCCTCTCGTTTTGCGGTACACGCATACCCGAGGGCGGCTGCATATCGCTCGGGCAGAACGGCAGCGTCGCGGCGCCGCACCCGTGGCTCTGCGCGGCGCTAGGAACGAGCTCAGCAGCGGGGCCAGGCCGAGGCCACTGGGCAGCTGGGCGCCCCGCCGGAATGAGGAATGCCTCTCACTACTGACCGATCCCGCATGGGTGCGAGCATGCTCTGGTCTGCCGCCCGGCTTGTGGAGGACGACGGGCGCGGCGGACTGCACGCCGTGCCCGGCGCCTCGTGGCACTCGGACTGCCCCGCGGCCAGGGGAATGCCCTCGGCGGCAGACATCAACGAGGTGCTGGGCGCGATTCCCTGCGGCCGGCAGCCTGGTGCCCTCGTCGTTCACTCCGGAGGAATCGAAGGCGTTTGGGGCGCCGGCCGAGCCGCGGGCGCCGCCCGGCTGGCCCAGCTTCGGGAGGTGGCTCAGTCGCGGGATGCGGTTGGCGGCATGCTTCGGCTTTGGGAGGTGGCGCAGCCGCAGGCCGGCCCCGAGGGGTTCACTCTGCCGCTTGCGAAATACGGCAGGCTTGCCCACAACGTGGCCGTGGCGCTCATGGGAGAAGATGTTTGGCGCGAGCTTGCTGCCCAGGAGCACGTGCGTTTTGAGTTCCTCGCTGACACCGGCGGCGACGGCGTCATGTCCTTCGACGAGGTGGAGGACGCGCTCGCCATGTCTCTGGCCGCTTGGACGGGCGGGCTTGACCCGGCACGCTGGGCCTCTGCGCTCGATGAGGTTCTGCGCCGTGCGGTGGCGCCAGGGCGCGACGGCCAGCCCGCCGGCCTGCGTTTCGACCCCTTCGCCTCCCTGCTGCTACCCAGGCGAGGCGCCGACCCTTCGCTGCTGCTTGCTATGAAGGCCAACCCTGCCGCCCGGTGGCGCGCTTGCAGAGCCAGGCTCATCGCCGAGGACCTTGGTCCCCGCGCAGTGGCCAGCCTGCAGCAGCGAGGCACCTCTGACATCCTGCAGTCGGCGTCCGGACCGCTCCCCGCAGCAGCCCGGGCCGCGGCGGCCCAAGCGGCTGCTCCCATCTTCTCACACGCGGCGCGTCAGGCCCAGATGGCGGCGGGAATCGCATCGACGCGGCTTCCGGTCATCGCCCTGCTGGCCAGCGCGGCGACGGCTGTGCACAGGGCCGACGAGCCCACCCCGCCGCCCAGGGACCCCACCCCGCCGCCCAGGGACCCCACCCCGCCGCCCAGGGACCCCACCCCGCCGCCCAGGGACCCCACCCCGCCGCCCAGGGACCCCACCCCGCCGCCCAGGGACCCCACCCCGCCGCCCAGGGACCCCACCCCGCCGCCCAGGGACCCCACCCCGCCGCCCAGGGACCCCACCCCGCCGCCCAGGGACCCGCCAGCGCCTGCCGCCGCACCACCCGCCAGCGCCCCAACGCGAGTGCCGCCGCCTGCCGCCGCAAAGCCGCGGGGCCCGCCCGTCACTGCGAAGCTCTGCTACTCCGCAGCAGGTGCGCGCTTGAGGCGCGAACGAGCGCGCCTCGCGGCGGCAGGCGGCTCTGCCAGGGATGACCCCGCGCCCGAGCGGTTCGTGTACGACCGGCCGAAGCGCCGACAGCCCCTCAAGGCGCCCAGCAGAGGCTCAGGCAGGAGGGCCCAGGCCGGGCTGCCCGGGTCTCTCACAGGCCCAGGCCTGCCAAGCGCCCTGCCACCCACCGGGGCCGCGTCGGCGCACGCCCGGCAGCCTTCGCTTCAGTCCAGGAGAGGGACCATACCTCCCCGCGGCAACCCAGCCCCCGCGGGCCGCGGAAAGCCGACCCAGCGGAGCATGGGCAGCGGGGGACTTGCTGGTGGCCTGCCGGGGATTCGCAACGGCGCTCCGCAATCCCCGCTCCCGGGGCGGAGCCGGAGTCGGGCGGGACGCCGCGCCGACGCAGCTCCGGCCGTTGCGCTCCCGCCGCTGAGCACGCGAGCCGGCCGCGGAGCCGGCAGAGCTAGGCAGAGGAGGAGGTGACCCGCCGGCCGAAGTGTTGCCAGAGCGCAAACAGCGCCGCGCCAACGGTGAATGCGTGCGTGTGCGTGCGTAGAGCCGCGCTGCGCATGCCTCTCTCGCGTGCTCTGATGCTGACGGTGCTGAGCGGCGCGGGAGCGCGACTGGCCAAGAAGCACGGATTGAGGCGGTGCACACGCAACAACACACGAATCGGGTGACACGCAGCGGGGCTGGCCAGCGGGAGAGGCAGCGCACACGGCCCGCCGTGGCCGCAGGACTGCGGCATCTGCCGCCGTCTGCGGCTGGCTCAGTGGTCCGTCGCGGCCCTGGCAACGAGGCCCGCAGGCCCTACTGAGGTTGCTGCTGGCAGGAGCGGCGCGTCGATGTCGTCGACCTCCACGCCGAGCTCGGAAGAGCGCGCGCGAAGCGCCCGGACCGCGTCGTTGTGGGCCTTTGACACTTGCGCCACGGCCATTTGGAGGCGCCGCGCCTCTGCCGCCTTGCTCTCCAGCGCCGTGTCGATGTGGGCTCCAACCGCGGCCACCATCCGAGGGTCGAACTGCGCGCCGCGCATCGCGGCGTCGAGCATGGCCGACTTGCTCTCAAACTCTGCCTGCAGCGCCGCGAGCTTCTCGTCGAGTGCGGAGTTCCTGTACTCCGCACGGCCCTGGACCGCGCGCACCGTCTCCTCGAAGCCGTCGTAGAGCCGGTCGCGCTCGTCCTCCAGCGAGGCGAAGGCCCGCTCGACGGTGCGCTTGCGCCTGCGGGTGACGGCCAGCTCGGAGTCGAGTCGCCGGAGGCGGGAGCGGGCGTTGCGAAGCGCCAGCCTGTCCTTCTCAGAGTCCTTCAGGTCGGCGCGGAGGGCGAGCACCTCGTCCGTGGCCTGCGTGAGGGGGTTCGCGAGCCGCTTGTTCTCCTCGGAGATGTCCACCATGAGGGCCTGGCTGGCCACCTGCTTCTCCTGCAGGCCGGCGATCCGTCCCTTGAGCTCGCGGATTGTGCGCAGGTTGTCGTCCGTGATGCCGTTGAAGAAGTCCTTCACCTTGCCAAAGTCCCGCGCGTGGTTGGCCATCAGGTCGCGGATGTGCTGGTTGCGTCGCTCCTCCACCTCGTGCGCCTCCACCTTGTGCCGCAGGCGGAGCTCCGACCTCACGGACGAGAGGCGCGTTTCGTACTGCGTGCGCAGCCCGTCCAGCTGCGTGGCCAGGTCGCGCTTTGCGAGGGATAGCGCCTTCTCGTGCCGGGAGGTCAGGTCCTCCACCTCCGTCTCGTTGGCGCGCTCCCGCTCCCGCAGGCGGCGCCGCAGCTCGCGCTTGGCCTCCCGCAGCTCCGCCTCGCGGGTCATGTGCTCCTTGCCCTCCTCTTCCAAGCGGGACGCCTCCGCGTCAGACACGCGGCCCATGCCCTGGCGGTGCTCGTACTCGAGGTGCTTCACCTTTTGCTCGTACACCTTGACCTCGACGCGGTGGTTGTCTTCCATCATCTCCATCTCGCGATCCTTCGACAGGATGGAGAGCTCGTAGTCCCGAAGCTCGCTCCGAGTGATGTCGTAGAAGCTCTGGACCGTGTCCTGCGGTCACCAGAGCCGAGGTGGGGGCGAGGGGAGGGGGGAACCCGGGGACTGGCGGGCGGGCGGAGCTGGGAGCATGCGAGCCGCGCATTCCGCCCGCTCTCCCTCGAGCGGTTGCGCACGGGGCCACAACCGCCCTGCGGCACACGCCTGCCTCTCACCCTGTCAACCTGGATCTGGTTGCGGTCCATCTGGGCCTTTTCCAGCTGCTCGCGGAGCGTCCGGAGCATCTCATCGAGCTTCTCCCTTGGAAAGCCCTGGTCAGGGTCAAACGGGGTGGGCGTGCGCTCCACCTTCTTCTCCTTCTTCTTCTTGCGGACGGGGGGCATGGCGTACCGGCAACGAGGTGCAGGCGGCGCCCGGGTGCCGTCGGGGGCGGCCCGCGGCGCTGCGCAGGCGCGCTCAACCGTTGCGCCCTCAGCAGAGCTCAGGCGATTGCAGCAGCAGCGACACCAGTGGCGCCACCCGCCCTGCGCCGGGAGAACGGCCCCGGGCAGCTCCCACAGAAGCTGCACGCCAGTTGCGCGGAGCTGGGCGGCGGAGCGCGGGTGCCACGCGCGAGCCGAGAATCGTTTGCCGAGCGCTCGTCTTGAGAGGCAGATGGCCTCGGCACGTCGCGGCATGCCAGCCTCGGGCGCAGGGGCGGCCCCGGACGCAACTCTCGCGGGAGAAATCACGACCCTCAAGGCCGATCTAGACCGGCGGCAGGTGAGAGCGCGTGTTGCGTTCCCGCCGACGCGGCCGGCTGCAATGCAGAAGCGGCGCAGTTCGGCACCCACCCCGCCCAGACCGGCTCGCCCTCTGCTCAATGGCGCTATCCCCGGGTGTATGGCAGCGCGTGTGCACGCTGTGGTCCAGCCGCTGCGGCGGCCACGTTGCGAGACCATGTGGCCGGCGAGGGCCGGCCAGCGCGCGGCGGGCACTGAATCGTCGCTCTCCTGCACCCCTCTCCCCCCCCGCCCCCGGCACCCACGCCTCCTGGGCCCCAGCCCCCGATACGCTGCCCCCTATTTTGTCGTTTCCCCCTCGCCACGCGCCCGCAGGCCGCGTACATCCGCAAGGAGCGCGAGTACCGCAGCCGCATCGAGCTGCTCGAGAGGGAGCTCTCCCGCGCTCGGGAGTCTGACCCCTCGGAGGGCGACGTCGATAGCCACCGCGTGAAGCTGCGGCAGATCCACGGGACCATCATGCGCAACATCGAGCAGGTGCAGGACCAGACGGCGCGCATCTTGCAGGAGCAGGAGCGGGACCTCCTGCGGGCCTTCCGCGCGCGCCTCTTCGACGTCCAGACGGAGCTGGAGAAGGCCAACGCCCGGGCCATGAGCGGCGCGCAGGAGTGGGTAGACAGGTGCAAACGGCTCGAGAAGGAGCTGGAGTGGGCGCGCGAAACCGCGGACCGCCTGGACCGGCACAACACCGCGCTGTCGCGCGAGAACGGGCAGCTGCGCACGCAGTTCAAGTCGCAGGAGGACGACAGAGAGTACCTGGTGCGGCAGCTGGTGGCGGCGAAGAAGGACAACGCGAGGCTGAGGCAGGACCTGGCGGCGGCGCAGCAGGGCGTGTTCGAGTCCAGGGCGCGGGCGGAGGAGGCGGAGGCGCGCCTGGCCGAGGTTGTGGCGGGGCCCGGCGCAGAGGCGCGGGGAGGGGCCCGCGGGGCGTCGGCCGATACGGGGGCCGCCGGCGGGACGGGCGGCGGGTGGAGTCTGGGAGGGGGCGCGACGGGCGTCGCTGCCTCCGCCGCTGCGCCGGCAGCGGCCGCCGGAGGGGCCTCCGATCTCAAGGATGTGAGCGCGGGTCGTCTCCGCGACACGGTCAAGCGGCTGCGGCGCGTTCTGGACGCGGAGCGGCGCGCGCTGAAGCAGTCCCGTCAGAGTCTCTCGCTTGAGATGCAGAGCCGCACGGAGGTGGAGCAGCTGTTTCGGCGGTGCGTCGCGGACGTTCAGGCGGATATTGCGGCGCGCAAGGCGGCGCTCGTGGGGGCCGGCGGGGGCGAGGAGGGGAAGGGCGACGCCATGCCGCTGGAGGCGCTCAGCGGCGCGGACAGGAGGGAGGTGATGCGCCGGCTGCTGCAGCAGGACGAACTCCTGCGACGGCTCGGCGGCGCGGCCTTCCCGCCCAGGGGAGGCGCGGGCGGCGCAACAGCGTCCGCGCCGAGGTCTCCGGGTGGAGCTGACGGCCTGAGGCTTCCCTCGCTGGGCCCCAGCCCCTCGGGGGGTTCGTCCGTGCGCTGATGGCGGCCTTGGACTGCGCTGCAGCGGGGTAGGAGAGAGAGGGGGGGGAGGGGAGGGGGGAGGGGAGGGGAGGGGAGGAGGGGGGAGGGGAGTGGGGGGGGGGGGCTGCTGCCCTTCCCGCGCGGCCCTCGCTCGCCCAAGGCGCCTCAGCTCGCGCGGCCGACTCTGAATGTGTCCCGAGTGCATATGTGTGTGCATGTGTGTGTGTGTGGCTCCGCTGCAAGCGCGGGCCGGCGCGGGCGCGCGCCCATGCCTCAGCAACCAACGTGTCGGTTCGGCCGGCAGCGCATGGCACGCGCACCGCCGCCGGCGCCGGAGGAAGCGATGCCTCGCGTCGCGGCGAAGCGAGAGCCCGCGCCCAGTGGCGGCAGCGCAATTGGCCGCTGCCGCTCGATGCCACCGGGCAGACTGCGGCTGCAGCGAGGGCTCCGAGGCCCAGCGCCCGCGAAGCGCGGCATGCGAGGCGCCCGCGGTGGCAGAGGAGGCAGCAGAGTCGCTCGCTGACGGCGGCCGGGAGCTGCGCTGCGACCCCACTTGCGCCCGCCATGAAGCTCGCGCTCTCGGTTCTCGTTGCGGCCGCCGCCGCCTCCGTCGCAGTGGCGGGTGGCCTGCCCAAGTTCCCGCTGTACAAGCAGTGAGTTGCCAGGCCGACGTTCAACTTGGCAGCACGTCGCTTTCGCTCCGCCGCCCTCCTCCCCCCCCCCTCCCCCAGCGCGGCGCCCAGAGAGCGGGCGTCGCTGTTCTGTTTCGACCCAGCCACATCGCGTTTGTTTCGTGTGCGGGTGTGTGTGTGGGGAGGGGGAAGGAGCCCTCGTGGCGGGCGTGGGCTGGCCAGTTGTTGTTCGATTCGACAGATCTTGCTTCGCCACTGCCTTATCGCCGTCTCCTCGCCCCTTCCCCCGCCCCCTGCCCGGCCCCGCTTCGTCGCGCAGGTGCGACCCGCGCTGGGGAGGAAACCAGATGGGCACACGCGGCCCGGGCGAGCGCTCCACCATCTGCGGCGAGGGCTGCGCGATGACAAGCGTGTCCATGGCGCTTGCCGGACTGGGCGTGGACCTCGCCGACCGCGCCGTGCGCCCTGATAGCCTCAACTCGTGGCTGGAGGACAACCATGGCTATGTGTGCATCGCGGGCGACTGCAACAACCTCGTGCTCAGCGCGCCCAACCGCGTGCCGAGCTCCAGGCTGCAGTTTGTCAGCGAGCACGACAAGCCCGAGCTCGATGACATGCGCGCCGCGGTGGAGAAGGGCGACACCATCTTTGTCGGTGAGTCCTCTTGCCTTTCGTACTTCTTCCCTTCGAGGGCGCGCTGAAAGACGGGGCCATTTGCAGGGTCAGCGCCTGCGGCTGCTGTTGCACTGCGCCGGTTGCGGGACCGCCCGACCTCGCTCGCCCACCGGCCCCGGTGGTCTGCGCAACCCTCGCAGCGCACGTCCACGACAGTGGCCACTTCGTGCTGGTGACTGGCGTTGACTCCGACTCCCGCGACCGGTTCGAGGTGAACGACCCCTTCTACAACTCGACCTGGTACCCTTACGCCAACATCAGCGACGTGATCGAGTACCGCATCACCGCCGGTGACGCCCCCGCCCGCACCGCTTTCCCCCTCACGCCGGCGTCCCTTCGCGGCGCCGCCCCCACCCCGTCCCTGCCGTCGTGGACCAAAGAGCAGGATGGCGGCGAGTTCGTCGTCCCCTACGTCATGCCACTCTTCAAGCAGTGCGACAGCCGCTGGGGCTCCGACAAGATCGACACCGACACCATCTGCCAAGTCGGCTGCCTCATGAGCTCGACCACCATGGCGCTGGCCGGACACCACATCAACGTCGACGGCAAGTCCCCCAACCCCGGAATCCTCAACTCCTGGCTGCGCGACAACCACGGCTACATCGGCAACGACCTCGTGGAGAGCGCCGTGGCGAACGTGGACCCGTCGCGCGTCAGCTGGCCGGCCGATGCCATGCACACCAAGAACGACGTTCCCCTGCACAAGATCCAGGAGATGCTCCGCGCCGGCCGCCCCGTGATCGCAAACGTGATGCAGGGCCACCACTTCGTGCTCGTGGTCGGCTGGAACGCCACCAACCCCGACGCGCTCGCGATCAACGACCCTGGCTTCAACCGCGAGACCTACTCCTACACCCGCGACGTCGTCGGGTGGCGTCTCTTCGACATGAAGTTTGCTTGAAACCGTGTCGCGTGTGTCACCGCTTACCGGCCCACTGCGTCGCGCTGGCTGCCAAGCCGTGCTGCGACTGTCTGCTTGCCTGAATCGAGTGCAACCGGCCGACAGAGCCTCGCCGCGCACACACGAAGCCGCACCCCCGTCGCGCCGGCGCACAACGCCCGGGCGCGGCCGCCCTGCTCGCCCCAGTCACGCGTCTCCGATCGCGCGGTGGGCCCATGGATGTTCCCGAGTCGGTGCTGCCGGAGTCTGTTGCCGTAATTGCAGATGGGGTGCACTTGGAGCTGAGCTGCGCGATTCGCGCGGGCGAGCCGTGCGTCGTGCTCCGGGCGTACTC
This sequence comes from Cafeteria roenbergensis, assembly GCA_008330645.1. Lineage (NCBI taxonomy): Eukaryota > Bigyra > Bicosoecida > Cafeteriaceae > Cafeteria > Cafeteria roenbergensis. Next base: position 703,913 of record VLTN01000004.1, on the reverse strand, counting down.
TGGGGCGGAGCACAAGTCGTTCTCGCTTGCGCCGGTGAGTAGAAGAGGCGTGCGCAGGCCCGAGCCGCGGGCCGGCCGGCGCTGACGGCCGAATGATCGGAGCTGCTTGTCGTGCCGCGGCCCCGCAGGGCGAGGCTGTCAGGGTCGAGGCCATCCACAGCAACGGGTCCATTTCGGTGCACCTTCGGTCTTCCCCTCTGAAGAGTCTGGTGGTCGACAAGCGAGACAGGGCGGCCCAGCTGCTGCGCATGCTGGCGGCTGTCGGGTGCGAGCCGGCGCCGTCGCCCAGCCCGCCCTCCGGCGCTGGCGAGGTGTGCACACTGGGTGCGCGTGGCTCGCCCGAGCCCCCCGAGGGTAAGCACTTGCTGCAAGTGTGTGCTGTGTACACGCGGGGTGCCCTCGCGTGCGCGCCTGGCCTCGCGGCAGGCTTTCTCGGCGCGCTCACCTTTGAGCGGGACGCAGCTGCGCCCATCAGCAGCGCAGCCGGCTCGGCCCGTGTTCTGCGGGGCGTGAGCGACGCGGAGTCTGCCCTCGGCCCGGTGGCGGCTTGGCGCTCCGATATCAGCACGCTGACGCGGGCGATGCTCTCGTCCAGGCTGGCTCCCGGCCGGCGAAACCGCTCCGACTTCGACCGCTTCGTGACGGGGTCCCCCCGCATGCGCTGCATGCTGGAGGTCCTTCTGGCCGACGCAATTGGCCCTGGCTGGGCCAGCTTCTGCCACAGAGCCGCCCGCGAGCCCAAGCCCGGCCCCGGCGCGGGGGCGTCTGGCCTCGGAGCGGCGGCACGCCCGCGCACCCGCTGCGTGCTGGAGATCCAGCCGGTGGACTGGGCGACCCCCTCTGCCGTCGCGCTCCTCCGGGCTCGCGTCCCGGCAGCCGGGCCCGCCGAACCGATTCCAGCGTCGGGACCCCATCCTCAGGACGAGGCGACCCGCTCCTCCAAGCAGCCTGAGCCGGCCGTCCCCGCCGCGGGGAGCTGGCTTGCGACGGTCAACATCGCCGTCACGTTCCTCGACCCCGCCGCCCCCGCGGCCGTTCCCGCCGCCCCCCATGCCGCCGACGCCCTGCTCAGCGTTCCCATCTCCCTGCCCGGCGCGGCACCGGCCTCCGCCGCAGCGGCGGATCGCGCTCCGCCGATGTGCATTTGCGCGGGGCCGCGGTTTCGCGCGCTCCAACCAGGCCCGCAGAAGGCCGCGGCGGGCGACCCGGACGCCGGCACCCCAGACCGGGCCCTCAGCGCGCCCCAGCCGCTGCCGTGGCGCGCGGTGGCCGGCCTGGGCGAGGGGCTCCTGCTGCCGGCGCTCTGCGCGTCCCTGGCCCTGAGCCGGCTCGTGGCCGCCGTGGACACGCCCGTGCTCCGCTCGAGGCTCGACGCCGCCCTGGGCATGGGCCGGAGAGCGTCGGCCTCGCGTCTCGTGGCGGGCGACCCGGCGTCGCCCCCAAGCGTCGTGCTGCCGAGCCTTCCGCCGGCAGAGCTGCTGCAGGCCGACCCCTCAGCCCCTCTCGTGATCCCGGAGCGCAGCCCCTCAGACAGCGGCTCCGCGGGTTCGACCTGCCGGGCTTCGCTCCGGGCTCTGCTTGCCGTTGTGCCGCCGGCTCTGCCAGCAAAGGGCCTTCGAGTCGCTACGCTCGACGGGTGGAGCAAGCGGTGGGCGCGGCTGACGCTGCGGCAGCGCGCGGCGGCCGTGGTTGTGGCGGACGCGGCGTGCGTGGACACTTGGCAGGGGGCGCTGGGCCAGCGCCCAGCCCAGGCGGCGCACGCCTGGGCGCAGTCGATGCTCAAGAGCAGCCGGGCGGAGGAGGCCGCGGCCGCGCCCAAGCCGGCGGACGCGCCGTTCGCCCAGCAGGTGAGCGACGCTGTGACGCTGCTGCTGGGGTCGAGCACGGGCGAGGCTGGCTCCGACCGCGCCCCCAAGAGCCTCATGGGCTCCGTTGCGATGGGGGGCGTCTCGGAGAGCGCAGGCACCGAGCGGCTTGACAGCGCTGCAGCCGCTGCCGCTGCGGACCGCGGCCAGTGCGGGTCGGCAGAGTGGTGGCGCGAGGCCCTGGGGCCCGCCGCGTGCATTGTGTGCGTGGAGCCAATGCGGGCCTTGCCTGCGGCCGAGGCGCCGGCCGCGACTGGCTGACCCCCCCTGCGGCGGCCGAGGCGCGCGCAGGCTTGCGTGCGCATTGGTGCTCGCGGGCGCGCGCAGGCTTGCGTGAGCATTGGTGCTCTCGTGCGCGCAGGCTTGCGTGCGCATTGGTGCTCGCGGGCGCGCGTTGCTGCGAGGGAGTTCGCGCAGCTGCCGCGGGGAAGCGGCAGGCATCGATCGCTTGGTTCTTGTGTGCGTGCCTGGGGCCGCGCGTCGGGCTCGTTGTCGCCGAATTCCGTCACCGCCGCCGCAACTGCAGCGTTTGCAGCTGCCATTTCGCACCACTCGCGCTTGCTCATCCGGCCGCTACAGGACCCAGCCCGTGGCGCGTCCGGCATGGAGTGCCACGGCCGGCAAGTCCCGATCCGCCCGCCATCCGCGTCACTTACGTGCCGATCGAAGGGCCTCCACGAGCTCTCGCAGCTCGTCACACAACAAGACGATGCGCTTGGAGGCAGGTGCTCCAGCGGCGTCGTGAGAGGGCTCCGCGAAGTCGATGATGGCCAGGTTGGCGAGGCCCTTCTTGCCCTTGAGCTTGGACACAGACTGCGAAGGCAGCAGCTCGTCCACCTCGAGACGCACAGCGGGCGCGAGGCCGGCGGCACGAGCGGCCGCCTGGGTCGCTTGGGCCGCAAGAGAGGAGAAGAGCGAAGCAGCGGCCGGCGCTCCCCTGCCCTCCTCCGGCCCTGCCGCGACAGGACCGTCGCCCACGCGCACCCGGAGGAAGCAGGCCCACCTCCTGGTGAAAATAGCCACGCGGCGCTCCACCCGCTCGTCGGCAAACACGCGCCGGCAGCCCACCACCCGGAGGAGCGCCCCCGTGGCCTTCGCGGCTCCGAGGAACACCTCGCCCTCGGCGTCAGCGGCCGCCCACCCAGGCCCGTCCGGGCGCCCGTCCTCGACGCGCACCGCCCTCAGCCCGAAGAAGGCCGGCTCCCGGGGCCCGAGCGCCTCGCTCGCGTCGCCGCCTGGAGCTGCGGCGCCCCCTGCGCCCTTGTATACAAGCGCAAGCACCGTGTCCAACGCATCGACCCCCTCGTCGGCCTCGACAAAGGAGCCCGCCTCAGCCCCGCCAGCCGAAGCGGGCCCGCTGGAATCCCGCGACTGCGCCGCGGGGGGCGCCGCAAGGGCCCGGGCAGCAGCCATGGAGGCCACGGAGGCTGCGGCTGATCCGAGCGCGCTGCGCCACCCAGCAACCCCGCCGCGCCACGTGGCCCCGAACGACGTTGCCGCCCCGGGCGCCGGCGCATCGGGCGCGCTGTCAGCGCCGGCAGCCTCGGCCTTTGCTGCGGCCTGCTTGGCCTTGGCTGAGCCAGCGGCTGTGGCCGGCTTGGTGGCCACTGGCCCGCTGGCCGCCCCAGCCCTCCCCTGCAGCGGAGGCTTCGCGCTGCCCGCGGCCCCGTCAGCCGGCGCCGCGGACGTCGCCCCGGGTCGGCTCCCGCGGGACTCAGGGCGAGGCAGAGGCGCCCCTGCCAGCGCCACCATCGCATCGAGCTGCGCCTCCACGCAGGCGTGATCGGTCGCAACCTCGGCCGACAAGCCTGACGGCTGGGCGGCCTGCTGGCCAGCTGGGCACCCCGCCGAGCCAGCAGAGTCTGCGGTCCCCACCCGCGCGCGGCTCGCGGCCGCTCCAGTCTCGGATGCGGCCCTGCGCGCGGCCGAGCGCTCCGACGACAAGGACGGAGCATCGCTGCCGGCAGTGCCCCCGCGGGGCCGCTGACCCATGACCTTGAGCCCCGCAAACAGCCCCGACGAGGCCGGGGCAGCGCTGTCAACGCTGGCGCCGCGGGGCTGGGCTGCCTGCGCCGGGCCGCTGGAGGCAGCGGGAGCCTCGTCCACCGACGGCGACACGGAGGGCGGGTCGTCAGGGGAGGCGCTGGTCGTGAACACCTCGGTCGGGGCGGCTCTGCCGGCCAGCCAGCGGCGGATCCTGCCGGATCCTGCCCTGTGCTGGCCGTCAGCCCACGCAGTGGGGATGGTGGGCTGGACTTCGCTGCTCAGTCGCAGGGGTCCGGAGTGCTCGTCGGAGGGGCGCGGCTTGCTCAGCCGGCGCAGCAGCCGCATGGCCCGGCCTGCGGTCGACTCCTGGCGGGTGCTCTTGGGCGCCGCTCCGCTCGGCGCTGGCCTCCGCCGGCGCGCAACGGGAGTCGCCGAGCCACTGCCGCTGCCGCTGCCGCTGCCGCCGCCGCCACCGTCGCCCATGCCTCCCTCGGCCTGCTGGGGGCTCGTGCCTTGGGTGTCCTCCTCCGCGCCCTCGCCCTCGTCGCCGCCGTCCCCCTCGTCCTCGCCTGCCGACCCGTCGCTGCTGCCGTCGTCGTACAGCGGAGCGCCCCCTGTCTCGTCGCCGTCGCCGTCGCCGTGGGCTCCTCCAGCCGAAGCATCCTGCACAAGGAACTTGCGCAGGGCAGGGGTCCGCCGCACCGCCTCCTCCACGGCGCCGAAGCCCCCCCGCACCTCGCACACGTGCCCAAAGCCGCGGTTGAGCATGAACATCAACACGACGTGCGCCGCATCGACAGCGCCCGGCGGGCCAGCGCCCCCCGCCCGACGGTCCGTCTCCGCGTCCGCGAGCTCAGCGTGCGTCCCCGACCCAAGCACGGCGAAATGAAAAGCCGAGAGGTCTTCGAACGCCGCCGCCATGTCCGTGAGCATGGCGGGGTTGTGGAGGACGGACGGGTCCAAATGGAAGGATCCGCGGATGTGCGAGGCTGCAAACTCGGGCATGGGCCGGCAATCGACCACAAGGAGGAGCGGGGGAGAGTCGCTGCCCGGCTGGGCAGCGCCTGCAGAGGTTCCCGAGGCTGCCAGGCCAGGAACAGCACCTGGCTGGGCGGAGGCTGCGGCCGAGATCTCCGCTGCCCCGGCCGCGCGGGTCAGGGCCTCGGTGGCGCTGACCCTGACGCACACGCTGACCACCAGCTCGCGCAGCACAGCCTCGGCAGGCGGTGCCACTGCGTAGGCCACGTCCAGAAGGTGCCTGCGAACGCTGTCTGGGGTGGCTGCCGCCATTGCGATGGCCAGCCTGCTCAGCTGCTCGGCCTCCTCCACCGAGGCGAGGGAGAGGCGCGAGACGAGCACGGACAGCTCTGCAGCCTGGATGTCGCGGGCCAGCGCGGCCCCTGCGCCGGCCGAAGCGGACTCGAGGACGAGGTCCTGGATGGCTTTGCGACGCCGCACCAGCATTGCCACGCACAAGAAATGCAAGAGGCCGGGGCCCACATGCACGCCAGAGTGGGGCATGGGGGGTTCCGCAGCGGCCCCCGCCCCCGCTGCGGGCGCAGTGGCTGCCGCCGCCTCCGCGGCGGCGTGGCCAGGCGCGCTGGGCTCCGCGGCTGGAGGGGCCCCCGCGGCGGCCGAGCGAGGCGTTGCCAAGTGAAGCACCAACGAGTCCCACAGGGAGTACACGACGGGCAGGGAGTGGCCCCTGGCAAGCAAGGTGAAGAGCCAGGGGGTGGCAAAGAGCTCTGGCGTGACGCTGTGCTGCTGAAGGATTCTGGCAAGCTCCGGGTCGTGGAACACCAGCAGCAGGCGGACGTACTCCAGAGAGCACTGCAGCCCCACAAAGTCGTCGTCCGCGCCATAAGCTGCTGGGAGAAACGTGGTCACCATTCCCTGCAGCAGCCTGTGCACTGCGCTGTCGGACAGCTCGGTCAGCTTGCCGGCCGCGCATTCTGCCTCTCCGTCAGCTCCGAGCAACAGCAGCGGCGCGACGACCTCGTTCAGGCCCTGGCGGTACGGGGTCGCCTGGCATTTGCAAAAGAAGGACAGCAACCGCGCCAGTCGTGCCTTGCCCTCGTCCGACTGGAAGGCCGCGACAGTTTGCCGGGTGCGGTCACAATCCACACGCAATACGCGCTTGTTCGAGAGCGTCGCCTCGCCGGAAGCGATGGCCTCGCTGAGCTGCTCGCCGCCCGTGAGCTGCACCCCCAGGATGGCCGCGTACACCTGCCCACGCAGGCGGGGGGGGATGCGGCCGCCAACCTCCCGGCCGCACGCCTCGACCAGCGCCTCGGGACCGGCCGCCGCGCCCCGCGCCAGTGCCGCGTGCATCGCGGGCAGCGACTCCTGCCCCGACATGTTTCACAGACGCGCGACAAGCGCGTGGCAGGTGCCCGAACAGCCGGACACTGGTGAGCTGCTCGTGCTTGAAGCAGAGCGCAGCGACGTGCTGCGTCGTGCCCTGCCTGTGGCTCCGTCACCGACGCCAAGCCACCGCACAGATCGGATTTGCCCTTGGCCCCGCAATCGCGCACGCCAGCCGTCATCACCAAGCGCTTCGCTAATTGTGGTGCCCGCCTTTGGTCGCGTGAGCCGCACGGCACACGCGGTCACCGCGACGAGTGTGGAGTTCTCAAATATCTCACTCAAACCTGCCCAGAGCTGGGTGACCTCCGCTCACGAAGCGCAACGCGTCTCCAATTGCGTCCAGCTGCGCAACCGTGCTGCGCGGGAGCTTCCCCAGGATGCCCGAACGGCTCCCGGTGGTCAGAGCATGTACACCGCTGGGAATCTCGCTCCATGAGCGCCGATCGCCGGTGTTCGCGTTGCCCAGCATCGCGGACGAGGCGCCGAACGGCGAAGTGGCGCTCCACTTGGAGAATTCGGTGACGGTCAGCGCAGCTGGACCCGTGGGCTTTGGCTGCTTCCTCTGGACGGTGCCTGGCAGCACGTGGCGCAGCAGCTCGGCGTCGTAGCCCGCTGCCGGCGCAGCTGCTGCGGCTGCCTTGGGAACTTCGGCGGGGCTGGCGGCGCCGGCCTTTTCCAATTGAACGGCGTACGCATAATCGTCCAGGCACTGCTTGTGCCGCTCCGCCTCTGCTTGAGCTGCAGCGGCTTGCGAGTGCACCACGACGGCGCTTGCACCGTCACCCGGTTGACGCGGCAGGGAGCCGGCTGCCGCGGCTTCCCCGTGGGGCATGCTGGCCCCCGCTGCGCCAGGATCCGGCGGCACTCCCGCCCATGGGCGGCCTGCCATTGCTCCCGCTGGCCAGCTCGAGGCAGGCGCCGGGGCAGCGGCCTCTGGCCTTCGCTCCCAGCCGGACACCCCAGGGTCCGCGGGGCCAAGGCTGTGGTCGTGAGGAGTCGGCGGGGGACCTGACCCGCCCGCACCCCCGTGGCCGCCGCGTGCGTCGCCTGCGCCGCTCGCCGCTCCATCCGAGCCATCTGCCCCGCCCCCATGCGCCTCCCAACCACCCGCCGCGCCGACAGCGGCACCGCCCGCCGCAGCCGCTGCGCCGCCTGACGCACACTGGCCCCCGCGCGGAGGGTGGCAGTCCTCGTCCAGGCGGAGCCTGATGACAGCCCTGTTGGAGAGCACGCCTGGTGCACGGGAGCTGACGGCGGGTACCATCCACGGGGGGTGGGGCCGGGAGACCTCTCGCAGCCGAGGTGCCGCGGCGTCGAACATCGCGCGCACGTGCCTGCGGAAGCAGTCCCGGGCCAGCCGCATGTCGATGAACAAGCCGTTGCTGCCATCCCGGAGCCACGCCGCCTTGGCCGCCGCGGGCAGCTGGAACAGAAGCACGGTTGGGGCAAACCTGCTCTTCTTGATGTGATCGCTCACGTCTTCCATCGTGCCGATCACGCGAACGAGCTTGTCGTCGAAGAGCACCCAGCCTCCGGGGCCGGCCGTGGCTTCGCTGTAGCGCACGTAGCAGACGTAGTGGCTGGCCCCGTGGCACACCACGGCGTCGAGAAAGTACTCCGTGGCGTCCCCCGCCGGCGGAACGGGCTCGCCCTTGTCCGGGAACATGAGGCAAGGCCGGATGGACGGCAGGAAGTCGCTGCTCGTGCTGTGAGCCATGTCGCTGGGAGGCGGGTCGCCAGGCGACGCGCGGAAGATCGCGTCGCAAAGCGCGTTGACAGAGCACTGGGAAGCCCTGCCGGCCGAGAGAGCGTTGATGAACACCAAGCAAGCCTCGGGCGTGCTTTTCAACCGAAGCGACCTCCAAGACTCGCAGCGCGGCAGCGGGGGGAGACGGGCGGTCGGGGTCGGCTTCTGGCGCGGCGCAGGGGGGCGCATGGACGCCACCACCTCCTCCAGCTGTGCACGCGACACCGGCTCCAGGGTGCTTCCGCAAGTGTATTTTGTCCGGTAGCACTTGGAACAGAACTTATCGCTTCGCAGCAACATGATGCGGCAAATATCACACCACCAGGGGTGCACGGGCACTGCGTAGGTACCCAGGGCAGAGGCTGTGCACCGGCCGCCGAGCTGGTAGTAGCTGCCGGCGGCTCCCTCCACGACGTTGAGGGTCGCCATTTGCGCAGCTGTCAGGCGGGGCGGGGCGCCAGCCGCGCCGACGGGGGGCGCGGCAACGGGAGGGGCAGGGCTGTCCCGGAGGGCCTCCTCGACGCCCCGTGCCACCTCCTCAGGCACGGGCGTGGTGCGGGCCGTCAGGAGCCTAACCTCGAGCTCGCGAAGTTGGGTTGGCGAGACGGGAGCCCCCGGCGGAGCGGGCGACCACTCGGGCCGCCACCAGGGCTGACGCTGCGCGGACGCCACGGTGGCGACCAGAATCGCGGCAGCGTTGAGCCCCTGCTCGCCGCCCAGGGCGAGCTCGCAGACGGTGGCCGGTTCGCCCGTGGTAGCGAGCGCGCCGCCAGGCCCTGTGGACATCTTTCGCGTCTCAAAGGTGAGCCCAAACGTGTGCTTGACAAGGTTGGTCGCGGGGGCGATTGCTGCGGGGCTCACGCTCAGCGTGGAGTATCGCCGAAGCAGTGCGTGAGGATCGCTAACGCCCTCGGCAATTGCCTTGTCCCGCAGGCTGCGCCGCCGGTCGGCAACCGCCACGTCCGTCTCGATCAGAAGGTCCAGGATCGCCGAGATTGCCTCCTTGGGGTCGCCAGTCTGGTCTGCGCAGCCAAGCGCGCAAGCGCGGCTGGGAGTGTGAATCATTTCGGGCGCAACTCGGAACTCGGCCTCGCCGGCGGCGCCGCCCGCTGCAAGACTCACCAACGGCAAACGTGGCCGGATCCTGCCTGAACAGCTCGCCGAGGACCGCGTCGACGTTCGCGGAATCGCTGTCGGGGTCGCACATGTCGGCCATGGTCCGCAACAGCTGCGGCAGCAAATTCGGCTCGCGGGCAGAGATGCCGCGCTGCGCCGCTACAGCGGCCGCCTTGTCCGCAAAGTCGTCGGGATCCGGCGTGCGGGTGTAGCTGACGAACTCCTCCAACGACTCCAAGCGGGAGCGCAGCTCGTGGCAGTGGAAGAGCGCCTGGAGTGAAGCGTTCAGGTAGCAAAGGTTCTGCGCCTTGGAGTTGCGCAGCCCAGCGCCGGCAATGGCCGGTAGATGCTGCGCCTGCGCGGCCCCCGCTGCGGAGTGGCCGCTTGCTTGCCCAGCAGCCGCCATGGGGCGCTGGCCGCGTCGCCAGGGGTGTCCGGGGCCTCTCGGGTGGCGCAATCGCGCATATTTGCCCATCGGAAATCATTGTGCAGAGAGCCACGCGAGCTCCACTCGCGAGCAGCAGCCGTGCAAGCCGGCGTCCGCATGGAGGCGTTCATTGCCGCTGCCTCGCCCGCGCAGCAGCTTGTGGGTATGCTGCTAGTTGGCGCCGTCCTGGCGCCAATTCTTATCGCTGTCGCGCGCCACCTCCCAAACGAGCCGATTCAGATGGACGAGCCCCTCGGCGTCGACGGCCTGCCTGATGAAGGCCCCGAGTCGGGTGCAGCGGACGCGGCGGACGAAGCGCTGCCGGTTCCTTCCGGTGGCGAAGGCACGGAGCCCGCACCCGGCATCAGGCGGCGGCGAGGGGCGAGGGCCCGCACCGGCCAGGCGGTCGATGGAAGCGACGACATCAGCCCCGAGGAGATGGCCCGCGGGCACGCAGTCGCGCGGCTTGCCAAGTCCATCTCAGCGCGCGCCCAGAGCGCTGCAGGCGGGTCAGCGGCGGTCACGGCCAGCCAGCAACGCGGAAAGGACCCGTTCGCGCTTTCCGCCGCAGAGCGTCAGAAAATGGATGGCGTGCTTCAGAAGCTGATGCCGATGCTGACGGCAGAGGAGCGGTCCCGAGAGCTGGACGAGGCGATCGCGACGTCGCGGGAAGACTGGAGGGTGCGAGGTGACGCGGTCCTGGACGAGGGCACGAGCAAGTCCAGCGCTCGCTGCGTGGGAAGGACGCTCGACGCGGGCTTCATCGCCCTCGTCCTCGCCATGGGCGCCTACCTGCTGCACACCGAGTACGGCTGGCAGCCGTGGGACACCCTCCGGGTGTACCTTCCCCGTGAGGCGGCGGTGATGGAGGGTCGTGCCTTCCAGCAGGCGAATGGCGTCACGGACCAGGTGCTTGCCTGGCTGGGGCTCGGACCAGCCAACCTCGGGGACGCTCCCGCCACGGGCTAGCCGGGTCGTCCCCGCTTGTGCCGGCTCGCGCACTGTCCCTGGGCGCGCGGCTCCGCTGCGCTCCCGCCTCACCCTGTCTCTCAGCGCCTGGTGGGGCAGGCCGCTCGAGTCCTTCCGGGGCGGCCCGGCTCTCTGGGATGCCTTGTGCACGAGTACGCGCGCGCGCGCGCGCGTGTATGTGTGTGCACGCGTATGTGTATGTGTATGTGTGTGTGTGTGTGTGTGTGTGTGTGCATATTTGTGTGCTTGCTGTTGCATGCATGGCGAAGTGGGCCCAGTCGAAGAGGGTGCGGCGCCAAGGTGAGCCTGGCAGGCAACGATTCAGCCTTCCCGACAGCGAGCATGGAGTGCCCAACGGACACACAAACACACAAAACGCTCCTCTCCGAACCCTCCTGCAACCGGGCACTCAAAAATCCTCCTACTTTCAACAGGCTGTCCGCCAGACGTTCTGGCGGAGCAGTAGCGACGCGGCCCCACGCCCTCACGAGAACGCCTTCACTCCCAGCGCGACCGACGAGGCCCAGGACCCCCAGAGAGCTGCAAAGAGCATGACCGCAAAGGCGTACTCGGTCTGGAATGCCACCCAGTGCTGTCCCGACGACCTGGCGTCGCCGAAGCAGAGGATGCCCACACGAATGCAGCGCGGCCGCGCGCACCCCTTCCCCCTCGACTGTCTCACGCCGTTGACCCACTCCTTGAACACATACGGCACGAAGCTGCCGCGGTGCTGCCTTCCGTTGGTGCCGTGGACGCGGCCGCGGTCGAGGTCGCGGTCGCCGCCGCCATCGCACTCGCTCGGCTCTGTTGCGGCAGCAGCACCCTCGCCACGCCTGTGTGGCCGCCCGCCTGTGCCCAACTTGCCCCTGCTCGCGTCGCTCGGCCGCTGCTTTGGCTCGGCCGACGCCGTCTGCGGCGCCGCCCTGCTCACAACCATGCGCGGGGAGTGGGGCGGTGACGCGGGGGTGCTCGGCATCCCGGCCACGATCACCGGGGCAGTCCATGCGGTGGGGTCGAGGCAGGGAGAGGGCGCCGGCCCTCGAACCGGCGAGTCCTGCACGCGGCCCTGCCGCCCGGAGCGCAGCTCCAGCGGGCCGACCGCCGGCGAGGGCGCGCCCCAGTCGGCGCGCCCCTCCGAGGCGGCTGGCGTGGGGAGACTCTCCGGACTGTCGGGCGGAACTGGAAGCAGGGACGCCCTGCGAAGAGAGTTGTGGCCGGCGCTGATGGAGCGGCGAGGTCGGGGCAGGGACAGCTCCGGCATTGGAGCCCCAAGTCCTCGCGCAGTGGCGGGCCCGGGCGACCAGGGGGACCCTGGCTGCCGGCCGCGGGGAGGCTGCGGCATTGCCGAGGGCCCTTGTGGCGTGGACCGCACAGAGGCGAAGGGGGGACTGCGGTCGCTGAGCGACTCTCGTGAGGCGACACCCCAGCGCTTGCAGTCATCGCCAAAGAAGCTGCCGCCAGCTGCAGCCACGCCGGCGATCCTGTGAGCAGCGTGCCGGTCCTTAACCAGGTTGAGCACCGTGCAAGACCCCAGGATTGACACGGCCGCGCTCTTGAGGCGGGCGCGGGCGAGCTTGGCGTAGGTGAGGTACCGAACGACGGGCACCATGATCGAGATCCCGACGAAGATGACTGCGAATGCGGTGACGCGGCCAACGACTTCCCTTGGGTTCTCCGCCGCAGTGGCTTCCTGGGCGGACACGAACCCCGCCAGCGCGCCGGCGGCCCCCCCGGTGAGGTAGGCTGCGCTGATGACGAGCGCCAGCTGCTCGGACACCAGCACCCTGTCCGCCCGCTGGACGGCCAGCCACCCCAGCCGGGCAGTCACAAACCGAAACCACCTCCTCTTGTTCGTGAAGAGGCTTTGGACGTCCTCCCACAGCCGCGTGTCCATGAACAAGAGCCCAGCGCACCGCACCGCCAGCGTGAGCCAGAATTCGACCGTGCCCACCGCCAGCTCCTGCGCCGTGACTAGGTTGAGGAAGACGGTCAGCATGACGTCGGCGGCCACAAGGAGGGGCTGTCGCTCCGCCTCGATGGGCGTCATCGCTTGCGCGGCCAGCTCCATGACCCACGTGAGGGCGGTGCAGAACAAGACCGTCGCCTGCGTCACCACCAAGCGGATGAGGCTGCCGCGGGCAGTTGCCAAGAGCGCTTCGCGAAGAGCAAGCCCCATGGCGTGCGGTGTCATGGACAGGACCATGAGGACGACAAGCGTGGTGCCCGGGTCGAGCCGCCGCCTCGGGCTGTTTCGACGAGCGGCGTCGAACGTGATGGCAAGCATCGGCAGGACAAGCACGATGAAGAAGACCACGACGCCGAGGGCGGCCATCCCGGGAGCGCGGCCCTGCCCCCGAAACGCCGATTGAATGCCTTCGAGTTGCGAGAACAGGAGCATGTGCGCGGCAAAGACGACGCCGGCGACAGCGGTCATGAACGGGGGCGGGCAGACCGGCGAACGGCGACGGAGCAGCGCCTCCGTCGCACGCTGCCCCGGCCGGCCGATAGCCAGCTGATTGCACGAGGGGGTGGCGCAGGGGCAAGGCTCGCACAGGCGGCAAGCGATGCGCAGCCTGCGCCAGCCACAGCCGCCGGAGCGCCTGGCACCCGCGTACGTGGTAGGGTGGGCAGAGGCCAGTGCCGGGGCTGCGGGCAGCGGTGCGACAGGCGGACCGCTTTCCGAGCGAGACAGGGCTGCAGCCGGCAAAACTGAAGCCAGGCGGCGGGCCCCCGTCGCCCCTGCAGCCCTGGGGTGCGCCAGGACCGTCACGCTCGGGCGGGGGGGGGAAACGTAACCGGGGTTGCTTGGAGCCACGCTCTCCTCGTACAGCGAGTCCGCCGCCCTGTCGAGCGCGCTCCCCAGGGGAACCGCATCCATCTCCTCGCCGTCGTGCTCGCCTGTGTGTTTGCTCATCACAACCTCGAGGGGCAGCAGCGAGGACCCGCAACAAGGCCACACCATGGTCAGGGGCATGGCAGGCATCACCTCCTCCTCGGCCGCAACCGTGTGTCGCCCGAAGGCCTCGCCCCGCACTACCGCTCGCATCGTGGCCACAGAACGCCGCTCCAGGCGCGCAAGCCGGGTCTGAAGCGCTTGCGAGCGCGGGCCTGGCGTGCCAGACAGTGCGACGGACCGGCTCGGGGCGATCGACGACGAACGCACCGATGCCGGGGGAGGGAACCGAGCCAGCGTTGCCGACGCGCCGCTCTCGCTCCCGTTTGGGGTGATCGGGACGGAGGCAACGTGCGTGATAGACCGCCGCCGGTGGCGCCGGACAGCCGACTGGTCCACCATGGAATGGTCATCCCGCGACGGGGCCTCCACCCCGCTCCAGCGCGCAGCGCTCTCCCTGTCGGTCGTCGGCGAGCCGGAGCGCTGGTCCTGCTGGCGGTCTCCGCCCAGGTTCAGGCCCACCGTCCTGGAGAAACGCTGCAGGAAGGACCCCCTGCGCTCGCGCTGGGTCTGAGGCCCAGCTTCCAGAGTGCTCGCTGCGGAGCGGTCGCTGTCGGACCGAACGGACAGAGCCCGTCCCGCCTGGTCCACGGAACCGGCCCGCGCCGGCCGCGCGAGCAGCGCAACCCGGCGCCGGGACCCGTGCGGCCCTTGCGGGGTGCTCGGCACTGGAGACGATCCAGCTCGCCCGGGGCTCGCGAGGGGGGCAGGAGGCAGGCACGGCGACGCGCCACCTTGGCTCGGCGCGGTGAAGTCCACCTCGCCCTCGTCCCCATCGCCGCCCACCACCGGCAACCCTTCCGCATCGGGGACAGCGTCCAAGGCTGGCCGGTGGCCAGTCAAGGCTGCGATGCCCTGCGGCGCTGCCGGGAGGGCGGCAACGGCGCCGCCTGCCTCCCGTAGCAGGTTTCGGCGCCTCCCCGCCGCGGCCGCCGAGGCCCAACCTGGCTCGCGCTCCCCGGTGGAAGCAGCCTGCCCGGACCCAGCACCGGCTCGCCGCGTCACGCTTTGCGAGGACGCCGTGGCGCGCGCCGGGCTGACTCGCCTCTCCTCGATGCCCATCCTGTCCGACGAGCACGACCCGTTCGGCAGCTCCACTCCTGCCCGGGGCGAGTACCCGTCCGACCCGACGCCCCTGCCGCCGGCCCCACCGACCGGATACGACGTCAAGTCGTAAACCTCTTCCCGGGCGGCAAAGCGCCCCGCGCGGCTGCGGCGTTCGCCGCTGCCCGCCGCGCTCTCCATAGTGCTGCGGCTGGACCCGATGGCGGACTGGTCAGAGGAGATTGCGCTCGGCTCCGCCACCGCGCTGTAGGTGACAGCTCTGCCATCACCCGCAGTGTGTGACCTGGGTTGTGTCGCATCGACGACCGGCGAGCGGAGCACAGGCAGGGCGGAGCTCGGAGACAGGTCCTCCACGCTCTTTCGCCGAGCCACCGACGACCGCCTGGCCCGTGACCCTGCGGCGGCAGCGCTGGAGCTGCGGCGGCTCTGACGGCGGCGAACGCGCTCGCGCTCGCGAAGCAGCCCACTGCCGGGCAAGCTCGACAGCCTGGCAGCTGACGGCGCGCGACTGCCGCTCGCCACGGTGTCGCTCTCCGACTTGCTCGTAAGCCCCGCCGCAGAGGAGCCTTGCGAGCTTGCAGTCGCAGCCTCACCAAAGCGCAGGTGCGGAGCAGCGCGCGGGCTCTGCTGGTGCTTGGCAACAGCGCTTGGCAGCGCGGTTGCGCCTGCCGCTCGCCTCACCGACGCGCCCGGAGACGCCGTCGCGGCCCCCACACACCCGGCAGGCGCTGGACCTACGGGAAACCCAGTCACAGTGCTCGGCGCCGTGGGAGCCAGCCCCGCGGCGCTGCGCCCGCGAGACACGTCGAGGCTGACGGCAGCAACCGAGCCGGTTGGGCGTGTGGTGAAGCCGGATGGGGAGTCGAAGGGGCGCTCAGAGCGGTCGGCAGAGCCACCCAGCTCCGTGCGGTCGCTGGGGCGCGCTACGTTGCTGCTTTGACGGCTGCCCATGGCCCTGCTGCGGGCCGTCGACGTCCAAACGGCAGGGTGCACTAGCATGCCTTGTGGGGAGACTGGGTGGCCCAACTGGCTGCCAGCATGAAGAGCACCCCTCTCCGTCGCCACTGAGGCGACGGACGCAGACTTGGGAGGCTGGTCGGGAAGCGCAGCCGCCGGCGACACGCGGCGCAGCGGTGCGAGCACAGCGCGCAGCAGGAAGCACCAGCGCCACTCCCGCTCCCTCCAAGCGAGAGTCCCGGGCGCTATGTGGCGAAGGGTCACGCGCAGACTGCGCTGTCGAGCGGCATACGTCGCGCCCCGGGCGCAACACAACAACGGGAGGACGAACACAAACGCGGCTGCCACACACAGGGCCGCCGCGTCCCACGAGGCCAGCAACGGGCCATCCACCGCGTTCCCTGACTGGACGGCTGCCTCGACGTGGCCTGTGCCGGCCCTCACGACCGTTCGTGCAAGAATTCCGGCCGTGAGCCACACGGTCCACGTGCACTCCCGAAACGCGCGAGGCCCCACATAGTAGTAGAGGCGCAGCGAGACCATGACGTGCGCGCTCCCCTCCAGCAGCAGCGTTCCGATCCATGACGTCACCAAGGGCTCCCCAGGGCTGGCTGTGTGGGCAAGCCAAGGAAGAGCGAAGCCCGCCAGGAAGCCGATAACAGTGGCCACGGCAAAAAATTTGGCCCTGCACGGAAAGGAGCGCGCGTCGGGCAGGCCACGAGCGGAAGCGTTGCACGGCAAAGGCACGCCCGCGCGCCGCAGCAAGGAGCTCGAGGCGCAGCCCGCTTGGCAGGAGCATGCGCGTGCTGGGGACCGCCGCTGCGTCGCTCTCATCGGGGCAGCTCCGCCGAGCGCGCCCCGCGCGCACCGAGGCGAGCGCCCCGCGCATCCTCGCCAGGCCGGGGGGAGGTCGAGCACAGCGCGGCGCCTCGACTCGCAGCAGAAGGCGCTGTCTCGCGACGCAGATGTCGCGCGGACGGCCAGGGTCCGAGTCAGCGGCGCGTCGTGCTGCCCAACAACCGCCCGCTGGCCCTGCTGACTCACTGCACCGCGCACAGACTGGAGCCGCACCCGCGGCCCTGGGAAGCTGCGGTCGGCCTCATGGGCCGCAGAGTGCCACGCCCGCCTCGCGTCTCCTCGGGCGAGGAGGGGGCGATGAAGCGGGCCCCGCAGTGGCAGGTCAACAAGGCAGGAACGGGGCCACAGCAAATGGCGGCGGAATTCTAAACAAATAAAACGCTGGCAGAGCGCGCCTATTCAGAGTCCCAAAGCGCCTGCATTGGCTGCCCGGCGCACTCCGTGGGCCGGGCGACGACATGCAATGGCTGACGCAGCCACACCCGATTCTGAGCTATAAGGTGAGGCAACGCCGGACGCGCTGCTTCGACTCGCGAACGGGCGCCCGGCCAGAAGAACAAAAACGCTCACACACACAAAAAGCATCGCCCGAGCGGTGCACGACCGTACCGCTCGCCGTCCCGTGCCTTGCGCCGCGGCCGTGCCCCCCCCACCGCAGTGGCTGTCCATTCTTTACGCCATTATGTGTGCATCCGCGCTCGGCTTGCTGGCAATGGAGCACTGGGCCCTGCTGGGCGAGGAGGCCAGCTCTGTGGTCGCCGGCTTCTGGATCATCGTGAGGCCTTGGGGAGCGCCTCTAGCTCGCGCCGTGGGACGCTGCGGCGCAGCTATGGTGTCGCGCAGCGTCTTGCCTCGCCGCGGGGCAGCCCCGCCCGCCCTTCGCTGCCCTGCGCCAATTGTCTTGTGCTCGTGGCCTGTCTCCCTTCCCTCGCGCAGCCGGCGCCAGCGCTGCCGTTCCTAATCCACTCCCTCATCATGCTTGCGATTCAGCCTGCGCCTGCCGGCGAGGGCTTGAGTGTGGGGACGGCGCCAGAAGAGCCCAAGAAGGACAGGTAGCCGATTGCTGTCAGTGTGTGAACGCTCGCGCGATGGTCTCATTACCGGTGGATTCGTTGAACCTCGCAAGCAAACGGCACCGCTCCGGATGTGCCAATGACCCCGTGTCTTCCTGTTCACTGTGCGACAGCTTCCCGTTCCCAAACAGCCACAAGCAACAACCATCGAGTGCAGAGCTGGTCGTGTTTGCCATTCGCCTTGGCTTGACCGTCGATCACTGCGCGTGCGGGACCAGACAAGCACGGAGGCGGGAACTCTGCGTCCGCACCAGGCCCGGGGGCTCGGCGTCTGACGACCCAGTGGCCGCTGGCCTCGTAGCCTGCGAGCCACGCCGAGCGAGGGCGAGTGGTTTCGTGCTCGTCCGGCCGGGACTCGGGCATGGCGACCCGCCAAGCGCCGCCGCCGCCCACCAGGCCTGCAGCGAGACGAACCGGCTGCTCTGAGACGCACTTACCCGCGGTTGAGCGGCCGGCGGATGGCAGCGCCTTGGAACTCACGGACTGCGCCTGGGGCTCGAGCGCGGGATCAAACTGCGAGCGCCCTCTCGTGCCGCCTCACGCCAAGGCAGCGCGGCGCGCCCGGGGCCGGAGAATCCACCGCAAGACAAGGCGCGGCGGCACCGCCCGGCGCCCGAATGCGCCTGGTCTCAAGTCAGGCAACGACGCGGCCACCCCCCACTCCAGCGTGGAGCGGGAGCTCTGCGAGGTTCGCCGTGCGCTTGGGACGGCGACTGAGAAACTCGAGTCAATAGAGGCAAGCGGCCAACAGTGGCGAGCGGGCGAGAGGGCTGCTCACCGGCTTGCAATGGCGACACAGCAGCAGGCAGACCGTTTGGCTCGTCGCTTGCAGTTCGAGCTGAACCGTGCGGAGGCCGAATCCCGTGCCAGGCGGCGTGTAGAGCGCGAGCTCCGAGCCTCGCGAATGCAAGTGAGGACGCTCAATGGGACTCTCCGAGCCGAACGAGCGCTGGTGGCGCGAGCTGATAAACGGGCATCCAGCTTGCACGGGGACGAGGCACAGCCGACCCTTCCGGCATTGGCGCCGCAGAGGCCAGGATCAGCAGCCGTTAGCGGCTCCACTGCCAGCTGCCGTGCCGACTGCACACTTGAAACTCCAGCTCGAGGCAGACCCAGGCCGTCGTCTGCACGTGCCGGACCTCGACGAATCCATCGCGTGCCAGGACTGGAGTCCCCCCCCCGAGCGTCCATTCGTGGCGCAGCTCCAGGCTCTGTCACAGCCGGACCGATTGCACTCGAATCGGATGACGTCGGGCTTGTGGACATGAGCGGGTGCGGCTTGACTGACCACGAGTTCAAAGGCCTTCTCAACAGCATTTGCCAGAGCCAAGCAGTCGTCGTGTCCAGGATGGACATTTCGGGAAACTGCCTCACTGATCACTCTGCAGTGCTGCTGGCGGCGTTCCTTGGGCACTCACGTCTCCGGCGGCTGCGGTGGGTGGACATGCGAGGGAACCTCATCTCCGTTGCCGGCGCCCAAGTGCTTCGTGAGGGCTTGCGAGGCTTGCCACACCTCGCAGCCCCGGTTTCGGGCTCGACGTGGGTGGCTGCAAAGGTCAGCGCAGGCAGCCAGTTCGGCCCCTCCGACCCCATGAAGCTCGAAGTTCGATGGTCGGAGGACCCCGTGCAGGTCACCACTGCGAGACGCTCGCCGACGACTCGGCGTTCGCCCACTGCGGTGCATTCGCCACCGGCAACCGCTGGCATGAGGGTTCTTGACTTCGGGCCTTTCGATGCCGAACCGCCCCCTGCACAGGAAACCAGACACGGCTGGCAGCACGCCTCGCGCCAGGGTGCCGCCAAGCCTTTTCTGCCCCGGCTTGATGGGGGCCCAGCGAGCTCTTGGCCTGAGGAGCAGGCTGTGCAGCCCAGTCTTGAGACTTCGAGCGCGGGAAGACCGCCTGGCCAGGCTCCGTCCCCGGCTGCGCACACCGCCGTCGTCGCCCTCCCCCACTCAGCGAGCACACGGGAGGTGCCGCCTTCGCAGGTGACGAAGAACGACCTGGTCTGCTCGGTGCAGCGCGTTGGAGAAGCCTCAGTGCCCCCTCTTCGCTCGGGCGCTCTGCAGTCATCGGCTCCCAGCAAGACGGTGGCTGGTGCCTTTGACCCAAGCAAGGCGCAAACTGAGTCGCAGCGCCGCAAACCCGGAATCGCGCCCGCGGCGCAATCTGAAGAGCCCTCCAACGTCACCCGCCAAACGGCGGTCGATCGAACTGGAGCCCCATCGCCAGATCGCGAGGAGCAAGACTCTGCATCGCTCAGTGCTGAAGGCACAGCCGGCGGATTCATGGTGGCGCCAAGCGCCCGCACTGGGCGCGATCCTGCGTTCGGGGACTTTCCGCCGATCCCAGAGGTCGACGAAGGCGAAGGCGGGTCGCAGTCAGAGACTCCCACGAAACTGCGTCAAGCCGCATCTCCCGCGCAAGAAGCCCTTGCCCGAAAAGCCAGGCTTCAGCCGCCGCGCCGACCTCTTCCTGGCGTTGGACTGCGTCTCCGCAGCCCACGGGCAGCCCGAAGCCCGCAAAAGGCACCGGAGTCGCAAGCAAGCTGCATTCGTTCCCTGGGCCCGATCTCGCCACTGGTAGGCAGCCCGGGGGAATTCAGCAGGCGCAGCATCGCCGAAGACGCAGAGGGTGACACAGAAGGATCGCTGACCATAGGCACGCCGCGAAGCCCCGCGAGCACTTCCCAGGGCGTCGTGTCCCCGCGCCGGACTTCCACGCCACGGAACCAGTCTGGCAGGCTGAGCACGACGGCGCGGCGCGGTGGATGGTCTGCGGATCCTTTGCGGCGAATGCAGGACCAGGATTCCGCGCCACCTGCCGGCGGGGACGAGGGCCTTTCCGAGCCGCCGTCCGCCGCTTCGAGTCCAGTCGGCAGAGAGGCGCACGGCAGCAAAGTGGAGCTGCGTGCTTGACGCTTGACGCGGTACCAGTGATTCGTGCGCGCGTGGTCCAGAGCAGCGAGCGGTCGAGAAACGGGGGAGCGGGTTCGTCAGCACCACGCAGGCGGGAAAGCTTCTGCGACTGTTTCAAGCGCGGCACGCGCTCACGTGAACGGGCTCAATCACTCCATCTTAAACTCGGTGAAGTGGCCAACAACGAGCGCGTCGGCGAAGAACTCGCCGTCTTCCATTGCTTGCACGTCGGCGAGGGACGCAGACATCTCCCCGCGAGTCACAGCATCGATCACGAAGTCGCCGCGGTTCACAGCCGCCTTGAGAGATGCGGCCAGGGTCGTGGCACTCAGCACGTCCTTCGGGACGGTGATGGCAACGAAGTGGCCCTTCGGGCCGGCTTGGGCCACCTCGCGCATGTCGACCAGAGCGTCGCGAAGAGCGAAGTCATCAATCTCGCCGTCAATGAGAATGGCAGAGCAGTACGTTTCCGGGTGCATCGTGATGAACCGGGGCACAAGGATGGCCGGGTCGCCGAGGTAGAGAGTCAAGCGATCGGGGTGGCTGCGGAAGAAGGGGCGACCACGAACAACACAAAGGGGCTTCAGGAAGCGCCAGGAGACAGCAGCAACGGCGCACACGAGCGCCGTACTCGCGGGCGTCGTCCCGGCAACGCGGACCTGGGAGTCGCGCGGCCCACTCACGCGGCGTCGAGGAAGTCGTGTGCGGGCACCGTGACGGTGGACTCTTCGCCTTCGAAAGACCACAGCTTTGCGTTGGGCATGGTCTGAAGCGCAAGAAGGGCGAGCTTGCCGCCTCCGAAGCCAACCTGGCACACGTCACCGGCCGCAGAATGCTGCTGCATCAAGCGCTGCACGAAGTTCAGCCGGCCCGGGTTCTTGGAGACCGCCCGAGCCAACACGTCCATTGCGAGCTGCTTCTGGGAGAGATGGACCGTCAAGTCCGACAGGGCGGTGTAGAACGCCGGGTCAAGGCCCATGGCGCTTGCGCGCTCCGTTGCGATGGCTCGCTCGAAGGTCTGGGGGCAGGTGGCGAAAAACTCGTCAAGGTGAAACTGAGCCGCGAGGGGCAAGCCCTGCAGCTGACTGCAAAGGTCCGCCGCACTGGACTGGCCGCTCTGGCCTGCGGGCGCTCGTTGCGTTCGGAAGGCCAGGGGCACGCGTGCACGAGTCAAAACTTGGCGCTCGGCGTCGCAGGGGCGCGCGGTCGCCGGACGCCGCGCCGCCGCTCCAGGGGCGCAGCCTGCTGCTGCGAGTTCGCGCCGCGAGAGGCCTCGCCGGCAGCATCGCCCGGGCGCGCTGCCGGGACGCACCATCTGAGGCGATGCTGGTGATCACGTGGTTCAGGTCAGGTTGCGCCGCGTCGCGCGCCTTTCCCGTCAGCGCCACGGAGAAAACAACCTTGGGCATCATGGCAGACTGAGCAGACGCACCGGCCCAAAGGGCAGCAACCGCTAGGGCCGCGACGGCGGACCGCATGGCTCGTGTTCGGACGGATTGTGGCCTGGCTTTGGCGTTGGCCGCGGCGCGGCAGAGCCTGCCAGCGGTGAGGTCGCTCGTTGCGCTCCAATGCGCAGGCGGGGTGCTTCGCTTGCGCCCCTTGCTGGTTTGGCGTGCCCAAAGCCGCACACACAAACGCGGGCTCCCTTGCCACGTGCCGCAGCGCGCAACAGAAGCAGGAGGAGGGCCACGTGCCAGACACTGCTGCCGCTGCCTGGACTCGCTGACCACTCAAACGTTGAACTGCGGAGGAGGGCCACAGGAAGGCATGGCGGAGCGCTCACGACAGCGTGGGACAGCCGCGTGGGGCCAAGCCTCGCGCGCCAAGGTCAGCCGCCTCCCGGTCGCTCACCTTGAAGAACATGATGTCAGCGTCCTCCACCACGTACGTCTTGCCCTCAGTGCGCAGCTTGCCCGCAGACTTGACCGCCGCCTCGGACCCAACTGCGATCGGAACAGGACGGAGGCATCGCACCAGCGGGCAGCAGAGCTTCGCCAGGCGGACAATGCAGGCGCCTCCCTCGACCGCCCACGCAAGCTGCTCGCTTCGGGGCGCAGCGAGTTCTCACGCTCGTGCAGGTCGGAGTACTTTTGGACCTCGGCGCAAATGAAGCCCTTCTCAAAGTCGGTGTGGATCACACCGGCCGCCTTGGGCGCCGTCGAGTTCGCGCGCACGGTCCAGGCCTTGACCTCGTCGGCACCGCAAGTGAAGAAGTGCACGAGGTGGAGGGCCTTGTACCCCGCCTTGATGATCTTGGGGATCATGGTCTTGACGCCCACCTCCTTGAGCCAGCTGTCGCGCTCGGCGGTGGGGCCCATTTCGACGAACTTCTGCTCGAACGCCGCGGAGAAGGGCACAAGCTTCTCGCCGCAGCCGCGGGCCTTGATGAACTCCTTCACAGGGGCGATCCACTTGCACTTCTGGCTGGTGTACTGCTTCATGCTGAGGTTGATCAGGTAGACCATCGGCTTGGCGGTGAGCAGCTGGAACTTGTTCACGGTGTCAATGTCCTCGGCAGCCCAGGGCGCGGCGCGAATGTCCCGGCCAAGGGGCTTGGCCTCGGCCTCCTCGCCTTCGGCTTCGGCATCCGCCTCTTCGACGGCAGCGGCCGCCGCCTTCTTGGACACGTCCATCAGGCCGGCCGCCCACTCGTCGGCCGAGCCAGTGAACTCGCCGTGCAGCACCCAGTTGAGGGCCTTGACGCACACCATGAACTCGGCCTTGGCCGTCTTTCCGCCGAGGTTGCGCCCCACGTTGCGAGCGTGCTTGACAATGTAGGCGCGCAGAGCGGCGATGTCCTTGAGCAGGAGCTCGCGGTGGATGATCTCAAGGTCGCGCACCGGGTCCACACTGCCCTCCACGTGGCCAACCTGCGATGCGTGGCAGCACCAGCACCAGGCACGCTGGCCGCGCAGCTCGGGCAGGGCAGCAGAGCGCGCAACCGCGACCATCCCGCGCAGCAGGAGGGGCCGAACAGTCGCTGCGGGCAGGCGGCGCGGCGACAGGCGGAAAGCTGCCTCACCTTTTCTCCGGGGAAGCCGCGGCACAGGTGGAAGATGCCGTCGACCGCGGCAATGTGCGACAGGAAGGCGTTCCCGAGGCCCTTGCCCTCGGCAGCGCCCTTGACGAGTCCGGCAATGTCCGTGGTAGACAGCACGGCCGGGACCTCGGACTTGGGCTTGAAGTGGTCCACCAGCCAGTCGAAGCGATCATCCTGCGGCGCGCGCGCATGGTGGTGCAGCACTGGCGAGCTCCCGTGGGGCGCGGGCGGCAAGAGCGCATGCTCGCCCGAGATTCTGCGCACAGCCGCCAGCCCAGCCCGAAAGCTCGCCCGGCCACGCCACCGCCACAAGCGGCTTGCTTGCGAAGAGGGGCAAGCGCGGCGCCATCCCTCGAGGCGCGAGGTGCGACGCGGAGACAAGCAGCCGGGGAACAGCGAACAACCGAATGCAGCCGAGAAAAAAAAAAGGGCTCCACCGTTCCGGCTGGCCAGCGCTCACCGGCACGGGCACGCGGGCGTCCGTGGGGTCGATGGTGCAGAAGGGGTAGTTCTCCGCGGCCACGCTCATGTTGCACATGAGGTTGAAGAACGTGCTCTTGCCGATGTTGGGGAGCCCGACAATGCCCATGCTGACATTGTTGGTGGGGCGCCCAAGGATCGGCTTCGCCGCAGCGCCGGCGGCGGCTGCCTTGCCCTTCTTAGGCGGCATGCTTCGTCTGCTGTTGCTGCGAGAGCGGGGGGTGCGGCCGGGCCTCGCCAGAACTGGCCCGCGCGAGCACTTCGCGGGGACCGAGCTCGGCGGCACGGTCGGCGCCGGTCGGCAGAGCCAGGTATCCGTCGCCAACTCTCACGGAGTGCCGGCGCATTGGCGGGGGACGCCCACGACTGCGGGGGAGGCCGTCGCTTCCGCCGCCAGCTCCGTCCCCGCGTGCAGCCAGGAGCCCGCCCGCCTTTGCGCGCTTCCGCACGGGTTGCCGGCCCTCGAGTGCCCTGGGCGAGCGAGCGCGGGCGCCCTGCTCGAAAGCCGCCTCGCCTGGTTTGCCGCGCGGCATGGCGCAGCAGCGCCCGGCCGCGAGCGTGCGGGTGCGCTGCCGGGACGAATGGGGCCCGTGGGAGCATCACGGCGAGGCAGACAAATCTGCCGCAGGTGCAGCGGAAGGCGAGGCTGCGGGGGGCGGCCTCGAGCGCCCGCCGTGGAGGGAACTGGCGCTTTGCCTGCCTCCCAGCGCCTCTGTGCTTGACTTGCGGGAGATGGTGGCCAAGGAATGGGGCATCCGGGAAGACGACCAGCTCCTGATGTTCCGGGGCCGTGTGATCCCGCCGCGCGGCGACGTTCGAGTCGACATGCTCGGCATCGAAGGCCATGACTTTCTCGTGCTGGCGTCCGTGGCCAGACTTGGCGCGGTCGCTGAGAGAGTGGCGAGCGGCATCGATCTGCTCGTCGAGGACGTGGAGCCATGCGCAATGAAGCGGCTGTTCCAGCGGAGGCTCGAGGAGGCGCAGACTCGCGCGGCCGAGGCGCGCGCCCGCCCCCGCCACATGAATGCGTCTGGCGTCCCCGTGCCAAGCCTTCGGGCGCTTCCGCTGGGGAGGTGGTCGCCCCCGATGGTCCAGCTGCTTCGGCGCTGCCACGCGGGCCTCGACTCGCAGCGGGACCCGGAGCAGATTGTAGACGGCGAGGGCGGCAGCTACTTCCTGGTGGACCACACGGCCAGGCGGCCCAACATGGCGGTGCTCAAGCCGCGCGACGAGGAAGCCTTTGCACCGAACAACCCCAAGCGGAGCACGGGCAGCCTGGGCCAGATCTCTCACAGGGAAGGCGTGCTCAGCGGAGAGGCGTGGGAGCGGGAGGTGGCTGCTTGCTCACTCGACCAGTCCGGCTTCATTGGGGTTCCTCTTACAGGGGCGGTGCTGGCCGTTCTCCCGGCCCTGAACAACGGGAGCGAGGTGGAGGAGGTCCCGGACGTGATCTGCCGCGCGCTGGAGGGCGGCGTGCCCACGCAGGCGTGCAGCGCAGAGACTGCGGGCATCTTCCCAAAGGTTGCCTCGTTCCAGCAGTTCATGCCGTCAGCGGGGTCTATGGACGGCCACGGGTTCTCGCGCATCAGCGTGGAGGATGCGCAAAAGGTGGCCGCGTTCGACATGTTCATGGTCAACGCGGACAGGCACGCAGACAACCTGCTCCTGGCCGAGGTGGCCGACCCTGCCCCTGGCTGGCGCCTCGTGCCGATCGACCACGGCCTGACGCTGCCCCACGTGCTGGGCATCAACCCCGAGTCCTTCGTCTGGAGCAGCGAGCAGCTCGACCCGCAGCTCGCCCACCCCATCCTGCCCCACGTCCGTGCCTGGATCCTCGAGCGCGACGTGGACCAGGACGCCAGCATGCTGCGGTCGGAGCTTGGCATCCGCGAGCACTGCCTCCTCAACTTCCGCATCGCCGGCAGGCTTCTGCAGCGCTGCGTCAAGGCGGGCCTCACGCTTCGAGACGCCGTCTCCTTCTTCTGCCGGCCCAGCTCCGAGTCCCCGTCCCGGCTTGAGACGCTGGCCGACAGCGCGCGCCGCCGGTGCGAGTTCCAGCTGGTTTCCACCAACCGCAAGTGGGGAGGCAGGTCGTCCGGCGCCCGAGGGCGGGCGAACCTGGCCTTCACCAAGTCGTTTGACGGCTCGCTGCCTACGCCTGGGCCCAACCAGCCTGGTGCCCGCACCGCGTCCTCTGGCACCGGCCCTAGCCCGTCCGCTCGCTTCCCCGCCACGGCCCGGGTGCGGAGCCTGCCATACGAGAGCACCGGCTCTCAGGAGGCGCTCGAGCAAGCGCCCCCGACCAAGCCTTGGGCACAGCCCGCCAGCGTGGACATCGGCGCTTCGGCGCGGCCGGGCATGG
This sequence comes from Cafeteria roenbergensis, assembly GCA_008330645.1. Classification (NCBI taxonomy): domain Eukaryota; class Bigyra; order Bicosoecida; family Cafeteriaceae; genus Cafeteria; species Cafeteria roenbergensis. The sequence goes on along the minus strand of VLTN01000004.1, from coordinate 677,731 downwards.
GGGCAAGCGACCCTGAGCGGACGCTCGAGACTGGCGAAGTGGCGGCCGAAGCGCAGTCTAGGTCTGCGTCACCCTCCGACCAGGACTCGCAGGGCAGCGAGGGCGTCGCGTCCGCCTCCCCGCTCGGAACCGCCCTCTTGAGCCGCGGCCGCTCTGATTCGCCCGGCGCAATGGAGAGCTCCCCTGCCAGCACCGCCAAGGCTTGCGGCGACACCGTCGTCCCGACCGTAAGCTTGGCAGGGCAAGCGTGGCTTTCGACCCCGCAGGCCTCCACGACCCTCGCAGAGTCGGCCGGCGGCGCGCTCATGCGCATCGGGCTTGTGTCATACTCGGCCCAGGCGCCAGCTGGAGGCATCACTTCGCGGGCCATGCGGACGGCATCGCCGCCGATGGCTCTGTTGGCGGCGCCAGCGGCAGTGGCGGGCTCTGCGACGGCGTCGGGTCCGAGCGTGCCCGCGCCGCAGGCGTTGGGAAGTTCGTCAATGTCGGGTTCTCCTCTGTCGCTCAACAGCTCGGCATCGCCGTCTGACTCCTTGCGCGGGGAATCTGGCGAAGAGTCCAGTTTGGAGGCCGGCGCAGCCGCCCTGGCCGCCGCCGCCGCCGCTGCTGCTGGCGCTGCTGCTGCTGCTGCTGCTGCTGCTGCTGCTGCTGCGCCTGCTTCGGTGGCTGCTTCGTCCCGATCCGCGCCTCCCTCGAGTACCGGAGCCTCGTCAGTCCCGCCCTCCTCCGCTCGCTTGGCGACGGCGGGCGCTTTTCGCCCCAGCGCCGCGCCGAGCGATTTCGTATCGCCGGTGCTTGGTATGCGTCCTGCCTTGAGCAGCGGCCGCTCCGGAGCCGGGACGCCCCCGGCAGGGACATCGACTCCTAGCTTCGCGGCTCCCAGCATGATCCGCCAGGTGTCGGCTTCGGACCTTAAGCGCACCGAGACGGTCGGATACACTGCCAGCCAGGAGCGCGCTGGTGTCACAACGGGCCTGGGGGCGGCTCTTGCGTCGACGGCGGCTTACGATGCTGTGCGCGCGGCCCAGGACATCCGAGGCCGCCGCCTTCGGCTGACGCTCGTCTCCAGCGTGCGCCTGTCTGTCCTGCTGGACATGTCAGACGAGCTGCACAAGGAGGGGCTTGTGCTTGCGCTCGCTTCTGCAATCTGGGTTCGGCCCAAAGGCACAGACGATGCCAAGCCTGGGGCCGGGGTGGCAGACGTGCACACTGGGCTGAGCCAGCCGGACCCAGCCGGCAGCCAGCCTGCGCCCGCGATGGACCTATCGGTTCCAGGTGCCTCGGCGGGAGCTGGCCACCGACGGGCGGCCAGCAGCACTGCAGGAAGCGGCGGGGGGCAGGGGACGCCACCGACCCCGTCCGGCGAGGAGAGCCTTGCGCTGCGCCGTGGGGCGTCCCGCGCGTCGGCTGGCACAGCCCCAAGCATGGGGGGCATTGCCGATGGTGACAGCGTTGCGGTGCTCGTGTCGGCGGCCGTGTACTGGGAGGGCACCGTGACCGTTGCGGCGCTCACGCCGTGCGGCCGCGACGTGGTTTTGGAGCCTGGGGTTGACCAAGGGGATGCCTTCCGCCACGTCGTGGCAGCGGCGCTGGTGGCCGCGGCCGCGGGCATCGACGCTCGCGGCAACGCTGGCGCAATGGGTAAGGGGTCGCAGCTGCTGCACGCTGCTGGTTCGAACCGGCTGCGCTCGACGCTGGAGGGGTCGCTTCGCCGGCGTGCAGAGGCAAGCAGCGCCATTCGCCACGCGCACGCGCCCTTTCTTGGGGTCAGCCCGAGCGGGTCGTCGGGCCGCGGGAGCGCCTTGAGCCCCGTGGACGGCGGGTGGCAGTCTGCGGCTTCCGACGCGTTGCGCAACCCGGCAGGCGGCTCCATTGCGCACAGCGGCATTGCTGGTTCTGAAAGGAAGGCCCGGAGCAAGCCAGCGCCCGCCGTGAGCGAAACGGGTGTCCAGCGGGCGCCCGTCAGCATGCCGGCGTCGGCCAGCTCGCCGTCCATCACGGGCCTGCAGGGCGGTTCCGGGATGCCCGACTCGCTTGCGCAGGACGCGCAGCTCACACCGCAACGACCCGCTGCTGGCAAGAAGCAGCAGGCCGACGCCCCCTCGGTCACGCGCTTGCAGCGACTGGGCGAAGGCTCGTCGTCGCTGCGGCCCGCGGAGCACAGCCGGCGGGACCCGCGCGCGTCGCCGGAGCTTCGCGCCCTGGCCCCGTCGGGCCGGTCCCGCTCCGTGTCCCGCTCGCCCCGCCAGCGGGCGAAAGGCGGCGGCAACGCGGAGGCCTCCCCCTCGTTCCTCGGAGTGCAAGAGTCCGGGGGCGGCGCTGCGGGCAACATGCCTCCCCCCATGGCCATCGTGGGCAACGCAGCAGCCGACTTCACCATGGGGCCCAGCCGCGGCAGCATGGGCTCCTTCCGCATGGGAAAAGTGCCGGCGGGCCCGCAGCACGGCAGCGACGGCCCCGCTCGCTCGCCCCAGACGTCTCTCTTCGGCGGTGCAGCCTTGGGGGCCACCAGGGACACGGCAGCCAAGCCAGTGTCGTCGCCTCGAGCCCTGGTCCGCCAGGTTTCGCCGCCAGAGCTCACCAGCCAGACCGAAGCCCAGTCCGTCGCGCTGCCTGCCCCAACGGCCGTGGTCGCCGGGGGCGTGCTCAATCCCAAGGGGCGCAAGGGTTCCCCTCTCAAGCACCAGCGGTCAGACCCGCCAATTTCCCCGTTGCCGTCGCAGCCCCGCACCCCTGGGAAGCAGCAAGCGGCCGACGCCTCCGCGCCCCGCCCCGTCGCGTGGCGCCCCCCAGCCGAGCGGCCGGCCTCAGACCCTGACCACGGCTCGGGCCCTTCTCAAGCGGCTCTCGGGGATATCACCGACGAGATCGAGCGCCTTGTCGGGGACAGCGACAACACCGCGGCCATGGGAGCCATTGGTGCCCCGTCCTCCGGCGGCCGCAGCCCCGTCACGTCTGCGGCCGCTTTGGCGGGCGCGCGCGGCAGTGGCGACGCATCGAGGAGGGCGGACGCCCCAGCTGCGACCCTCTTCCCCACCCTGGGCGCTGATGGCCAGCCTGGCCAGTTCCCGGCCTCTGACGCGGCGCTACCGCCGAGCCCCCAGGCTCCTCCCCCGCTCTCTCGCATGGCGTCGCGGCGCATGGTCACCGTGGCTGCCATCCACCACGGCCCGGAGTCCGGCTCGCTCTCTGCGTCGCACGGCCCGTCGCGCGCCTCCAGTGTCGCGTCGGACTTTGACCGCGAAGAGGACGGTTCTCGGCACGGCGCAGCGGGCGACGGCTCCACTCCCCGCTCGCCCAGTGCAGGGCGTGGCGAGGGCTGGTCGCCGTCACCGCGGTCTCGCCGGGCGAACCACGACGAGCTGGCTAATATCCTGGAATCCACGCGGGCACGGGCCTCAAGGCAGGCGAGCACCTTGACTGCCGGGGGCGTGCAGGCGGGGATGGGCCCCGGCTTCTTCCACGAAGGCTCGCGCGCTGGCCGCCTTCGCACCCGAGCAGTGACGTCAGCGGGCGTGTCGCCGTCCTCCTCCACGGGCAACAAGGCAGGAATTGGCCGCGTGCACTCGTCTCTGGGGCTGCGCATCGCGGCTTCAGGACCGCCTGGCGGCGGCCAAAGCGCGACCGACGAGGCGCGCTCGCTTGGCTCTGAGTCCCTGCGCAGCCCGCGGACTCTGGACGCCTCCCTTGACTTGGGCATGCCGGGACATGCCGGGAGCACCAGCGACCCGGCCCTCCGAGGAGAGGCGGACGCGGACCCTGACACGGCGGCGGACGCTGCCAGCAGCCGAAGCTTCGGCCACAGCGTCGTGGCGCAGCTTCCCATCGCCATCACCGTCCTTGGCCCGATTCGCCCATTTGGCAGCAACGTTGGGGGCCCCGGCCGGGACACCGACAGCCCGTCCTGGCGAGCAGAAATGGACCCGCAGGCTGCACAGAAGAGCGTGCGCATCTTGGGCATGCGCGCAGGTCTGACTGTTCTCCGAGAGGCGGGTGCGGACGTCGACCTCGCTCGCTCGCGGCAGCTGCTCGCGTCGCCAGGCGAGGCCGAGGGCGACGAGGACGTCTTGGCCGAGACCGAGCACTGCGAAAAGGAATCAGCTCTGCCCGCGGCTGCCGCTGCGGCTGGAAGCACGCCTTCGCAGGCCGGGCCTCGCTCCCGCCTCCGGCGCACGGGCGCCCTTCAAGTCCACCCGGGGGCCATGGCGGACGAGGACGAGGACGAGGACGAGGACGAGGACGAGGACGAGGACGAGGACGAGGACGAGGACGAGGACGAGGACGAGGACGAGGACGAGGACGAGGACGAGGACGAGGACGAGGACGCGATGAGCTCGGAGCGAAGCCTGGCCGACACTGACGAGACGCTGGACGGCGTGGGCCCCGAGCCGGCCGCGTTTGGCATGCGGCCGCCAGGCTTCCCTGGGGCGGCCCAAGGCCGCTCCTCGTCCCTGACCGGCCAGACTGCGCCACGACCAAGCCCACGGGCATCGTCCGCCCTCCAATCGGTTCGGTCGTCGTCCGACTTCCGGCGCGGTCCTTTGGTCACGCCCCCGAAGATGGCTCGGTCTGGATCCTTCACCCCAGCGTCGTCATCGGCCTCGGCAATTCGCAAGCGCGCCTTGCGGGTCGGCATGGAGGCTCAGCTGGAGGGCAAGCGCCTGGCGGCAAACGCGGTTGGGCAGCCTGTGGCCAAGATGCCAGTTTCAACGTCGCTCGAGTCGCGCGACTGGTCCTTTTGGTACTCCACCGAGGAAAACGCGATGCGGTTGCTGCGGGCTTTCGAAGAGCTGGCCGACGTGGCGATTCAAGCCCAGTTGCGGACGGTGGCTCCCCAGTGATGCTGGGGCCGTGCATCGTTTCACATTCTCGGCCCCGAGGCCACCTGGCTGCCTCGCTCTCGCTTCGCCCGGACCAAGTCGGATACAGTTGTGGGGAGCGCACTGGGTGTGGCAAGCTTGCGGCGGTCTCTCTCTCTCGGCCAGAGGTGCAATCGTTCCGCCACGGCACAGCAAGCAATGGCAAGCGCAGCCAGCAATCTCATTCTCGGGTCAAGGGGTCATTTCAGACTGCCATCTTCATCTTGATGGACTTGTCGGGCTTGTAGCCCTCGACGACAAAGTCCGAAAACTTGAAGTCGTCGATTTCGGCGACTTCGCGGTCGATGCGCAGCGTGGGAAAGGGGCGAGGCTCGCGCGCCAGTTGAATTTGCAGCGCATCCACGTGGTTGAGGTACACGTGCGCATCGCCAATGACGTGTACGAAGTCGCCAGGCTGCGTTGAGGCGGCACACGCTTGCCACGAGGCGAAGAGACACTCGTGCAGCTCGCAAACCCGATGCGCCGCAGGACCTGTCGCGATTCGCACCCGCCGTGTCTGGTCTCTCCGTCTCTCACCTTGAGGCCGGTCACGTGCGCGAGCATCACGGTCAGCAGCGAGTAGGAGGCAATGTTGAATGGCACGCCGAGGCCCATGTCCGCGGAGCGTTGGTACATTTGGCAGGAGAGCTCCCCGTTGGCGACGAAGAACTGGGCGAACATGTGGCACGGCGGAAGTGCCATTTCCGGGATGGCTGCGAGGTCGGGAGTGGGGCAGGCAAACAAGGAAGGGGGCTGAGGGCGTCGCGGCGCGGCGCGGCGCGGCGCACGAGCCTCGTTCGCGGGGCGAAGCGGCAGACCAGAAGCAGCACCCGCCTCAGCGGCGTACCATGCTGGCTCACCCGCGGGGTTCCAAGCCGACAGAATGATGCGGCGATCCGTCGGGTTTGTGCGGATCTTGTCCACAACCGCCTGGAGTTGGTCCACCCCCTTGCCCGTGTAGTCGGCGTGCATGTCTGTGTACTCTGCGCCAAAATGGCGCCACTGGAAGCCGTACACGGGGCCAAGGTCGCCCTCCTCGCGGTGACCCAACCCACTTTTGTCTAGGAACTCGCGAGATCCGTTGCCGTCCCAGATGTGAACCCCCTTCTCCTGGAGGGCGGCAGCGCTTGTGTTGCCAGACACGAACCAGAGCAGCTCCTCGGCCACGCCGCGCCAAAAGACGCGCTTTGTGGTTAGCAGCGGCAGGACGCCGTCGCGAAGGGAGAAACGCATCTGCACTCCGAACTTGGACAGCGTCCCCGTGCCGGTGCGGTCGCCGCGCTGAACCCCAGTGCACAGGATGTCGCGGATGAGCGCTAGGTACTGCTGCTCCGGGTGAACGCCGGGCGCCTGGGCGGCTGCCAGCGCGGCCATGTCCGGAATGGCGCTGCGACCAGCGTCGTCGTAGCTGGGCACAGTCAGCAGGCCGGCCTCGGGAGAAGGCTCCAGTGAACTGTACGAGAACCCATCGGCCCGCTCCACGGGCTCAACCGCCGATGCAGTCTTGGTGTTCACCCATTGAGTGAACTGGAACTCGACCGCTCCCTCTGTCACAACGGGCTGCGGCGCAAGGGCGCACGGGCGGGCGCACATCAGGCATGGCTCCCTCGCCTCACTGCTCAGCGCGCGAGCACAAAACGCGCGCTGACGCTGCCGCGCGCAGCTGACACCACAGCGCAGTCGCTGGCATTTGCATCAGCTCACCCCTGCCGCAACCTGCTTGTAGGCCGCGTCGGCCGCCAGCGGCCAGCTCATCCGAACGTCAGTGTCATGATCGGTGAGGACGCGAGTGACGTAGAGCACATCCGCAATGCCGTGCTCGATCGCCTCGGAAAAGGCTGCGGCGCCGCCCACCACGTGAATGGTCTCGATTCCCTCTGCGGCCGCGCGACCGGCACCGCGAGAGGCCAACACGATAGCGCTGCAACGCGACGGACAGACCACCGATGCGCTCAGCGCGAGGCACGTCTGCCGAAAGGCCGAAAGCGGCGCCGCCGCGGGGTCGACGCAGCTCACCGCGGGATTGGAGCGCAGACACTGCTTCGCTAAGAGATGCAAACACGTCTGTGGAGTCGTCCAGGCCCTCCTGCCTGCGCAAGGCGCAGGACCGCTCGGCGAGCGCATGGTCAAGAGCCGCATCGGGGCGGGTTCCCGGCGAAAGCGCGGCCGCGAAAACGGCGCGCAGCGCTGCTTGGCTGCACGCAAGCATCGCAACCCCTCCTCCCCTCCCGGGAGGGGGGGAGGCTGGGTGGAAGAGAGGGAGAATCGGGGGGGGGGGGCGAGACAGGAAACTGCTGCGCACCAGGCGCAAACACTCACTCCCGAACGAGCTTCTCGTCTTGGAGCGAGAGGAGCGCGTTCACGCGGCCCCTCAAGGGGCGAAACGCCGGAGGGATGCCCGCCCACGTGCGCCTTCCCATGACGGCAGCGTTCCGGGCTCCGGCAGCTCCGCGCGTGGATTTTGTGATGTCACGAAAAAACGTCATGTCGGTTTTCAAATTCCACGGCAGCTTCCCCTTCCACCCGATTCCGCCAGTCCCGGTCGTGGCCACCACGATGGACACAGGGGGCTTTCCGTCGCGACGGGTCACATGCGGGAGGTGCCGGAGCTGCGGGACGAGCGGCTTGGCGGCCGCCGCGGGGGCTTGGATGCCAGCGGTCGACGCGACAACTGCTGTGGCTGAGCCCCCGGGGGGCGATACCGCCGCTGCGGAGCTGGCTGCTGCGGCTGCCATCCAAGCGCGTCGCTGCTGCGGCTGCTGGCTCGGCGGGCGCCTCGCCGGTGCGCTATGTCGCGAGCGCCTGCGCCGGCCCGCCACCTGAAGCAGAGCCGCGGAGCGACAGTGCCATGTCCGCCCTGCGGCAAATATGAGCGCAGGAGCAGCAGCACGAGCCAGCTCGCCTCGCGTAGCCCACTCGTGGGAAGCCCCCCCCCGCAGCCAATCGGAGCGCCTGCGAGCGTCGCACCACTCCAGGCATTCGAGCGTTGCCCGGGTTTGGGGCGGGGGGCTGACGACGGCTGGCGAGCCAGTGCCGGGCTCTGGGCCTGCGTGCATTTCCGAGGCGACATTCTGGCAACGCTCATGGCGTCTGTGCCGCAGCGGGCCAGGGCGCTTGCCCGGAGGAGGGCCCCGTGCTCGCTGCTGAGACTGGTTGCCTGCGGGATTGCAGCCTCTCACTGCGTGCGAAGCGTTTCGGCCGGTGCCAACTCCTCAGAGCCGGCCGGACCTGTGTTTGCCGACGGGCTTTACTGGGTCCTGGCGCTTGCCCCGCTCGGTCAAGCAGACTGCGCTGGGGCGGGCTCACAAGTGGTGCGCAGCTTGTTAGAGCCGCATGATGCTGCTTGCACGCGGTTTGGGCTTGTGGCCACGACGAAGCAGGTGTCCTTGGCGTCCGCAACTTGGGACTTGCAGCTGGTTGCGGCGCTTGCCGCCGGTCTCAGCAACGCAAGCAGCGCGCCCTCCGGCGCGGCGTCCCTGGATGGGTGCTGCGTGCCCTCGGCATGGTGCGGACAGGCAAACACCATCAAGGGCTCCGGGTTTGCGTGCAGCACAAATTTCGTCGGCGGGTCAACCTACACCAACCACGGATGGCTCGCCGCGGAGAAGCAGGGACCGACGGGACTACCTCTGCGGCCGCTGTATACATGCACCCGGCCCCTGTCCCCTGGGGAGGCTGCGTACCCCGGGTCGCCGCCAGCGCCGCCGGTTGTCACGGCCCTCCACGGAGGCCGCGCATCGGCAACGGGCGACCCCCCGCGGACGCTGTCCCCGGCGCTGAACCTCTCGTACTTCTCCGACAATGCCCACACGGCGACCATGTCCGTGGTTGTCGACGGGTTCGACCTTGGAAACGAGCCGGCCGACGTGGCCGTCGTCGTGGGCGGCCAGTCGTGCGCAAACCCCACCATCTGCCACCGCATGTGCGAGTCTTGTAACTCCGACTTGGACTGCGACACCGGCAAGACGTGCATCGCACTTCGCACGTCGTCAACCGGCCCCGCCAAGTCGGTCTGCGCGCCCGTGTGCGACGCCAACGGCGAGTGCCCCTGCGGAACCCAGTGCTTCCCGGTGCAGCGCGCCTCGGGGCAATCCGTTTTCTTCATGTGCCTGAATGGGGACATTCTCGACGACGCGCCGCTCTGCTCTGACGCCTCCAAGGCCAGCTACAAGCCTGCGCCTGGCATGGGCAACAGCCGCATCGAGTGCGACCTTCCGCCCGGGTTCTGCCCTGCGGCCGGCTTCCTCGACGTCGTGGTTTCGGACTCGCGCGTCGATTCCCAGCGATCAGCGTCCACGGGCCTGGCAGCCGGCATCAGCAACCTCACCGAGGCAGTCGTGGCTCCCGGATTCAGTCCCCCGGCAGCAGTGCCCAGGGGCTCGCCTCCCGGGTCCAGCGCGCCCTTGCTGCCGAGCGAGCAGCTTCGCTGGCCATGGGGCGGTGGCGGCGTGTTCCGCAACTCCGCTGAGGCGTCTGCGGCGGGGCTGGCGCCCTCCGGCGGGTCGTGGCCGTTCGAGCGCATCGACAACCCGGCTGCCTGGTACAGCCGCCCCCTTCCCGTCGCCGCCTTCTTCGGTTCCCCGGGATTCTGCGCAACGGACGCCGACTGCTTGGCGAGCGGGAGTCCCGGTGCGGCCAGCCTGGTGGCTGGCATCGACGGCGTGTGCTACAGCGCAAAGTGCCTCGCCGGGTGCTGCGCCGCTGTGCCCACGGGAAGGTGCCAGTCCGCGCCCGAGGCTTCGGCGCTGAGGGACCTCGTTGGCGACCGGCAGTTCCTCCCGCTCCCGCGCCGATCGGCCGCGCTCCTGCCAATGCCGGTCCAGCCCGTCGGCACGCTTCCGCAGGACATGTGGTCGCCAGTCTCAGAGGTGGACGACTCACCCCTCGACCGGCTGCCCCTCGGGTTCGCCTTCCCGTTTTACAGCACTAGCAACGTGTCCACGCTGTTTCTGGGCGCCAACGGCTACGTCAAGGTCACGGAGCAGTCCCCTTGCGGCGGCTACTTTGGATCCGGCGCCTGCACGATTCGGACGGGGTACCGGGGCATCATCGGGCCGCTCATCTCCGACTGGAACCCTGCCCAGTCGGCAACGGCCAACGTTTATGTGCGCAACGCGACCGACTTCGTGTGCGTGCGATGGGACAGGCTGCCGCTGTTCAGCTTTGCCCCCGAGCCGACCGACCCGCGCTGGACCACGACGATGTGCATCTTCCCGGACGGCAGTGTGCGCTTTGCCATGGGAGATGTGCCTGGCCCGCCAAACTCGACAGAGTGGTTCTCTGGGATCCGGGCACTTGGCGAGTCGCCGGCGGAGGCACGCGACGGCGCCCTCGACGTGGCGCGGGGCTTCGTCACCGGGGCGAGCGCAATGGGTGACGTTGCGCTGGACGATGCGACAAGCGTGGAAATGGCCGCCTCCTCGGTCCGCACCAACGCCCAGGCGGGATTTTGCAGCGTGGGCACCGTGGCCTGCCTCTCCCCGCGCTGCGGGCCTCCCGGGACGGTGGTGCGCGTCCACTGGCCAGGTTTCGGCTGCGGGATTGGTCTGGGAGCGACCTCTTCCGGGGCGAGGCTGCTCTGCATCTTCGGGAAGCACGTCGTGGAGGCCTCAGTCATCACGTCGTCGCCGTCGTCGACTGCGCGCACCGGCGATCCGTCCGCCCAGGTTGCAGAATGCGTGGTGCCACTGGAAGCAGCCGAGCTCGACTCCTCGGCCGGGTCTGAGGGCCCGGAGGGGGTGACGATACCCGTCACGCTTGCGCTCGCGCTCCCTGTCAACGCCACGGTCGCCTCTGCCGACCTGGCACGGGATCTCGCGGCGCTCAATGCCTCTGGCTGGCAAGTGACCGCCGGGAGAGCCGGCGCTGGCACCGAGCCGCGCTTTGCAAGCGTCGGCGGCCCGGCTCCAGACGGCAGCTTCGTCTTGGACCTCTCTGTCGTGGGGGCGCTTGCCGTCGACAATTCCTCGCTGGCGTCCCCCTCTGCCTGGCCTTCAGCCTCGCCGTCGCAATCGGCTTCGCCGTCGCAATCGGCGTCACCAGCGTCTGCAACGGCCACAGCCAACGCGACTGCCAACACCACTTCTCGCCGCAGGCTTGGCGCCCCCGCTGCTGCTTCGGCGGCTGTTTCCCGCTCAAGGGCTGTTCCGCCTCTGGTTGGCAGTCTGCTGTCTCTGCCAAACCTCGCCGTTCTGCAGCAAGGCCGCCGCAAGCTTGCCGAGTCGCTCGGAACCGGCCTAGTGGTTGCTGCGCACACCCTCATGTTTACGGTCTTGCCGGCCAACTCGTCGACCGTGTGCGGTTGCGACATGTCGCCCCTCAGCTCCTGCGACCAGTGCGGTGAGCCGACCTCTGCGCGTGTGGCTGTTGAGCAGCGCCATGCACTGTTTCGCTGTGCCGCCGCCCGTCCGTCGCTCGCAGCTCACTCCCCTCGCCGCGTGCTGGTGTGCATTGCCCGCTTTCGCAGGAATATGCAACGGTGGGGGACGCGGGGTCGACTGCACGGGCCGCTGCTTGGGTGCCGCTGCGGTCGACGACTGCGGAGTTTGCTCCGGGGGAACCACGGGCAAGACTGCCAACGCAGCCAAGGACTGCAATGGCATCTGCTTCGGCCCCGGGGTGTCCTGCCCAACTCCGAGCCCGACGCCCGGTTTTTCCGCGCTGCCTTCGCGTGAGTCTGCAGTGGCATGCCCATGCGCCCTCCGCGCCCCAGCGCCCCAGCGCCTCCGCGCTCTCGCGCCCTCGAGCCCAGGCGCTCCAACCAAAATGTTTGGTCGCCCAGCCGCCCGGACCGGCGGCGCTCACGAGCTCGTTCGCACGGCCCGCCCCCCTCGCCTTGCCCCATCCCTTCGAGGCACCCTGCCTCTGCCCTCACCGCCTGCCCTCTTGCTCTGTCTTGCCCTGTTCTCGTGCCGCCCTCAGCGAGCGCCGGCGCGTCCGCAACGGGCGGTGCGGGGGACAGAACCACGCGCTCCCCCGGGCCGCTGCCCTCGGGATCCACGGGCCCGCCTGTTGTTTCATCAGCGGCCAGCACTGGTGCGTTCGCCCAACTGTGCCTCCGTCCCCCAACCCCTCCCCCCCCCCACCCGCCCGCTCGCTGTCCTGACGCCCCTGGTCCTGCCTTGCGCGCCATCCGTCTCGAGTCTTGCATTCTCTGTTGCCCGCCTGCTGATTGTGCAACTTTCTCGCAGCGGCGCTCCCTTCGCCACCAGGCGACGACTCGGAGGACGTGGTGGTCGTTGTTGTTGTTCTGCTCAGTGTGCTTGCGCTGGTGGTGGGGGGCGCATGCGGCATTGCGGCGCGCGCCATGCTTGTACGGCAGCAGCAGGAGGAACAGGCGTTTGCGGAGGCCGAGATGGTGCCGGTTCGCCGCGGGCTGGCAAACCATCAGCTGGAGCAGCTTCCAGCCATCCCTTTCCACAAGGCGGACTGCGAGAGCGTCGAGGCCCGCAACACAGAGTGCATTATCAGCATGGAGGAGTTCAGCGAGGGGCAGTTCATCATGCGGCTGCCGTGCGACCACCAGCTCACCTACCACTTGGGGGTGCAGTACTTCAGCACCGCGACGGAGTGCCCCCTCTGCCGCCGGGACATTGCGGCCTGGACGGACGAGCTGGCGGCCGCAGACGGGCAGGGAGCGACGCGAGAGGCGGCAAGCGCAAGCGAGGAGCGCGCGCCTGCCCTGGCAGGGGCGCTTGCGAGCTCCTCTGCCCCATACGGCGCCGCAGCTGGAGCAAGCTCCACGCGCGACGCACGGCCCGTGCGCCAGCCCCGCCCGCCTCGCCCCCCACCCCCCGCGGCGGCGGCGGCTCCGCGGCGGCACACAGTTCGCGTTGCCCCGTCGGCTGGGGGCCGAGTGCCGCCACCATCGCTCCAAGGGCAAGCCCGCGATGACGACGCAAGGTCGCACGCGAGCACGATTCAGTTCGAGAACCCAATCGGTCGCCCTGGCTCCTCTGCCGTGTCGGCAAGCCGAGGCCTGAGCTCCGAGCGCTTGGTTGACTCGGGGCAGCCGTAGAAGCTCTCCCGGGAACGGTGGCAGCCCAATTTTTGTTGGCCTTGAAGTTGTGACCTTGCGTGTGTGCGTACGAGTGTGCATTTGCGGGGTTGCTGGCCCGGCTTCCTACCTGCTGCTCGCTCCGCTGGGGGGGGTCAGAGGGCATTCCACCACTACAATGTTGCCGTCGCTGCAGAGCTCCGGAGCTGCGTTTTGCCCCGCGCTCCACAACTGCACTCCGGTCGCTGGCCAGCGGGGGACCTCCAGCCCCGAGCTCGCCGCGGCGACCCCCTGGCTGTGCCGCAGGGCAGAATGCGTGTCGCAAGTTTGGCCTGCGCGGCCGCCGCGCTCCTCGGCCTGGCGTGCCAGGCTCAGCCAACGAGCCAGTCCGTCAGCGGCGTTCCCTGCCTGACGCTGAACCTTTGCTCAAGCCATGGCACATGCAATGGGGTCACAGGAACGTGCGACTGCCAAGACGGGTGGGGGAGCGAGTCTGATATCGCCGCCTTCAAGAGTCCAGACTGCCGGTTTCGGACTTGCCCGGCGGGCAGGGCATGGGTGGGCATTCCAACCTCCCCGACCCTGGCGCACTCTCAGCTCGCTGAGTGCTCCAACATGGGCGTGTGCAATCGGCTCTCCGGGACCTGCAGCTGCCTTGCCGGGTTCACCGGGGAGGCCTGCCAGCGCTCGGCCTGCCCGTCCGATTGTAGTGGGCACGGCAAGTGCGTGTCGATTCGCCAGATGCAGGCAATGGCAAACGCAATGCCTTTTGGCCACAACGATGCAAACTACGGTGGCGCGGAAGGCTCCTTCACGTTCGACCAAGACCGGATCTTTGGCTGCGTGTGCGACTCCCGGTGGCCAGTTGGCTACGGGCCAGGGGAGACCCAAGCCGCGGAATACTTCGGTCACGACTGCTCGCTCAAGCGGTGCCCAAGCGGAGACGACCCTCGCACGGTCCGCGACACGGGAATGCTGGCGCACCATGACTGGCTCGACGAGACCAACTGCCACCTCAAAGACAGAAACGGGACTGTGTGGCGGGGCCAGGTCGATGCAGATGGCAACCCGGACTACTCGTCCAACGTGCCAGCAGCAGGCACTGTTGTGCACGGGACTGTGCCCCCGGCTGGCCAGTACGTCAACGCTGGAGCGGTGGGCAACAAGTGCCACGTGTCGTGTTCCAACCGCGGTGTTTGCGACCACCAAACGGGCACTTGCTCGTGCATGGCAGGCTCCTACGGCGAAGCTTGCCAGTTCCTTGACATGCGCGCCCCCGGGCTGTGAATCTGCTCCGCCGTTCCGATATTGCGTGAGCCCGTTCGGTGCGGATTCGCCGTGGGCCGAGGCGACTGCCGTTGCCAACACGCACGCGCGTCAATCCGAGTCATCGGCGCCGCGCTGGCCCTTGCGCCTGCCGCCCTTCTTCGACTTTTTCCCCTTGCCGCCCTTTTTCGAAGCCGCCGCGGCTGCTGCGGATGCAGCCACTTCCACTTGGGACGGCGCCACTGCGTGGCCCGTCTCCTCCAAGTGCCTGAACATGCGAGAACGGGTGGGGAAGCCAAGTCCGCACGCAGCGCAGACGAACGCGCCACCACCAGCCTTGGCGCCCTTGCCCTTGCGGCGCTTCCCGCTCCCCGAGCCCGCGGCAGGCTTTGCTGCTGACGTGGGGGCCTGGTGCCCGCTCTCCTTGATGTGCTCCAGCAGCGCAGGCACGTTCGGGAACACCTCGTTGCACACGCGGCAGGGGCGGCCCTGCGGCGGCGCCGGCTCTGCGGCGTCTCCGTCCGCAGCGGGGGCTGCGCCCCCAGCGGCTGCCTCCCCCCCAGCGGGCTCGCTCGGCGCGGCTCCTGCCCCGGAGGCGGCAGCACCTTCCGCAGCCGCAGCGGCCTGGTCCCCGGTGTCGTCCGCCAGGATGATGACCGTTTCGGGCGTGCCGGCATCTGGCGCAGCCGAGACATCAGCACCTGCGCCAGTGCCGGGGGCCGAGCTGGACGCTTGGCCGTGTCGCCCCCCCTTGAGCGCCATTGCTGCGAGGCCGTCGGTCAGCTCTCGCGGCAGCGTGCCGTCCTCGCGAAGCGTCTCCAGCACCATGTGCCGCGTTACCTTGAACGAGCCGTCGGCGACAAGGAGCTCCCTAGTGGCCTCGTACTCCGCGCACAGCTCATCGCGGGTCATGTCCACCGACTTGAGCAATGCGTCCAGGCGGTCCGCCTTGCTGGTGACGTCCGTGCCGTCTGCTGCGCCATCGCCATCGCCATCGCCATCATCGTCCTGCTCGTCGCTCCCGCCCGCGCCCTCGCTGTCAGCGGCAGCCGGCGCCGCGGCAGGCTTGGCCTCGTCCTCGCCCTTGCGGCGCGCGGGACCCTCGTCGGCCAAGCGGAAGCCAGACGCCGCCTCCAGCTCCTCCCTGTACTCCTCGGCCGCTTGCGCCAGCGCCTCCGCACTCGCAGCCGCGGCTGCCTTCGCTGCAGCGTTCCTAGCTTCCCTCGCAGCCTGCCGCGCCTCGCGCTCCTCGCGCAGCCGCTGGGCCTCTGCTGCGACGCGGGGGTCTCGCTTCCGCGCGAACTTGGCCAGCGTCCGCACCAAGTCAGTCCACTCCTCGCGCGCCTTGTGGTGGGCCTTGGCGTTCTCGCGCTCCATCCAGCGGCGAGTGAGGCGGTTCGGGGCCTCGTTCGTGTTGTGGGCGTCCTCCCAGGCAAAGGTCATGTCGCTGGCGTAGTTGGTCCAGCTGCGGTAAAACGCAGCAACGTCGCTCCACTCCGAGGACGCCGTGCCGAACGCCGGCCAGTCCCGAGCAGCCGAGCCGCGAGGACGGTGCCTCGCTTCGGCGCGCGCGACAGAGTCAAAGGCACGCGCATACACCGAGTAGAAGCCCTCCTTGTCCTCCCCAAAGCCCGAGAAGCAGGAGGTGGAGAAGAACGTGAAGAGGTTGGGCAGCAGCGTCGTCGAGTCGGCGGCCCCGCTCCCGCCGCCGTGAAGGATGCTCTCCCGGTGTGCGTCATACCACGCACGTTCCGTCGCGTCACTCAGCACGCCGTATGCTTCGGTGACCAGCTTCATGCGCTCTGTGGCTTCGGCTTCGCGTCCCGGGTTTTTGTCCGGGTGCCATTTCAAGGCTGCCTTGCGGTAGGCCTTGCGGATTTCAGAGTCCGTCGCATCCATAGACACAGCGAGCACATCGTAGTGACACTCGCGCACCGATGACCGTCCGGACGCGGCTGCCATGGCCCAGTTGCTGCGTCGACGACTGCAAAGCTGACGCGAGCTCGATCAGGCACAAGCCCTTCTGCCGGCCCCTAGCTGCAGGCAGAGCCGCGCGCTGCCCCCTGCTGCGGAGCTCCCGCTCTCGGCTCTTCGCCACCGGCCTGGCTCGCGCTGGCAGGTGTCTCGCTTGGCTGGGAAGGGTCGAATGTCTGGCCTCGTCCGCGCCTCGCGTCGCGGCTCTGCCGGCCGGTGCGGTGTTTTCCGTTCCGCGTTGTGGCGTGTGTGTGCACTCAGGCTTGCTCCTCAGGAAAGGCGCTCGAACAGCGGCTATCAGGCTTGGGGCGAGGGCACGCCGCTTGGTTGCGCCTTTGCCTCCGACGGCCTACTCGTAGCGCACGCGCTGGGTGAGCACAAACGAGGCCTCGGGGCGCAGGCCGTGCAGCCCGTCCACACGGCCGGGCTCGACGCAGACAAAGGACTTGTAGCCGTCGTCAGGGAGGTCGCCGAGGGACGCGCTCTTGTCCACCCATGGGTTCCAGATGACAACCTCGTGGGGGGCGGGGGCGAGCTCAGGGGCTGCCTCGCCGGCATCGACGTCCACATGAATGCTCTTTCCCCCCGCGCTGCGCTTCGCGACCACAACTGCCTCGGCGGGAGCGCCGGTTGGCGACGCACGGTAGATGCGGTCAACTTCGCGGTCGATCACGATGTCGCCCTCTTGCACAACCACCGCCGCTGCGGCGAGCTTGTCCACGAAGGACACTCCCGCCAGGCCCGACACCGTCGCGCCCTCGGCCGACTCCAGGGCGTGGTAGGAGTGCAGCAGCGCCTGGAATTCGAAGCCCTCGGCTCCCGTGTTGACCACGCTGCGGGTACCGGCGGCGTTCGAAAGCGGCGCCGGCAGACACGCTCGGCGAACAGACGCCGGGCAAGGGGATGCTGGCGGCGAGGAGGCACGCCGCGCCCGTCAACACAGCCTCCCCGCCAAGCACGGTCACGAAAGACACGCCGCGGTTGCGCTGCAGCCGTCAGGCCTGCGCGGCCGCCGCTCACGTTAGCGCCGAGTCGAAGCCCGCCGCGTGCAGCGTGATGGCCAACTCAAGCCGGAACGAGAAGTCCCAAATCGCGCGGGTGTCTGGAGAGTCCGAGAGCGAGAAAACGGCCGCCGGACCGCGCACGCCTTCGAAGCGCCACGTGCTGGTGCGAGCGAACCCGTGGTTGGGCAGCGGGCCGTCCGGGCCGAACTGCGGAAAGATGATCTGCGAGTCGGGCCGGGGGGGGGGGGGGGGGACAAAGGGCAAGGAGGGAGGGGCGACAGGGAGCTTGGTTCCAGCGAGGCGGTAGGCGTGTGCGTGTGTGCGTTGCAAGTGCGGGTGTGAATTGGGGAGGGGGGGGGGAGGGCACTGCAAACCCGGCGGTTGCTGCTTGACCGGCTGCGTCAGACCAGTCTCCGCGCTCGGCCACGGGCGCAGACCAGCGACCAGAACGCATTGGCGGGCCGGCACAACTCACAGGAACGCCGCCGCGAATCGCCTTCTTGCCGTCAAACACTGCCGATGGGGACACGTACAGCCGCTCTTGGCCTGTCGCGTCCACGAACGAGGTCATGCAGCCGCCGAACTCCACAACCTGCGGCCAGCCAAGCGAGCAGCAGAGCGCACCGCGCGCAGGTGGAGCGCCGCCTGCCCTTACACCCGCTGGCCTCGTAGCTGCTGCGGCGCGCTCACCGTGCAGCTGGATCCGCTTGGGGACGAAATCCGCTGGGCTGCGAGCCCGTTCACAGTTGTGGGCTCAACAGTGCATGCAGCGGCAGCGGTCGCGGCCATAATGAGGTGTGCAGGAATGCGCGATATTTGAGCCCCGAGGCGAGGGCGAGTGCGGCTCGGCCAGGCGCGGCGACTGGGCGCGCCGCGGAACACGCGTTTGGATATTTGCCGACCACAAAGACTGCGACGCGGCTACGACGGAGACAGCGATTCCCAGACGCCGTCTGAGCTGTTGCGGGCGACCCAAACCCGAGGGCTCGCCCGCGTGCGTGGCGCGGAGGCCGAGCGCATCCCACCGCCTTGACTGGCTGGGGCGTCGCGCTGTCGAGGCGGCGCGATTCTGGTCGCCGACGTGGACCTGCCTCGGCGGGCGGAGGCGACGCCTGCCGCCGGCAGAGCCGCGGGGTCGACTCGCTCCCGCCTGCGGCTTCCCTCCGAGCGCAGGGATCCCGCCTCGCTGCTGGTCTCCCAGCTGCGCGCGCTGTGCGCGGGAGAGGCCGGGAGCGGAGGCAAGCTTGCCGCGCGCGACCGCACGCTGCCTGCCGGCGAGGCGGGCTGCGTGGGGGGCGCGGCGCGGGAACGAGGCCCAGCGGGGCTGTCCGAGCGCTCGTGCAGGCGGTGCCTGAACCGCCTCTTGCCCGACGTGGGCGTGTTGATTCGCTCGGCGGCGGCTGCGTGCAGGTCCGTGCCGTCCCCGGCCACGCTCACTGTGGCCTCGCTGGCGCCGCAGCCTTGCCACCCGGGGAGTCCGTGTCCCCCAGGAACCGCCGTCACCCACTCGGTGAGGTCCGCCAGGTCAACGGAGCCGGTGTAGTGCAGGGAGGGGTGCGGGCTTGCCCGCACGCCGCCGCTCGTGCTGCGCCCGAGGGCAGCGCCATGCGCCGACGCCGACCCGGCTCTCTGCATCGACCGCAGGCCCTCCGACCATTGCTGCCCCGCCCCCGCGGCCAGGTTTGCGTCGAACGCGAGGCACAGGGCTCGAATATCGGCCGCCCCCAGGGATGCCCCGGCCGCCGACAGCCCCGCCCCGAGCTCCGCTGCGTTAACCCGACCGTCCCCGTCGTAGTCCTGCCGCGACAGCTGGCGGCGCAGCACGGTTCGGGCTGACGCCGGGTTGATCGGAAGCCGCTGCCGCATCTCCGCGCGCAAGCGCTCCAGGGCCGCAGCGTGGTCGGCAGCGCCAGCCGCTGCGCGACCGGCCGCGCGCGCCTTCCCGGGCTCTGCGGGCAGGGCCGCCGAAGAGGCGATCCCAGCGGGAGAGTGAGGGGTGCCGGTGGCGTCAGCCAGAGTGGCGGGGTTGCGGAAGTCCACGGGGCGCGCGATGCCCACGCCCTTGTGGCGCAGCCAAACCGCTGCGTCGCGCTCCTGGGTGCGCAGGGAGAGGTCCCGGGAGGGGGACCCGGCGCGCCGCACGTCGGCGGCGGGGTCCCAGGCCGCGCGCAGCCACTTGCCAGCCGGCGGGTGCTCCCGGCGGGGGTCGGTGCCCTGCGGCCAGGGGCTGGCGTCGGCGGCGTCCCCAGCCTGGGCAGCAGGAGCGCTGGCGCTGGGGCGAGGGGGGGTGCCTGCCGCTCCCAGCTGCAGGGGGTTCGGAGGCGCCGCTCTGCGGGGGGTCCGGACGGATGCCGGGATGTCGAGAGCGGGAGGGGCCCGAGTTGCGCTGGAGCGGGGCGGCACGTTCGCAGGCGCCGTCGTTGGCGTGCGCGCTTGCCGGACCTGCCACTCTGCTCCCGCCGAAGCGGCAGCGGCAGCCGAAGCGGCAGCCGCAGCCGCAGCCGCGCCGTGCGTGGCCTCGGCCGAGCTGGCAAACTCCCGTGTCGGTGGGTCGAGCGCTCGGCTGTCCACGGCCGGGAACGGGTGCGCGACGCTGACCATGCCGCCCGGGTAGGCCCCTCCCAGCTCCGGGGTGGGGCGCGCTCGAGCCAGCGGAGGCTCCGCGGCGCGGCGCGGAATCATGGCGCGGGGCGGCGACGTCATCGCGCTCCACGTCGCGTCCAGTTCCACCGGACCATACTGCAGGTGGGCGCTGGGACGGCCAGCCCCAGGCGGCGCCGGCGCCGGGCGCCTGGGCATGGAGGGGGGCGCCGCGGCGCGGGGCAGCCCAGCCGCCGACACCTCTGCTTGCGCGCCCGCCCCGGCCTCACCTCGGCCCGGGGGCGCCTGCGCCATTGTCCGGCCGTCGGGATGGGCGCGGGGAACATCGCCATACGGGTCCGACGCCATCACGTGGCCCGGAATGCCGCCGGAGCGGGAGATGAGGCCCTCGTGAACCTGCCGCATGCTGGGCGACCTGCCCGTGGAGCCGGACAGCAGGTCGAACGCCCCCGACCTGCGAATGCCGGCCGAGTCCGAGTCCAGCCCCGCGCGGTGGGGCTGGCCGGCGGCCGGCGGCTCAGGTGCCCCGCGCTCCACGCGGCGCTTCCGGTGGCCAGCGAGCATGGCCTCGGAGCTGCCGCCCCCCGCCACCAGCGCCGCCGTGTTGCCCTCCACAGAGCCGTGGTACCGCCTCCTGTTGCGTGCGACGACGTCCGCGTGCCCTGCTGCGGCTCGCACGCGGGACCCTGGCCCCTTGGAGGTCGGCGCCACCCACTCCGGCGCGTGCCTCGGGACCCCCTCCGCCGCCGCCTGGGCGCTCGCAGGGGCGGCCTCCTCGTCTCGCAGGCTCGTTGCCCACCGGGCGGCCGATCCTGCCAGGGTGGCTCGCTGCTCAGCCGCGCTGTAGAGCCACTCGCCGGTGGGAGACGCGCAGGCGCTCACGCGGCGGGGGCGGGCGCGGAAGCGGCGGGTCGCCTCTGCGGCCTGCTCAGACGACAGGCCGGCCGAGCGCTGCGCCGGCGCCGCCGCAGTGGACCGCGACCGGCGGCCGCGGCCTGCGGCCGCTGCTCGGTGGATCGCCACGTAGCTGCCGCCGTCCAGCGCGTGCAAGGCGGCCGCGCGGTCGGCGTCGGGGGCGGCGGCCTTGCCCCCGCCGCCGCGCCGCCTCGGCACGCTGGAGGACCTGCCCGCCCGCCCGCGAGCCGCGGGCCGCGACCGGGACCCGGCGCCTCTGCGAGGCCGGGAGCCCCTGGAGGCTGCGCGGTGCGCCGACGCGACGTCCGCCATGTGCCTGGCCTCAAAGGAGAGGGCGCCTGCCGGGCCGGCGAGCCCCCCGCGGCTGCCGGCAGCCCTTCGCTCTGCGGCCGCCACGATGCCGGCGCCGGCAGTCGCGCCGCCGCTGCCCAGCGGCCTGGACCCGCCGACCATGCGCGACATGGACGCCGATCGCGCCCACGCGCTTTGCGCCCCCACCGCGACTGCCGGCCCGGGCTGGGCAGCGGCGCCTCTGCCAGCGCGACGGCCCCTCGCCTCGCGCACCACCGCAGCGCGCACGCCCTCGCGCAGGATGCTTCCGGCCTCTTGTCGGGACGGCAGGCCGTTCCAGTTGCGGCCGCTGCCCCGCCCGGCGCGCCGCAGTCGCACTTCGCCCTCCGCGGCGAGCGACGGCGCTATGGAGGACGACGCCTGCCCTGGCGCCGCCGAGGGCACGGAAGCCCCCCCCGCCGACACAGAGTCCCATCCGCTGCTGGTCAGGGGCCGGGTTCCGAGCTCGGAGATCGGGGAGAGGACGCCCTGACCAGCCTGCGCAGCTCCTGGCAGCGCCGGGTTCAGCGACAAGTCGGACATGCCGATGGCCGGGCCGGCTGGAGTGCGCCCAGCCGGCGAGAACGAGGGCCCATGGGGCGACACCGACCGCCCGCGAGGCGGCCTTCCCTTGCCCGGGGTGAAGCGGCTCGGCCACGGCCGGCTTGCACTTGGGGCGCCAGCCGTTGCCGCGGCCCCGTTGCTGCCGGCGCTTGCAGCTGACCACGGCGCACTGGGAATGCCCGGCGTCCCGTCGCTCGGCTCCCACGGCGGCCGTGCCGAGCTGGGCGCGCCCATCCCTGGCAGCGGCGCGACGGATTGAGGGGTGGTCAAGGCGTCGGCGCTGTCGCGAGGTCTGGGCGGCGTGGTCTCTCCCCATGCCGCGAGCGGCGAAGATCCCAGCCCGTCGTCCATGGTCTCAACGTGCCTGGCTCGGCCCCTTCCGGCGCAGGGGGCCCAAGGGGGCGCGCAGCTCCCGCCCGCAGCGTGCCCAACGACCCGCAAGCGGCGGTTTGAGTTGCGCTTGGTCGAGCTCTGCAGGCGCGAGATCTGACCCTCCGGCCAGCATCGCATTCAGAGTTTCAAACGACCTCGGCGCGCCGCAGCGCACAGCGGACGCACGCCCGGGGCGGGAAGGCAGAACTTGCCAAGCCGCTTGGGGTTGCGCGCGATGATGGACCCGCTGTTCGACGATGCCTCGTCGAGCGACGAGGCGGAAGCGCAGGCTGCGCGGTCGCGCGGCAGCAAGCGACCACGGGCGCCCAAGCCCGCGGCTGCTGGTGGGCGGGGGGACGGGAAGAGGATGCGCCCGACTGACGCACCAGCCCTGCCGGCGAGCGGAGCTGCTTCGGCCGCTGGGAGCGCTGCAAGCGCCCACGCGCCGCCGCCCGCAGCTGCTGCAGCAGCAGCTTCGGCGGCCACAGCAACCGCTCCCTCCTCCTCCTCCTCCTCCTCCTCGTCGTCCTCTTCATCTGCTGCTGCTGCTGCAGCGCTCACGCCCTCGGCTTCGGTGGGGGAGGCGGAGGCAGGGGCGGGCCAGCTGACGATGAAAGGCTCCGGCCCTGCTGCTCCTGCAGGCCGGGAGATGGCGCTGGCCAAGAGCCAGACTGCGGCGGTGGCGCGGGTCATGCAGGGCGTGGTCGCGATGCGCAGGCAGGTGGAGAAGGAGCTGAGCGCCACGTCGGGACGCGCGCCCACGCTGGAGGCGCTCGGCATCACAAACGTCACTGAGGTCAGAGAGCGGGATCCGAGCGCGGTTATGCGAGCCATCGAAGAGCTCTTCGCAGACGCAGCGGACAGCATCCTGCGCGGCCAAGGGCTTCACTTCGAGGTGCCGAACCGCACCGCCACCAACCAACTCTACGTGCCGGAGCTGGACCGCATCGTGCTCAAGAGCAAGACCTCGACCCGCAGCTTCGACTCCACGGCGCAAGTGCGCAAGACAGCCATCATGACGCGGGTGATGGAGATGCTGCACCAGGTCCTGCGGCGCAACATCCACACCACGAAGCGAGACCTCTTCTACGCGGACGTCAAGCTCTTTCGGTCGCAGGACGAGAGCGACGCGGTTCTCGACGACGTTGCGTGCGTCATTGGCTGCACGCGCACCTCCCTTCACGTCGTGGCGTCTGAAAAGGGCGTCGTCGTCGGCCGGGTGCAGTTCCGAGAAGGTGAGATCTGGCGCTGCGCGTAGGACCTCTCGCCGAGTGAGCGCGCGCGGGGAACGGGCCAGGTGCTCCTCACTGCGCTGCAGTCCCCGAGTATTCCTTGTACGAGCCGCGCAGATGGGGACCTCATT
This sequence comes from Cafeteria roenbergensis, assembly GCA_008330645.1. Lineage (NCBI taxonomy): Eukaryota > Bigyra > Bicosoecida > Cafeteriaceae > Cafeteria > Cafeteria roenbergensis. Next base: position 654,487 of record VLTN01000004.1, on the reverse strand, counting down.
GATTGCACGCGGATGGGCGTGGGGGGCAAGGCGATCCCGCCCTTCATCGACAAGATCAGCGACTTCCGAAGCGACGCCGAGTTCATCCTTCTGGTGGAGAAGGACGCCGCGTTCATGCGCCTGGCCGAGGACAGGTTCTACAACAAGTACCCTTGCATCATCATCACTGCCAAGGGCCAGCCGGACGTTGCAACGCGGCTGTTTCTGCGAAAGTGCCGAGACGACCTGAAGCTGCCGGTGCTCGGGCTGGTGGACGCTGATCCCTACGGCCTCAAGATCCTCTCCGTGTACATGAGCGGGTCCAAGACGATGAGCTACGACTCGGCCAGCCTCACCACGAGCGACATCAAGTGGCTCGGGGTGCGCCCGTCGGATCTGGACAAGTACAACATCCCCGAACAGTGCCGCCTGCCGATGAAGGCATCAGACATCAAGTACGGCAAGGCCCTGCTGGAGGAGGACTTCGTGCGCCGCAACCCCAAGTGGTACGCGGAGCTGGAGGCGATGCTGTCCTCCAAGGTCAAGGCTGAGATTCAGGCCCTGTCGTCGTACGGGTTCCAGTACCTCACGGAAACGTACTTGCCGCGCAAGCTCAAGGAGCGAGACTGGATCTGAGCGACTCGCCGGGCGTTCTCACGGCGGTGTGCGTTGCTTGGGGTGTGGCTGGGCGATCGCAGTCGAAACGATGCGAAACGGTCTGACAGCGGCGCAAACGCACGACCGAGGCTCGAAACCGCTTGCCACGCAGAGCCGGCGGCAATGACCAAGCGAAAGACACGCAGTTCTGCCTCAAGGACGCGGGCCGGTTCGCGCGCCAGCTCAGCGGGCCGCGAAGCGCTCGCATGTATCATCACAAGTCCTGCGCTGGCGCTGCAAGCACGTCGATGACTCACCCTCTCCCACCAGGCGTCCCAGCATCAGCCGGTGACACAACACCCCCCCCCCCCCCCCCCTCCGCGGGAGAGTGTGAGTCGAGCGCGCGCGAACATTTCGTGCCCCCACTACCTGAAGTGGATGGACCCTCCCCCCCTGTCCGAGTTGTCGTGCAGGTCGTCAGCGAGCACCTCAATGAGGAGGTCGACGATGGCCTCCTGCTCCAGCTGCAGCCCTGCGATGGAGCTGGCCACCGCACGCATTGCCACGGTCATGTCTTGGATGGCCGCCGTCAGAGAGGGGCCGGAGAGGGAGGGAGCTCGCCCCGGTGTCAGCAGGCCTCGCGTCGACACCACTCGCGCGGCGGCAGCAGTTGGTGTGAGTTCCTCCTCACCCGCTGCTCCCGCCCCAGGGTGGCTGTGTGGCACTATAGCAGCCGGGTCGTCTCCGCCAGTGGCCCAGACACCCGAAGCCCCGAACGCCGTCACCTCGTGCAGCTGCTTCCGCTGGGCGTCCAGCTTGGCCCGCAGCCCCCTGGCCCGCTCCTGCAGCCGCTTCGAGGTAGTCGACCGAAACGACATGCTCATGGCTGCGGAGGGCTCCTGGTCGGCTGGTGGCCTCTCCGGCGAGGCGTGCCCCGGGGTGCCCGCCTCCCTCGACCGCAGCGGCTTGGAGGTGAACTGCCGCCGCTCCCGCTCTGCTGCCATGCGGGACACGAGCCGCTCCTTCCGCCGGACGGCCCGGTCCACCGTCGTCATGGTGCGGTCAATGAGGCTGTCGGTCTGGCGCGAGACCTCAAGCTCCTTGCTCTGCGTCAGCTGCTCTTCGAACCCGTGCTGAGCCCGGTCGGCGACCGTGGTGGCGCTCCGGCGGCGGCTTGCGCGTGCCACCCAGGCAGAGCTCTCGTCAGCTGATTCGGACTTCTTGTGCAGGTCGCGCTTGCGGGAGGACGCGTCTAGAAGCGGCGGCATCGCCAGAGGCCACACCTCGGAGGCGCGCTTCTGACGCGCGTCCGGGCGCCCGGCCTCGGCGCCGTCCGATAGAGGGCCGTCCCCGGGGCCGCCCTCGCTTGCCGAGGGCGTCGGCGTGCCTGCCACTGGTGCCACTTCCGACTCCGTCTCGGCCGCACTGCCGTTCGTCGCCGAGCGCAGACCCAGCGCGGAGCTCGGACCGGCGCCTGCCGACCCTGCCGTCAGGCTCCGGCCGCGCGTCTTCTGCGGCTCCTGCTGGCCCGGGGACGAGGGCGCGTTGCCCTGCGCGCTCTGCGAGCTAGTGACGCCTGCCCCCCCCGCCATGGCCAGGTCAACAGCGCGGGAGGCCGCCGATTTGCTGTCCGCTTCGCCCTTTGGCCGCCCGGCGCCGCTGACGAACACAGGGGGCCCTGACCCGTCTTCGGGCTCGCCGAAGAACCTCCCGCGAAGGTGGCCGCTGCTGGGGGGGCCTGACGGCGAGCGCTCGTCGTGGGCGGCCCGAGAGCCGGTGCTGGCCCGCCGGTGGTGCCGGGTCTCGGCCATGTGCCGAAGCATTGCCACGCGCTGCGCCGAGCCGGCGGCGAGCCCTTCGCCGCCGTCGTCCTGGGCCCGCCGCGGCGTCGGCTTTGTGGACGAGACCTGACGCCTTGCCAGCCCGGCCGCCGGGTTGCTAAAGGCTGCCGACGGGGACGAGGGCAGCGTGCCCGGCTGCGCCAGCGCGCGTGACACGGCCAGGTCAGTGGCCGCCTCCGCGGCCTCGGAGAAGCGCCCCCGCGCCGCGTCCTTGCGAGCTGCCCGCATGCGGTTGCGGCCGGTCTCGATCCGCTTCAGCCGGGCGAGGGCCAGCGTCAGCAGCTCGGCCTCCACATCGGGGTAGTCCTCCAGCACCCGCTCCACGTCCCTCCTCGAGATGGAGTACAGCTGCACGAACCCCACAGCGCGAGTGCTGCACACGTTCCGGCCCGTGCACAGGAGGGCCATGGCCCCGAAGACGGAGCCTGCAGGGAGCTGCATGTACACCGTGCCGTCGAGCGCCTCGAAGTTGACCCGCCCCTCGATGAGGAGGTACAGCGCGTCTCCGGCCATGCCCTCCCTCACGATGAGTCTGTCGTGCGGCGCCTGCAGCGGGGACGCTGCCTTGAGGGTGTCGCGCACGAACTCGGCCTGCTTGCCCTTGAAGAAGCCGAACCGCTCGATCAGCGACCCGTGCACCTCGAACACAACCGCGGTCTGCAGCGGGCCCGACAGCTCCGAGAGGAGCTTGCTCTCGTCCAGGGCGGCGGTGCTCTTGGAGGCCAGGACCATCTCAAAGTAGTCCCGGATGAGGGAGCGCAGCTGAGGCGTTAGGTTCTTGGCCCCCATGAACCGCTCCACCTCCTCGAACTTGAGGCGCCTCCTCCGGGCCCGCGCGTCGAAGGAGCCGATGAGGCCAGTGATGGTGGAGGTCAGGTAGGAGATGACGGTGATGCCCGCCACCTCGAGGAAGATTGTGTAAATCTGCTCCGAGGGCAGAAGCGGCACGATGTCGCCCAGGCCAGTGGTGCTCAGCAGCGTGGTGGAGTAGTAGAGGGACGCGACGTACTGCTCCGCCAGCGGCGAGTCCAGTATGCCGTACCGGGCCACCCAGGTGTCGGGCAGGAACTCTTCCAGGTCGGCGACGAGGAACCAGAGGCAGGCGGCCACGTGGGAGAAGAGCATGAAGGCCGCGATGAAGGTCAGCAGCCGCAGGACGGCGGGGTTGAGGTTGACGTACCGCTGGATGGAGCGGGCGTAGCGGGAGGCGCGCAGGACCCGCATCACGCGCAAAAGGCGGAAGACCTTGAGCAGCTTGAGCATGCGCGGCAGCCGCAGCAGGCGCACGCCCCGGAGGCCCTGCCCCACCGTGGGCACCACGAGGGAGAGCGGCAGCGATGCGGCCAGGTCGAAGACGAACCAGGAGGTCAGGTAGCGCCAGGAGATGGAGCGGAGGTTGACGTCCACGATGCCGTCCACCTCGATGGCGGAGAAGAAGGTGAGGAGAACGTCGAGCAGCAGGAGGAAGTCCATGACCAGCTCGGTGATGCTCCACGGGGTGAAGGCCTGCAGCTCCTCCTGCTCGGAGTAAAAGGCGACGCGGAAGGGCACGATGATGGCGCTGAAGCCCAGCACCACCAGGACGACCATGTCCCACGCCTGCTTCAGCGGGTTGGTGGGGAGGATGACGCAGCCAACCCCAGAGAGGTGTGTGCCGTGGATGCTGGCCTGCTCGATTTGCTCGAGCGTGAGAACCTGCGAGCTGCCGAGCTCCTGCGCGTCCCTCGTCACAGCCGTTGCGGTCACCGCCACGTGCTGCGCCTGGCGCAGCCGGGTCCAGGCACCCGCTCCCGTGCCATCTGCGCGGTGCGCCTCGGCCTGCCCCGCCTTGGGACTGGGCACGATGTGTGACATCGGCGTGACTTGGGCGCCACGGGCTGCATTTCCACCGGTTGCAGCCATGGAAGCCAGCCCCTGCGCCCGGGGCGACGAGCGGGCCCGGGCCTGCGGCTGGGCAGCGGAGCCTTCGCTTCACCGGGCAGCGAGAGGTGCCTAGTGCCGCCGCAGAAGGGCCAGGGAGGGCGGGTGTCGCCTTTAGTGGCATCGAGCTGCGGCGTTTCTTTCCCATCGCGACGCCGGAAGCATGTCAGTTGCCTCTGCCGCCGGCGCGGCTCTGCAGGCCTCCCGGCGACATGGCTTGCGGGCGATGCGCCGCCCACCCGGGAGGCGGTCGGCCTCGCAAGCGCGCGGCCTGCCAGCAACCCAGCAGCCGCCCCGATGGCCGACGCGACAGTGGCTGCGGATCCGGGTGCAGGCGGCAGGGGCTCGCATTCCCCGCCAGCCCCGGACGCTGCCGAGCCCTCGCCGCCGTTTTACGTGCGCTACTACGTGGGCCACCGCGGGAAGTTCGGACACGAGTTCTTGGAGCTGGAGATCACCGCCGCCCCGGACGGCAAGGGGCCCGGCCGGCTCCGGTACGCGAACCAGAGCAGCTACAAGAAGGGAAGCCGCATCCGCAAAGAGGCCTGGATCTCCAACGCGGTGGTGGCAGAGGCGGAGCGCATCGTGCGGGAGGCCTGCGTGATTGAGTGCGACGACGAGCAGTGGCCCGAGCCGGATGAGGTCGGCAGGCAGGAGCTTGAGGTCGTGACAAAGGACGAGCACATCTGCTTCGCTGTGAGACCCGCCCGGCGGCGGCTGGCGGGGAATGGCCTAGCCTCGGAGCGGTCGGGACTGGGGGCGCTGTGATTGTGGCGAGCAGGGAAGGAGGGACGGGGTGGGTGGGCGAGCAGTGTGCGCGAGAGGCCCGCAGAGGGCAGCCAGCTCGCGTTGCTGACGGCGGGGGCGCCCGCGGCCGCGTATCCGCGCCGTGGGCACCGCGGGGGCGCCCGCGGCCGCGTGTTCATGTTGCCCCTGCGCCTGCCCCTTCCAGCCCCACCGCCTCCCGCGCTCGCGTGTCGTCGTGTGGGTGGAGGGGGAGCGCCACTGGCCACGCCCAGCGCCCCGCTCCCAGCCTCCTTCGTGCGCGCTCTGTCGTCCGCAGTGCGCCAAGGTCGGGACTCTTGCCCAGGCCCAAGCCTGCGATGACCCCAAGGGCCTGACCCGGTTCTACTACCTGTCGCAGGACCTCAAGGCGCTCGTGTTCGGCCTCATCTCCATGCACTTCAAGATCAAGCCCATCCCGTGACAGGTTCGCGCGCTCCCAGCCAGTGCTTGCGTGTGCTTTTGTGTGCGAGGGCCGAACAGTAGGGCCAGCGGGGACGAGAGTGTGTCGAGCGGGGTGTTCGAGGAGCGGGACGTCGCGCTCCCCTCCCCTCCCTCTGCCCCCGGCCAGCGAGTCGAATGCGTGATCGAGCCGCCGCGTCCCCAGCACACGGCCCGCAGCCAGATGCTGCCACTTGCGCAGCGATCCGTCGTTCGACGAGGCCTCGGCAGCGTCGCTTCGCTGCGTCGTCCCACCGCTGCGTGCTTCGCCGGGTCTGGCGGGAGCGTCGCAGAGCAAATGCTTGCGCCTGCAAAGAGTTGCAGCTTTGGCTGGCGTTGCCGTCGCGGGCGACCGCCTCCACCCTGAGTGCCTCACGCAGCGCAATGCAGGCGGCAGAAGGGCAGGAAGAGGACCTGCTGGCGTACTACCGCAGCCGCGTCGCTGCGTTCGACGCGGACCGCGCAGACTTTGCCTCGCGCATTCGAGACCTCGCTGTGAGGCTTGCGTTCCCGTTGGCGCCGTCCCACGCCGCCACAGCGAGCATTCCGAGCATGTGCCGCGGTCTGTCTCTAGCTTCAAAGGCGCGCTTGCGAGGGCCACGCGCAGTCGAGGCCGTGCGGCCCACAGAGGCGCTGGGCCTTGAACCGAACGCAGAGGGCTCCAACCGCCGACATGTGCCAGCCGCCCCCTGCTGCTCCCAACGGCCCGCACCGCCTGACCGCCCTTGCCCGCAGGTTCCCCACGAGGAGATCCACCACTTGCGGTGGGAGCTGCGGTCCCGGGACGCAGAGGTGCGCGTTGCTGCTCGTGAGGCTGCAGCCGCACGGTCGCGCCGCTGCCGGGCGTCGCGCCTTCATCGCTTTCGATGCGTTTGCGTGCACGCCGAGCTGTCCCGCAGATTGAGGACTTGCAGAGGGCCGTCAGAGATGCCCAGGTGTACCTGTACGACGAGCGGGAGACCGTGCTGCGGCTGCAGACTGAGTGCGAGGGCCTCAAAATTCGGGATTTCGAAAACAGGCGCAGGGTTCAGCACCTCCTCGCGCTGACGCAGCCCGTGACGCACGAGACCACATTCTTTCGCGAAGGGGTATCTCTGGGCGTCGGCGCGGCGGAGGGCCGTGAGGCGGGCGCGGGCGCGGGCGGCGCGTTGCGGTCAGGTCAGGAGGCGCGGGCCGAGGGGGGCGACCCGAGTTGGAGTCCCGCGGCGCTGGAGGCAGCGCGTGCGCGCGCCGCCGCCGCGGAAGACCGCCTGGCCGAGGCACAGCTGCTGCTGGAGGAGCGCGGCGAGGCGTGGCGGCGGGAGCGCGAGCAGGCGGAGGAGGAGGCGCGCGCCGCCCGAGAGGCCGGCAGAGCCAGGGAGGCTGCTCTGGAGGAGGCGCTCCGGCGGGAGCGGGCCAAGGCGCGGTCAACGGCGGAGCAGCTGGTTTCGCTGCGCTCGGCGGCGCAGCGGCGCGCAACCTCGGCCGCGGAGGAGGTCACTGCGCTCGGGCAGGCGCTCGCGCAGGCGCGGGCGCAGGGCGAGCAGGAGCGCTCGGCGCTGGAGCGCGAGCTGGCGGCCGTGCGTGCCGCCGCGGCCGAGGAGGCCAGGCAGCTGGAGCGAGAGGCGGGCGCCGCCGCGACGGCGCGCGACGCCGACGCGGCCAGCATGCGAGCGGAGTTCGACGGCGTGCGGCGGCTCTATGCGGAGAAGCTCCGTGCTGCGGAGACGCACGGTGCGGAGCTGCAGCGGCGCATGCGGCGCCTACAGGCGCGTCGGGCCCGCGACCTGGAGGGGTTCGGCGCCGACGTGACGGCCCTCCGGCGGGCGCTGGAGCAGCTGGAGACGCAGTGGGCGCTCGTCGGCGAGACCGCCGCGTTCCTTGCTGCGCGGGCCGGCCCTGATGGCGGAGGCCGCAGCGGCGTGGCGCTGGCCGTACAGGAGGGGGAGCGCCTGGCACGGCGCGCGTGGGGTGACGAGGTGGTGGGCAGCTGGGAGGAGCGGTACGCCGGGCCTGGTGCCGAGGGCGCCGATGGCGGAGCACCAGGCGCTGGCTCGGCAGGGGCTGGGGCTGGGGCTGGGGCTGGCGACCAGCGGAGCCCGCTTGCTTCGCAACCGCGGCGGGGGCAGGTCTCCGCGTTCCGGCCCACCTACGCAGTCTCTCGCGCGCAGGGCGGGCGGGCCATGGCGGCGTCGGGGCTGCTGCGTGCGGAGGGGACCGCGGGGGCGGTTGCGGCTGCCGCGGCGGCTGCCTCCGGCGCGAGGGCGGAGCAGCTGCGTCCCGCTGGCATCGCCGCGCATCCCGCCGCGGGCCAGGACCCGATGACGTGGTCAGGCATCAGCGAAGGCGGGCCGCGCACAAGCCCGCTCGCTGTCGGGGGAAGCAGGGCTTCGAGCGTCGGGAGCGGTGCAGAGCGCGACTCGGCGCAACGACCCGCCGATTCCCGGTCGCGACGGGCGCAGCGTGGCATGGCAGCCTCGTCCAAGCCAGCGCAGCTGGGCGCGCGGTGGGAGCCATCGCAAATCCAGGCCTCGCTGCGCGAGCTCGGGGAGCGCACCGAGCGGCTCCAGAGGCAAGTCCATGCGATTCCATGAGGGTTGCGTGGCAGGCAACCGCAAGCATTGCAACGTGTGTGTGCGCTGCACCGCCGCGACCCGCGCCCGGCGCGCCGCCGAACAAAGATTTGCCTTGTGCCTTCTCGCCTGTTGTTTCGCTCGAGGGTGCGCCCGCTCCCCGAGCGCGCGGGCCCGCCTCGCCAGGCGCAAGCGCAACCACGCTCTGCTGCTCTGACATGCTCAGCAGGCCCAAACGGTGTCCCTCTCTGCTTCAGCTCGCCGCCCCGGCCACAGCAGCCATCCCCGCCAGCAGCGAGCCGAGGGACGAGCTGGAACGCGAGGGAGCTCGCGAATGGCCTACCGGCCCCGGACTGCAGGCTCGCGAGCGGCGCGGGAGCGCTCGCGCTCGAACGGCCGTGCAAAGCGAGCGCCGCCGGCAGCCGTTGCGCCCGCGACTGCGGCGGAGTCCGTGCCCCCCCCCACCCACGTGGGGCACTATCTGATCGGGAAGACTCTTGGGCAAGGCACCTTCGGAAAGGTGAGCTCCCGGCGACGCCGTCGGGCCGTTGCGGCTCCGGAGGCAGCCGCCTGCAGCCCGTTGCGGGCTCGTTCGCCGCGCGGCGCGCCTCCCCGCCGCGCGCCCGCGCCGCCACGCCTCTTTGGTGGGGGGACCGTGTGGCACGCTGCGGCGCGCAGGTGAAGCTCGGAACCCACATCTTGACAGGCGAGAATGTGGCTGTGAAGGTCTTGGAGAAAGCACGCATCAAGGAGATTGCCGGTGAGCGCCGCAGCCGTCGCCGCGGGAGGCGCCGCCGCGCCGCGCAGGGCCATGCGCGGGGCCCAATCTCGTGCGGGGCGCTGCCCAGCCGCCGGGGAGCCGCCCCGCGCAGCACGAGCCAGCGCGGTTTGCTGGCGTTTCTGACAGTTTGCCTCGCGGCCGCCTCGTTCCCCGCCGCGCGCCACAGACGTCACCCGGGTCACCCGCGAGATCAAGATCTTCAAGAAGCTGGAGCACCCGTTCTTGTGCCGCCTGTACGAGGTGTGCAACACCAAGCACCACATCCTGCTCATCAGCGAGTTCGCCTCGGATGGCGAGCTGTTCGGCTACATCGTCAAGCACGGCAAGCTGCGCGAGGCGGTGGCAGCACGCCTGTTCGCGCAGCTCATCGAGGGCATCGACTACTTGCACGACATTGGGGTTGTGCACCGGGACCTCAAGGTGAGCTGCCGCGCGTCCAGGCGCGCTTGAGAGCTCCCAGGCAGCGCAGGCTGGTCTTGTCGCTGCCGCGCTCCGAGGCTGCGACCCCCGCGCTCGCGCGCCCTTTCTCGCGTGCCGCAGCCGGAGAACATTTTGCTCATGGACAAGGCGGCGCCCGACGGCGGCATGGCCGTCAAGGTAATTGACTTTGGGCTGAGCAACACGTTCGTGCAGGGCTCCACGCTCACCACGGCGTGCGGATCGCCGGCGTACGCCTCGCCCGAGATGATCCTCAGAGTGGCGGGCGGCTACAACCCGCGCAAGAGCGACTGTGAGCCTTGGCTGCGTCGGCGTGGCTTGCTGCGATGACGCGAGGGAGCTGCAGCGGTCGCAAGCCACCTGCGCCGCTCGCCCGTTCCCTTGTGCCCCCCCCCCGCGACGCCCTCAGTATGGTCTCTGGGCGTCGTTCTCTTTGCCATGGTTGCGGGCTGCCTGCCGTTCGAGCACGACAACACGGCGGCGCTGTACGACCAGATCCTCAACGCGCGGTACCGGTGCCCGTCTCACCTGTCCCCGGCCTGCAAGGACCTCATCAGCCGCATCCTGGTCATCGACCCGCGGCGCCGCTTCGGGGCGGAGGAGGTTCGCCGCCACCCCTGGATGCGCGGAGCCTCTGCCGCGGTCTCGCTGGTTCGCTCGCCAGCGCCCCCGAGCGCCCTCGCGGCCGCTGCCCAGGCCAGGGACGCGGCGTCGGCCAGGGCCCTTCTGACCATGCACGCCCCCCGAGGCAGCGACTCTGTGCTCCCAGTGGTGGCCCGCGCCGCCGCCGAACTGGGCGTGCCATCCGCGCAGCTGCTGGAGGCGCTGGGGTCCAGGAGCCACAACGCCGCCACAGCCACGTACTTCCTGCTCCTCAGACAGGCCCTCCGCCGCGGCGACGCCCTCGCCCTGCTCGACGGCATGACCGCCCCCGCCGCCCCCGACGGCGCGCCCTCCCAGCCCGGCCAGCTGGCCGCCGAGCAGCAGCGCGCGGACCAGCGCCCGCTCGCCGCGCCGGCGAGGGCTGCCAGCCGGCCCTGGTCGGCCCGGCGAGGCGCCGCGTCCCCCCGCAGGGAGGACACCGCCTCGTCGGAAGGCGTGGAGCGCAAGGCCCCGAGCTCGCCCGCGGGCGGCGGCGGCGGCGGCGGCGGCGGCGGCGGCGGGGCGGGCAAGGCTGCCGAGGTCTCGCAGGTGCAGCCGCTGCCCAAGCCAGGACCGGCGAGGGACGCCCGGCCGGTCTCTGCGGCCCGCAGCCGCGTCCCGGGCCTCGACCTGCGGGCGGTCAGGCGAGGGTCGGGCGCCGTCGTCGTCGCTGCCGGATCGGGGCGCGGCAGCGCGCGCGCCGGCCACGACCCGGACGCCTGGCGGCAGCGCGAGGCAGCATTTCGATCATACGATGAGCAGGACGCGCCGGGGCCGGGGGCGGGCCACACAAGCGAGGAGGCGTCCTCGTCGGCCCGGCGGAGAGCTCACACGGCCGCGCCTGGCACGCGCGCCCGAAGCGGCGCTCCGGCCGAAGCGCCCCCCCTGCAGCCCCGGGCGGAGTACCTGTCTGGCCACGGTGGCAGCGCGGAGGGCGCGAGGCCGCCAGCGGGGACTGCGGCTGCCTCCTCGGGCGCGGGAAGCGCGCCCACCAGCGCCGCCGCTCGCTCGCAGCCCCGCCCGCCCTCCGCGCGGCGCCCGGTGTCCGCGCGCCCCGGGTCCCGGCTCTCGGCGCTCTCCAGCCAGCAGCCGCGCAGGGCCTCCCGCCTGTACGCCGCAGTGGGAAGCTCTGCGCGGGGCTCCTTCACGTCGAGGGACGGCCGACCAGCAAGCGGCGCGCGGGGCAGGGGCCCGCCCCAGGCCTTCGCGACCGACAGCGACGACGCAGTCCCCGTGCCCTCGCCTGGCATCGCGTCCAGGGCGGGCGCCGGCGCCCCGTCCCCGTCCTCGTCCTCTCGCCCCTCGTCCGCCAGGGCCCAGCGTGCGCAGCGGCTGGAGCGGCTCTCGCTCCTGGCCGGCCAGCACGGCTCGCAGCGCTCGGCCCGCGGGTCGTTCATGCAGGGCAGGCCAGGGTCGCGCTCCGCGGGGCGGGCGGGGGCGAGAGGGGCCGGCCCGCTGGCGACCGGGCCGGACAGCCAGGAGCTGGACGCCGCTGCTGCGGCCGCAGCGGCGTCGCTCGGAAACGCCGCCCACCGCCTCGCGCTGGGGCAGCACGGCGGGTACGACTACGTGCGGAGCAGCGGATACGGCGGCCACAGCGGCGACGCGTCCGGCAGGCGGCGCCAGTCGCGGTCCGCCCGGAGCAGAGGCAGCGCCGCCACGGCGAGCGGCGGAAGCTTCGAGAGCGGGGGCAGTGGCAGCAGAAGGGGCGGGCGGACCGCCCGGCGCAACGGGGCGCAGGCCCAGGCCGTGCCGAGGCGGAGCCCCAGGCGGGGCGCGCCCAGCGACAGGGTCCTCACAGCGCGGTCCCTCAGCCCCCGGGCGCGGCCGGTGGTGCCCGACTCTCCGGCAGCCTCGGCGGCCAACCGCGTCAGCACCAGCGGGTCGCGGCCCTTCCCCGTCTCGCCCCAGCGGGACCCCCGAGGCGCGTCGCGCGGCTTCCACCACCAGGCCGCCGGCGGCCTCTCGCCCCGAGCCGGCGCCGGTGCTGGTGCCGGCTCTGGCGGCAGCCCCCAGGCCAGGCGGCGCGCCGGGCGCAACGGGTACGGCGGCCAGCAGCCCCAGCAGCTGCGGTTCGTGGACGGGGGCGAGCCTGCCTCGCCGGCGGGCGGGGGCGCGACCCCGGACGCAAAATCGGCGGGCGGGGGCTCGAGGCCGCCTCCAGGCGCCTTCTTCGCGGGCTCGGAGGCGCAGGGCGGGCGCCAGGACGACCAGCCGCAGGCCGCGGGCCACGGCGGGGAGGTGACCGCCCAGCCGGTGAGCTCCGGCCGCGTCGCCTACGTGTATTCGCGGCGGCGGCCACCAAGCGCAGCGCGGCCCGGGTCGCGCAGCGTGGACGCGGGACACACGCCAAAGGCGGCTGGCGGCGGCGGCGCACCCGCTTCGCCCGGGCGCCCCAGCGCAGACCCGGCTGCACCCACCGGGAGCGACGGCCCGGCAGGGGCGCCTCTGGAGGCCCCAGCGCCGGCCCCGGAAGTGCTGGCGCACGAGCCCCCCGTGCCGATGCGGCCGCACGCTCCTGCTCCGCCCCGGGGCGGGTTCGTGGCGGGGGCCCCGCCGGGTGTCTCCGCCGGGCCGAGCGAGCACGGGGCGCGGGGCCGGCGGTTCGTTGTACCGGCGGCGCCGCCGCAGCAGTGGTCGGCGGTGGACGAGCCAACGCCGCCGCAGCAACGGGCGCGCGCCCCGCAGCTGTCGGCCCCTCCGGCCCAGGGGGCGCCCGCAGCGGACGTGGCAATGGGCACGCTTGCTCCCCCGCCCGGAGCGCCGGGTCCCCGGGCCGCCAGGGCGAGGACTTTGCGCCCGCCGGCAGCGTGGGCCAGCTCAGGCAGCAGCGCTGGCGACGCAGAGGCGGACGACCCGGCTCCTGTCCGGCCTCAGCAGCACTCTGCCGACCGCCCGGCTGCTGCCGGTTCCGTCACTGGGATGGTTGGCTCTGGCGCCTCAGCCTCCGGTGGCGCCTCCACAGGCAGCCACACTGCTGTTGACTGGGCCCGCGACGCCCCTGCCCGCCCCCCTCAGCGCGCGACGGCTGTTGGCGCGGCGGCCGCTGACGCCAAGGTGGCTGCGGGGCCCGTGGGAGGCGGCGCGGAAGCCGGCTCCAGCGCGGCAGGCACCGGGGCCACCGACGCCACGGCGCATCCTCGCCCCGATCCCGGCTTTTCCGCCGTGCCTCCCGTCCCCATGCAGGCCACCGAAGTGGCGTGACCTGTCTGCGTGGCTCGGCGGAGGCGGGGCCATTGTGTGTGTCTGTGTTCTTGTGAGGGACGCTGCTTTGATATATTGCGCAAACAGTGGCGGTCAGCGCTCGCTGAGTGGCGAGGGCGGGCGAGCGCGAGTGTTTCAGGCAAGCAAACGAGTTGCAAAGGGCAGGGGGCATGGGGCAGGGGGAGGGTTGGGCGCGCCCTCGCGCCCTCCACATGCCCCTCTCGCCTCTCCGCCCCCCCCCCCGGGTCCCTGTGCCCGGGAGCGCTTGCGCCACGCAGTAACATGGAGATGGCAAAAGGCGAGTACCCACAGCAGGCAACGCATTGAGGCCGCCCCCCCCCCCAGGCGGGGGCAGCGGCGGCGGGGGCAGGGGAGCTCAGCCCATCATGCCGAGAATGTCGGCAAACTCGTCCTCCTCCGCGCGGGCCGAGGAGCCGGCGGCGGCGGCGGCAGCGGCGGGCGCGTGGCGAGTGGTGGGGGCAGCGGGGAGGGCCGTCGAGGTGGGCGCGGCGGGAAGGCCGCTCATCTCGGGGAGGCCCGGCAGCGGGGCCGGAACCGCGGCCGGCATGGCGGGCGCTGCCTCGAACTCGTCGAGCTCCTCGTTGTCCTCGTTCATGATCTCAGCCAGCTCGTCGTCCAGCTCGCCCGCGTCCAGGCGGCCCGCAGGGTCGGCCATGATCTCGCCGACCTCGTCAAGGACGTCGAGGCCCTCCTCGAGCTTGTCGCTCGCGTCGGCCATCTCCTCGACGAGGTCGCGGCCCTTGAGCGTGGCAGCGATGGTGTCGGCGCCCTTGGTCAGCGTGCTGACCATGCTGGCCTGCATGTCGGCCGTGTCCAGGCCACTCTTGATCTGCTCGAGGCGCGTCATGTAGCCGCTGATCACGTGCAGTTGCTTCTCGAGCCCCTTCATCTTGGTCAACAAGCGGCGAGCGGCTGCGGGGCGCGATGGAACCAAGGGCGCACGAAAAGGAGGAGGGGGATGCACCAAACGTGAGCAGTGCTGGCCCGGCTTGGGTCGGTGACCAGCCGCCGAGCGCGCGGGCGCGAGGGGCCGGCAGCTCACCTTCCTTCTGGGGCGGCTTGGCGCTCATCTTGGCCTTGATCTCCCTGCGGATGGCCTGGATCTGCTTGTTCATGTGCGTCTCCCTGCAACGCAACACACCACCAAGACGACCGTGCTGGGGTGGCGGCCGTGGGGCACAGCGGAGAGGCCCGCACCAAGCTCCCACGCGCCTCCGATCACAAGTCTGCGAGGCCTTGGCCCATTTGCCTGCGCTGGCTGCCTCACTTTTTCTCGTAGGTCCCGATCTCAGTGTCCAGCGTCTTGATCTGATCGAGGACTGCGTCCTTGGAGATCCGCTTGGGGGCCTGCGGCAAGCGTTCGCGCGGGGCGCGGCACGGCCAGACACGCTCACTCGGGCTCGACCCGGCGCCACCTGCGGAGTTCGCCGCCGCCAGGGCGCTCCCGAGGCGGCTCCAGGCTTGCCGCTACGACAGGCCAGCCCAGCTGCGCACGGGCTGCGAGGCGAGGCCCCCCTCGGCCGCAGGTTTGGCGAGGGGTTGCGCTGCAGCGGGGTTCCTGGAAACAGCGTCCGTACACTCTTGGGAGCCCCGGGCATCGCGCTCTCTCACGGCTGCCTTGGGCCGGCCGAAGAAGTTCATCGTCGGGGTCAGCTGGCGGGCTGGACGGGCTGGGTTGCGGCGACGCCTGCAGCGGCGGCTTGGGTGTGTGCCACTCGCCGCTTGGCGGAATTGGCGGCGAACGTGATATTGGTCGCCGCGCAAGCAACTGCGCGCTCAGAGCGTTGCTGCCACGCGGACTGCCGCTGCCGCTGCCGCCCTGGCCCGGCGCACTTCCAGCAGGCTGCAGGGCAGCTCCCTCCCGAGCCGTCATGGTGGTCATCCACGTGAAGCGCACTGAGGCGGACCAGTTCCTGGTGGAGACGACCGTGACCGAGTCGAATGACGCGCTCATTCGCCGGCTTGTGAGCGTTGGGGTCGTGCCCGCCCCTGGCAGCGCATCGGCCGCCCTCCCCGCCGCCCCACGGGGTGCAGGCCTGTCACTGCGTGCGAAGTGCCGGACCAACGCGGTGCGCGGAGCTGCGCGTGCCTTGCCGCTCGGTCCTCGCAGGTTCGTATTTGGAACGGCCGCCTTTTGCTGCTTCGCCTTGCCGACGCCGCGGAACAGCTCGCGGAGCACGGCGTTGCCAAGGTGGAAGAGGAGCGCGGCTTGGACGACGTGAGCCAGCGGGCCTGATTCGCGGCGCGCTGCCCCTTGCGCCCGCTCCGCGATGCATCCGGTGACCGGAGATGTTCCACGCCCCGCGCCTCGTGGCTCCGAACCGCGTACGCGCAGAAAACGGTCGCCATGTCGCGGAAAGTGGAGGCCGAGACCCCTGGGGGCCGCCCCATGGAGGCCGGCACGGCGGCGGAGCGCGAGGGTCGCCGTCTGTGCTCCGCGCTCGGGCACAGCGCTCCGGGGGCGGGGGCCGGCGCAGCTGCCGCGGCAGCCGCTGGTGCGTCGTCGGGAGCATCGTCGGGCGCGGGTGGCTCCTCTGGTGCCCTTTCGCTGCCTCCCGGCTGGCGCGCGTGCCCCGACCCGTCGGAGCAGCGCACGGGCGTGGCTCCGCCAGAGGCTCAGGCGAACACCATCCGGGAAACTGTTGCCGCGGCGCGCGCGCTGGTTCACAAGGACGCGGTGCGCAGGCGCGTGGCCCTGACCGAGGAGGCCATCGCTGAGGCCAAGGCGAACGTGGGCGGGGCCGTGACCATCGCCTACCCCATGGGGCTGCCGGAGTGTGACCCCATCCGCGACATGCTGGCCGGCACGGAGGACGTGGAGGGGCTCGCGGTGAGCGCCGAGCTGCTGGAGGAGGACACCGCGCAGCTGTGGTTCGCCGGGAAGGAGTTTGACCGCGCACAGACGGTCGGCGACCGCGTTGGCAGGAACGAGAAGACCAAGGTGATCGGGCGGCTGCAGAAGCGGGGAGGAGGGCCCCCGGTGCGGGAGCCGGCCATCAGCGAGGCCGAGCGGAAGGCCATGATGGCGCACTACTTCAAGAAGCAGCAGGAGCTCAAGGAGCTGGCCGAGGACGACACGGACGACTTCATGGCCGCCAGCTGGGCGGACCCCAAGGCGCTCAAGAGGGGCCTGACTGGTGCTACCAATGTGCGCTTCCGGTGACGGGGGTGTTGCCGCCGGCTGTGGGGTGCGTTGTGCCGCTGCTTGAAGCTGCGGGTGTGGTGAGCGAGTGAAGCGTGGCGACGGCTTGCAAACGCGCAGGATTGCGCGATGACGTCACGAACACACAACCGAGGCTGTGCCGGGGAAGGGATGCGAGGCGTGTGGGGCCGAGGGCCGAAGGCCGAGGGGAAGGGAGCGCTCACGCGGTGGCAGCGGCAGCTGCGGCAGCAGGCGCGGCGGGCGCCGGCGCCACCGAGACGTCCGGCATCACGGGGACATCGATGTCCACGGTGGACACGCCGGCAGCAGTAACCATGTAGCAAATAAAGTTGGGCTGGTTGAGCATGAAGCGGGCGCGCGTCTCGCCGATGCAGCGGCCCATGAGCGCCTTGCCCTCCTCTTCGGACATGCCCGCCTTCCAGTACCTGTCGAGCAAACCGTTGGTGAAGTAGGCGCAGTACCCGTGCGCTCCGAAGCCCACCTTGGCCATTGTGCCCATGTAGTCAATCCAGTAGAGGGACGGCTCGCCAGCAGGGGCGGGCGCAGCCTTGCCAGCTTCCGCCGAGTCCTTGGAGTCTGTGCTCGCCTCAGTCGCGGGCACGTCCACGCCCGCCAGGAGCAGGTTCACGGACATGGGCGCCTTGCGCAAGGCAGTCGCAAGCTGCGTGCGTGGGTGGGGGTGTTGGGGGGGGGGCACAAGCAAGCGCGGATTGCACGCAGCGAAAGCAGCTGCCCGCTCAGCCAGCGCGCTGGCACGCCAGGGGCAAGTGAGCAAGGGACCGCGAGCTAGCCGGGAGGCTGTTCGCTTCGCCAGGGCCGATAGAGCGAGCAATCCAGGCGCAGGGGCGCTGGAGGGGCGCGGGTCTCACCTCGCCGCGAATGTAGTGCGCGGTCGCCTTGCAGCTCCTGGAGAGCTTGGACCGGAACTTGTCCAGCGCGATGTTGCGGACAATCAGCTCCGTGAAGGCCACCCGGTCGCAGTTCTCCCCAGCGGCAGCCACGATCTTGGTGTCGTCCAGGCGGACAACCTGCGGCAGCAAGCGCCGAATGAACGAGCGCCGAGCAGCTTCGGCTCTCAGACAGCCTCACGGGCGGGCAGCCCGGCGTTGGCTGCTGCGCGCGAGCAGTGCCAAGCCCACGCAACGCCTGGCTTGGCGCACCCGCCGGAGCTCGGCGCGGGCGCGGCCAGGGGACAAGGCCGGTTCCTTGGCGGAACTGCGCTACCGCGCTTACCTTGTCCTCGTCGTGCTTGAACACGAGGGGCTGCCGAAGCGCCGCGCGGTCCGCCGCAACCAGCACGAAACTGCGACGAACGCGGGGGTATCGTCACCGGGGCGGTGGTTGGGGCAGGCCGGAGCAGCGCGGGCCGGGCAGCAGATCGTGGCAGCCTCCGGACCAAAGGCGGCCGCCGTGCCCCAGTGTGGGATGGCGCGTGAGCCCCTCGCCATTCGCCTGAGGCCTCACCCATCGCCAACGATGCCAAACACGGAGTCCATTCGTGCTGTTGTCGGCCCGGGTCGCCTCCCGCGGTGCAGTGCACCCCCACGTGAGACGCCCGCCACTGCTGCGCTCTGTTCCGGATGCCCCCAGTAAATAGAGCAGATTCAAGGCAAAAAAACTGCGCATCGCTTCCCTCGGCCTTCTATCGCCCCTTCCGCCCCCCCGCTCCAAACAGCCACGACGACTCCACTCTTGTGCGACGAGTAGGATAATGCTTGGGCATGTCTGTGGCGTTGTCGGCGGCTGAAATGGCACTCGGGGGCCGACCCAATCGAGAAACTTGGGGGACTACGCCGCAAATATGGCCATCGACGCCGCAAGCAACGGCCGTCCGCTGGGACTCCAGGTCCCGGTCACCAGGCCACAGGCACGCTTTAGCCAGGTGTGCACGCGACCCTCCGCAGCTGGCTCGGGGCGAGCGCCGTTGCCCGGCTCGTCGAAATTGCTGGTGCTCGAGTCCGAAACTGTCCAGAGGGAGAGCTGCAGAGCCAGACAGGCCAGTGCCGGCCGGTGCACGGGTCACGCCGCAGCGCGCAGCCTGCACGTGCCCCTGCCTGCGGAGCTCGCGCGCACGTCATGTTCTCCTCTGTGTTGCGGTCAGCCAGGCGGTTCGGCGGCCCCGCTTTGGCGGCCGCCTCGGCTTGCGCGCTGGTTGGGGACGCGCACCTTGAGGCCGCGTCAGATCCCAAAACTCAGGCGCATGGCATGGGCCCGATCATTGAGTCTCGTCGCTCGCTGCGGATGGGCGATGTGTATGACTTCGTTGCCAGCGAGACGGTGTCCTCCTCGCGGACCGAGGCTGCGTACATTGAACGCGGGCCCCTCGTGATTTGCTCAGGCGGCACGAACGCCGATTTCACCGCCAGCGTTGGTGAGATGGCCCGCGAGACAATTGGTCGATTCAAGCAATGCGCAGCAGAATTCGGTCGCGGGCCTGTGCGCGCTGGCCGTGGCGAGTCGCGGCCAGGGTTCGCGCATCGCCGAGCGCAAGTCGTCCCCGCCGCGCGCGTGCGCTCCCTCGAGACGCTCATCGGCCCAGCTTCCTGCTTGCGCCGGCCGCAGCCTCGCACCTTGGCATCCCGGTCGCCGATGTGGACATCAAGTCGTTTGCCGACGGCGAAACGTCCGTGCGGTCGTTCCAGGTGATGCGCGGCCGCGACGTGTTCGTGGTGCAGTCTACGTCCAGGCCGGTGAACGAGGCCATCATTGGCCTCATCCTCACCATCACTGCCATTCGCCGGGCGGGCGCCAACAAGATCACGGCTGTCATCCCGTACTACGGGTACAGCCGCGCCGTGGGCGGCGCCCCAACGTCGATGGACTCGCAGACCGCCCAGCTGGTCGTCGCCAGCAACCAGGCCCACCTCGCACCAGGGATGATTCTCCACGAGGAAGAGGACGCAATGAAGGACGCGCCACTCTCAGTCTTCGGCTCGCAGGGCACGGTGGCCGCTCGGCCCATCAGCGCTGCCGACGTCGCCAGGCTCCTGGAGGAGGCCGGCGTGGACATGGTCATCACCGTGGACCTGCAGCCACCCGGGCGCGGACAGATTGAGGTGAGAGGCCTGTGGTGGAGCCTGCGGCGGGGCCTGTGGCGCTGCCGGCCCCCTCGCTGCGCCTCTGCAAGCCGGCCCTGCTGCTCGCCACTCGCTTGCTCCGGACGCGCCTCGCCTTGGGTTGCTGCGCAGGGTTTCTTCCGGCCTATCACGCCCGTGGAGACCATCCGTTCGACGTCGGTCGCGCTCGAGCAGGTTTGCAAGACAGACTTCCAGCGGCCAGTGGTGGTCGCGCCGCACGAAGACTGCCTGGGGCTGGCGCGCGAGTTCCAGCACGGAATCGAGCGCCGCCAGGGCAAGCGCACCGGCATCGCAGTCATCCTGGACACGGGCAGCAGCGCCCAGGCCGAGGCCAACGCCAGCGCCATGGCGAGCTCCCCCAGCGGCGAGACGTCCGACGCCTCACTCAAGCTGGTGGGAAACGTCAACGGGTGTGACGTGATCATCGTGGACGGCATCATCGACACGGCCCGCTCCCTCTGCGCGCGCGCGAGGCTGCTGAAGCGCAGCGGCGCGCGCCGCATCATCGCCTACGCCACTCACTCGCTCTTCAGCGGGGAGGCTCTGCGCCGCCTCGAGGAGTCGCCCATCGACGAGGTCATCACCACCGACACAGTGGACGTCACTGGCCGCGACCACGAGCACAAGTTCGCCCTGGCCTCGGCGCGCAAGCTTCGCCGAGTCAGCGTGGCCCCGCTCGTCGCCGAAGCCATTGAGCGCGTGCACGGCAACGGCTCGCTGCAGCATCTGCGTGTGTTTGACAGCTCCACGGCGGACCCTGACACCCACGGAGAGGAGTGAGCGCCTGCCGGGCGCGGGCTGCTCCCGTTGCGTCGCGGCCGCCGGCCTCACCAGCCCCCCCTCCGTCTCCCCCGCGCCGCGAGCACCGTGCACAATGCGCGGTGGCAAGACATGCGCGCTGCCTCCCCAATCGTCGTCCATGACAGCCGCGGCGAGCCTCCCACACCCCGCAAGCGGACGGCCCGCCCCTTTGCCCCCACCCACGCGACTGGCAGCGAAGGCACCAAAGGGCCCAGGGCCCGCCCTGGGGGCAGTCCACGCCCTACAGTCCGCTACCAGCCGCCCCCCAGCCACCAGTGGGGCCCGGGGCCGCGCTCGTCGTCGCCGGCCGGGGGCGCGGCTTCGCAGCGGGGCCTCGCTTCCCGGCCGGGGAAGACCAGCCGCATGTCCCGCACCCGCCACACACGGCCACAGCCCGCGAAGGACAAGGCCCGAACCACATCTGGACTGGGCGGGCCGGCGGCCCCCGGGCAGAGCTGCGGCCTGTCGGCGGGCCGCAGCCCGGCCACAGCTTGCTGGGAGGGAGCGGCACTCTGCATCGGGGCGGCGGGCGCGGCTCCCTCGCTCGTTGTCTCTGTCTGCTCCTCGATCAGGCACCGTGCCACTGACCCGACCGCCAGCTCGCACAGCTGGCGGCGACGATCCGCTGCGGGCGCCGGGTCCGCACGGCTGCCCACGTCGACGCGGCCGTCCATGTCGTCTGCGGCGTCCTCCACGCCCCCCACTTCGCCCGTCTCTGCGTGTGGTGGCTCTGCCATGTCGGCGGCGCCGTCGTCAACATCTCCGTCCGCGCAGCCCCCGCTGCCCGCACGGGCGCCAGAGCCGCCTCCCCGGCTCGCGCGCTCACCACGAACGGCCGCCGAGGCACCGGCGGGCGCACGCAGAGCCAACGGGCGCCATGTCCGTCCAGCCGCAGACTCGGCCAGCTGGCGCGCGAACGTCGACGCCACAATGCTGTCGATCCTGGCCTCCAGCTTGACCGCTCCCGCCAGCAGCACCACCGCCCCGCCCTGCCCCCCGCCCGTGCCCAAAGACCTGAACGGGAGAATCTCGACGCGTCGCACTGTTGACTCTGTCCCAGCGCCCAGAAGCCCCTCAAGGCTCACCAGGCGCGTGGCAACTGCCGCTGCGGCGGACGCCAGCTCCGCAAAAACTGCGATGGCGGACCCAGTCTTGCTCTCTGGGCGCAGCGGCCGCTGCCGAAACTCGATGATGTCCCCAAACAATTCCTCGAGACCCCTTCGGACCAGACCTGCGGCCAGACAAGTGGCGAGGAAGCAAGTTGTGGCCGGCCCCGCAGCGCAGGCACGGTAAGAGCACCGCAGGACGCCAACGGCTTCTCACCCAGGTTCCATGCAGACGACACCCCGCCTATGAATACCTTCCTGCCTTCATATTCGGCATCCGGCTCCCTGCGGGAGGGCAGACGCGGATGGGGAGCACAGCATGCAACAATAGGCCACGCCAAGCGCAGCCGCCACGCGCCGTGGTGCACGCCCCATGGCTCACGGAATCGTAAACTTGGCCACTGTGAATTCGCCCTCGCATTGCATGCCGTGCGCGCTGTGCTGCTCGCGGCGCGGTGCGTTCAAGGCGCGGTGCTCTGCAGCAGCGGCGGCAGCAGCAGCGTTGCCGAGCGGCGCACTCGAGACCGCGATTGTGTTGGCGGCTCGCGAGGCGGGGTCGATGGACGAAGACCTGCTGTTCGTGCTAGGAACGTCGGCGCCGTGGGCAGCAGCATCCGTTTCAGCGATTGCAGAAACAAAGCTGGCCTGCAGCCCCTCGGCTCGGCTCGCGGTGGTTGCGGCAGGCTCGCTCAGCGCCGTGGGCCGCGCAGCATGGAAGGACACCGTTGCGGATTTACAGACAGATACTTGGGCTGCCCTCCCGCGTGCCAAGGACGACGCGGCTGCCGCCGCTGCGAGTTGCGCCGCGGGCATTCGGGAGTGGCTCGCGGCAAACGCGACGCTGCGCCATTGCGCCGTCCGGGCCGTGGTGATCGCGGACGGTTCGCATGCGCCATCGGAGGGCGAGATCTGCAGCGAGCTTGCAGCAGCTGTGGACGCGCTTGCCACCGAGCTGCGGACCGAACGCTGCTTTGTGGATTGCCTCATTGGCTGGGGGCCGGCACTCAAGGCCAAGCCGGACGAGGCAGAGGCGGCGAAGCCGTCGGGCGATGCGCCGCCCAGGGCGGACGCCGCGTGCCCGGCTGCTGCTTCATCGCCAGCAACGGCTAATGCCGGCCACAGGGACGCCAGCAGCGCGACAGCCAAGGCCGGAGCTCCAGAGCGCAACCCAGAGCCCGACGCTGGCGCGGCCGCCCCAACAGAGGAGCGAGGCAGGGCCGCGGCCTGGCCCGAGGAGGTGCTACTGGATGCGGCGCGGCGAGCTGGTGGCCAGCCTCCGGCGATCTTCGTGGCCAGGTCTGCGCTTGAGCTGTGGGACGCTTGCGCGGCGCTTGCGGCGTCGCCAGGCTGCCGCTGCGTCGGGCAGGGGGCGGCTGCCACCGCAGTTGCTGTGGGTTCGTTGGTGCACAAGTTTGCCTCCGCCCGAAAGGCCCTCGCGGCGGCGTCAGAGTGAGCCGGGCACACCCCTTGTTGCCGCGCCCAACAGGACGCACCAGGCGGCAGCGTGTCTGCTCGAGCTGCCCAAGCTCCGCCACGCCACCCCGAGCCCGCCACGCGCACACTCGCTCACGCTGAACGCCCCGCCCTCTCTGCTGCCTGTCTGCCCGGTCCCTTGACGCCGGGCTCAAGCTGGCAGCCCTGGGGCGTCACTTGGCGGGCCCGCCTGCCGTGGCCCCGCTCGCCCACTCCCTCTGTGCCTGGTCCAGAGACACAATGATGACGTCGCTGTCGGTGCCGCGCGCCAGCCGCGCGGCGTCGAATTGGCGCGCAGGCAGCCACCGGATGCGCGCCACAGGGGCGCCGGGGTCCAAGAACCCGGCATCCCCGGTGACGGAAGACTCGCCGCCATCCTCAGCCGGGAAGCTTGCCACAGGCGTGGCCGGCACGGCCTCAGCAGTCCCCACTGCAGCGGCCTCGCCCGGGGCGGCCCTGGCGGCGGACGTTGCAACGGCTGCCGACGCTGCCGGGGCCTCGGGAGGCGGCGCTCTTGCCTCGGATGCCCCACCCTCGTGGCCGCGCCACGCCACCAGAAGCACGTAGTGGCCGCGAAACCCAGCCTCGTCCATATTCAAGAACCAATCGTCCTGACCCGAGCTGGCCCAGGACAGCCACGACGCTGCGCCTGAGCGCTCGGCGAGGCGCCGCGCATCGGTCAGCACAACACAAACGTGGCTGCCGTCGCTCACAGCGTCGCGAAGGACCGCAAGGTTCGTCTTCGTCTCAACCGCCCGGAAGAGCGGGCTCGCCAGTGCCGCGAGCTCGCGCTGGCGGCTGCTGACGCGCTCGCTGTCTGCGTCCAAAAAGCCGGAATAAAATGCCAGCCCACCCAGCCCGGTGTTCACGCCCAAGTGCGTAGACCTGAGCTCAAATGGAATTCCTAGCTGCTGCAGCACGAACGCGAGGTCGATCGTCCAAGTGCTCGTTGTCGCCGCGAGCGTGCCCAGGTGACGCAACATCCGAGTCGCATGCCGCGTGGTCACAATGGGAGCAACAGCGCAGCTTGGCCCCACGCCAGGCGATCCCTGCATGTGCTCAAGCGTCGACACGATCATCGCGAGGCAGGCCAGGCCGCAGTCCCAGCTCGCCTGCTGCGGCACGTGAAGCAGGTGCCTTGGCGCTGCATCGGCCATGGTGCCCGCGGCTGACGGCTCTCGCCCCGCTCCTCCCTGTCCACCCCACAAGGTGTCGTGCACACGCAGGCGGGCAGACGGGGAGCCCGGGTGCCCCCTCCACGGGCTTGGAAATGTGAGCTCAAGCTCACAGCCACGAGCCGGGCAGAGGAGGCACCGGGCGAGCGTGCGCGTCTGCCTCCGGCCGCCGGCTCAGTCACGATTTCCGGGCATGGGCAGCTGGTCCAGCGCGTGCGTGGCTGGGCGCAAGGCGCGGACGATCAGCGCGGCTTGTGGGTATGTGTGCAGCGACCAGCGGCGAGCAGTGTCTAACCTCAGCCATTCGCCCCGCGACAGCTTCACGCACCGTCGTCGCAGCGTCAACGTAGACGAGTAGTCAAGCTCAAGCTCAAGCTCAGGCCCGGCCCGACCAGGACCAGGGCCGCTGCAGCGGGCGAAGAGGGCGCGCAAATGCGGTTGAAAGGCCCGAGGGCTCAAGCGCAGAAGGAGCGAGAGCCAAGGATGGCGGCATCAAGGAGCATGGCAGCGCACATGATGGCGTGCTTGCTGGCCACGGAGCATGCGCCGGACTCGGAGGGGAAGTCCACAGAGATGGAGCTGGTGGAGGCGAGGAGGATGGAGGCGAGGCAAGTCTTGGCCGTCACGGTGATGGTGCCCTCGGATTCCTTGGAGTCCGCCTTGCAGATGTGGAAGGTGTAGGACACCTCGGACGGGCACTGCGGATGAAAAAGCGAGCGCAGTGGCAATCATGGCGCAAGGTTTGCGTCGCGAAGGTGCATGCGATGTTCTCGCCAGACGGGTTCGGGCACCAAGGCGGCCCGCATATGCGGCAAAGATACTCACGAGGGGGCAGCACGGGCCCTGCGAAGGTTACGAGGGAGGGAACAAGCAGCAGCGTACGACTCGGGACGGGTCAGGCTCGTATGGCCCGGCAAGCGCTGCGCGGCAAGCGAATCGGCCCGGCCTCGGGCACGGAAGCAGCCTCACCGGGCAGCACGCGATGTGGCAGCAGGCCTCGGGCGTGCGGATGTGCCAGAGGTCCTCATCGGAGTCGGTGTCGCGGATGCGGTACACGAGCTGGCTGCCGCAGGGCATGATGGTCTGCATGATCATGGTGATGAGTCCAGGCTCGAGGATCTCGGCCTTGGGGGCGCTGTCACCGCCCGAAGTCACGTCGTACTTGTTGTACAGGCACAGGATCTTCTTGGACACGTCCAGGGCGAGGCCGGCGTCGGAGCCGAAGTCGATCTGCAATTCGAAAGAGCTCGGAAAGCGCGGCGCGCGAGAAAATTGGCCGCAACGCGCAGCCTCGACGCGTCCGCAGCAGGCAAGACCTGAGTCTGCGAACCGGCCAGCAGCCGGCGGCTGCGGCGGGTTGCGCCAGGAGAGTCGCGCAGAGGCCATCGAAGCGGGCGCAGGCGGGGCGGGGCGCAGGCTCACCTTCATGCCGCAGATGCCGAAGAGCTTCTTGGCGACGTCGCCGGTGTGAAGCTCGCTGCCCTCGTCTCCGACATCTGCGAGCGACAACGGAATGACCCAGGAGCGGGGGGGCGAGGGCGGCTGGCAGGCGAAGGCGATCTCGGCAATGAGTACCGTGGGCGCCCCGCAAGGCGTCCGAGCGCGGCGGAGGAAGGCGCGAGGCGTGACGATCCGCGTTTTCGGGCAAGGGACAAGTTTTGACGCTCGGGGCGAGCCCGGCTTGGCGCGCTCCTGCCTCACCAGCGGAGTCCTTGTACTTGAACACGAAGTGGCTGTTGGAGACACGGGCAAAGGGGGCAGAGGCGCGGGGGGAGGTGAGGGGGGCAGCGCGAGCTTGGCGGGATGCAACCGCTGCTGATCCAAGCGCCAAGCGCTGGGTGCGCGCTCCGGCCAACGCCGGGCCGCAGGCTAGCCCCTTGGCTCACCGGTAGCAGATGCTCTCCTTCTCCGTCACGCGCTTGAAGGTGATCTTGTCGGGGATGAGGGCCATGGCTGCTTGGAAAGGTACGAGTGAGCCTGGGCCGAAGCTGGGCGACGATTCGGTCGTTGCGCACGGCAGAGCGCGGAGCCCGCGAGGCAACGGCAAGCCGGCTCCGCCAGCGCGAATCTGCGAGGGCGGGGGGCAACAGGCAGACGAGCCCACCGGCTCGGCTCCGTCCGACCACCACACGGATGGGCGCGCACAGCGATGCCCAGCCCCGTCCGCGGCGCCCCATGCCGAGCTGGGGTTCAGTCGCTCGCACAATCGACTTGCGCTTGCGAGCGGGCCGGACGAGGTGTTCCAGCACCTCCCCAAACTCGTCCCCACTGCGCCTCTAGCTGCGGGGCACAGGTTGCAGCGCGCTTCCGGCGGCTCCCGCCTGCGGAACGGGCCGGGCAGCGACGCCGAGCGCTGGTCCGCCGCGCATCCAAACCTGGCGTCCTGCGGGCAGAGCCGCGCCCGCCCGCCGCCGTCGTGGATGCGAAGGCGCCGCCCAGCTGCGCCACTCCGCGGCGACGCAGCGCGCGCGCGCGACCGCACTAGTCCCGCCCCGAACGGGGCGCGTCGGCGAAGCCCGTGCGGTCTGCGGCCGCTAAAACAAGCTCGCTGGCTCCGCTGCA
Source organism: Cafeteria roenbergensis (assembly GCA_008330645.1). Classification (NCBI taxonomy): domain Eukaryota; class Bigyra; order Bicosoecida; family Cafeteriaceae; genus Cafeteria; species Cafeteria roenbergensis. The sequence continues at coordinate 627,931 of VLTN01000004.1, read as the reverse complement.
GTCGGTTCGGGCGGCAAAGTCAGCATGGACCGGTTCGCGTATTTCAAGCCGCACCAGCTCACTGTCGTGGCGAACATGGCCGTGACGACGACTTGCGAGGTAATCCTCTGGTCAACTGTGCTTAGCGCATACGCGGACCCGTACGCGGACGACGGGGAGTTCGACTCGAGCCGCGCCCTGGGATTCGCCTTCGTTGTTGTGCCCTCGCTGGCCCTGTACTCTCTCACCATGATCATCGTCGCGGCTGTGTTCCTGAGCGACCCGGGAGTGTTGGCTCGCAACCGCGGGCGGGACCCCGAATCGGCCCTGTCGGCAGAAGTCATTTCGGAGGATCTTGAATCTGGCACTCGCGAGCGCCTGCAGGCAGCTCTGGACGCCGTGCCTCACTCTTCTCGGACTCGCATGCTGTCAATGGACGACACGCGAGCGCAGCTCAAGAGCTACGAGGTTGACCAGGCAAGCGCCAAAGCCTTTGCGCAGGCAGCAGCCAGCGGCGGCGACAGCTCCGCAGCTGCAGGCGGTCCAGCCGACGGCGACGCCGGAACTGCGTCTCCCGCGTGGGTCGTCATCGACCCGGGAGTTGCCTGGAGGGACGCGCGTGGCACTCCCATGCTCATGGACGGGTCCAAGTGGTGCCGCACGTGCCTGGTCTGGCGGCCGGCGGGGGCGAGCCACTGCGGCGAGATCGGCCGCTGCGTGAAGCAGTTTGACCACTACTGCCCAGCTGTTGGCACGGCTGTGGGTGGCGGCAACCACGTTCTCTTCTCGTGGATGACGGTGGCGGCTGCCGGGCTGGTGGTGCACGGACTAGCCTGCGCCGTCGGCCACCTGGCTTGGCTGTTCGTTCGCTCCTGGACCTTCACGGGGCTCTGGACGTCCGAGGCGCTGAACCTGTCCACAGAGGCGATCGCCGTTGCGTTGATCCTGGTGCTCATCATCCGGCCGATGGGCACGCCCTGCTGCCGGTTCGGGATGGCTGCCTCCATGGTCGGATGCGGCGCCGTGGGGTTCCTTGGAGCGGCCCTCGCCTGCGGAGCAGGGCAGAGATCCGCGTCGGCGTCGAAGCTCGGCCCAGGGAGCTCGGCCACCGGCCTGGGCAGCCGAGCTGGCGGCAGCTGCAGAAGGGCTCTCCTTCGCTGTGGCGCCTGCCTGGATCGCAGCGCGTGCGGCCCTTGCGCGGCAGCCGCTCGGTGGGCAGCGTCGCTGCTCGGCTCGCAAGCGGCCGGCGCGTCCGAGAAGAAGCAGCCTCTCGAGTCGTCAGCATCGGGCGGCAGTCCCTTGGCGCCTCTCGGCGCGCGCGCACCCTCGGAGCCCGAGATCCGCCCCGAGCGCGCAGCGGATGCCGCGCCGCCCGGCCCCAGAGGCCCAAGCAGCACGGACGCGGAGGGTGTCACCTCAGCGCCAAGCAGTGCCTCCGAGGCGACAAACTCCTCCGCAGGGCCATCGAGCGCCACGGAGGAAGGCGCTCCTTCAAGTGCTCCCGGCCACAGCCACGAGCACGGTCATCGCTGCGACGGCCACGGCCACAGCCACGGCCACGGCCACAGCCACGGCCACAGCCACGGCCACGGCCACAGCCACGGCCACGGCCACAGTCACGGCCAGCCATCAACGCGCAGCTTGCCCTTGGGGCTCCAGTGCTGGCAGTTGCTGCCGACCATCCGCAGCCCTTTCTGGAGGCACACTCTCTTTGTGCTGCTTCCGAACTCGCTCGTCCTGATGGGGGTGCTCGGCTCAGTCCTGCTGGCTGTAGTGTACGCCCCTGTTATGGCCGCAACGTTCCGAAGCTTGGTTGACGTGGCGCTGAAGCCGCGCTTCACCGACCTGAGCGGGGGCGCGAACGGCACCGTCCCTTCCGTGGTCGCTGCCGCAGAGGATGCGGCCAAGCAGGCCAGGGCCTCGGCCGTGGTCCTCGCGACGGAGTATGGGCCTTCGGGCACTGCGGAGGCGCTGGACGGCCCATGGGGCAGCGTGTTTATGGGGGCTGCGGTCACGCTGCTCTGGTGTTGCAGCCGCGTCGTTATGGCGAGCTGCAGCAGCCCGCTCAGCGGCATCACTGGCTCGGGCGCCGCAGTGATGTGTGGGCCGTGCGCGCCGCTGGCTACGGCCCTGGGATGCTGCCCTGGGGGCGCCTTTGCAAGTGACGCCACTGCCATGATCTCCGAGGTGCTGTCATCGGTCGTGTGCTGGGGGGCAGCCCTGTGCGTGCTCATGCCGCGGTGGTGGAACTTCGACCCGACCGGCAAGTACGAGACCGAGCCCCAGAGCTGGGAGGGCCCTTGGGTGCTGCTGGCAATAGCGGTCGGGGCGGCCCTCAGCATGATGATGGTTCCTTTCGCCATCAACCACTGGCACCTGGTTTCCACCGGCAAGACGACCAAGGGGCTGTCAGTTGGAAACCCCTTCCGCGGCACCCGCTGGCCTTTGGCTCTGTGGCGGGCTGCGCTAGACGGTGCCGCAACGGCAGCTGCAGCGGCGGGCATCGGCAGCGGCCTCGAGGGCGCACACTCCCACGGAGACGCGCGGCAGCGTGCGGGTCGCGACCTTGGAGCCGGAGTTTGATTAGCTAGTCATGCGTTGGGCCTGGCCCACGCAACTGTGCATGCCGGGCGTCCGAGAGCTCAAGCTGGTTGCGCTGGGAGAGCAGGACGTCACTCTCCACACTCAACACTCACAAAGTCGGCAGGCGGGGCGACCAGCAGCGCGAGCGCCCGAACAACTTGCAATCTCGCCAAGCTTGCTGCCGCTACGTGCAGTCGCCATGTGCAGTGGCTACGTCGCCCCCGAGGCGCTCGAAGCCCCGGCGCCACCTGCGGCGGCTGCCGCCCGCCGGTTGCGCACTGCGTTGGAGGCTCGACGGAAGCGAGCCCGGGCTGCCCGCAGCCTGGCCTGCACGGCCCCGCGGATGCCACGCGCCTTGAGGCTGTCCAGCTCGTCGCGTTTGGCCATGGCCCCGGCGTGCGCTGAAGCCAAGGCTCGCAGGTGCGAGTGGCGAAGCCTCATCGAGCACGCCCGCGCCAGAACCCGGTGGCAGAACACCCCCTCGCTCCATAGGCCGCGCGAGTCCGGGTCCAGGTAAGCGCGGGGGCTCTGCAGCACGGGGAGCAGCGCCTCCATGACTTCGTCGCCGTCCTGGGCCGTGCTAGCAACGGCAAGCAGCACCGGTTCCAGCTCGCCAAGCACGGCGAGCACCGCTCGGTAGGCCTCCGTCCACCCGCCCGCCAGGAAGGCGTCCCAAACGACGACAGCCGCGCCGGGCGGAAGCACTCTGTGCGACGCAAAGAGCGTGAGCACCCACGCGCCCGCGTACATGGCTGGCCGCAGGTCTGCCTCGTCCAGCACCTTTGCAAGCCTCGGGAGCTGGTCGTGCACGAGCGCATCGAGCTGAAAGAGGAGCGCTTTCAGCTGCAGCATCTCCCTCGCGAGCAGGCTCTCCAGGCCCCGCCCTCCCATGATCTGGCGGAGCAGTGTGAACGCGAGTGCCATTGCGTCATCAGACGCTTCTGCCACCGCAGCAGCAGAGCCGCTTGGGCCGGGAGCTGCGCCGACGTCGCACGTGCTGAGGAGCATCATGGCCAGGTGGTTCATGCCCTGGACGTAGCCGACCGAAAACGTTTGCGCCCCAACGAGCAGGATGGAGCGGAGCCGCGCCGCTTGCTGCTCGGGGGCGCGCGCCGCTCCACCCTCAGGGCTGCGGTCAAGCGAGGATGCCGATTCGGCCCCGGGCAGAGATGTGCTCCCCTGCTCCCTCAGCGCTGCAGCGTCGCCTGCATCCGCGCGCATGGCAGCCTCGAGTTGCTCACGTGCGAGCACGGCCTCAATGTCGATGCTCTCGCAGTCGTCGTCGGACTGATCAACAGACGGCACGCCGCCTTCAGACGTTCCCGCCGTCGCGGTGAATGGCCGCTCGGCGCCCTCCGCACGCCCACTGCTGGCCGAGTCATCGCCTGGGCTGACCGCGGCTGGGCTGCCTCCGACGCTGCAAGCGGCCGCCGCGGCACCCTCATCGAGAGCAGCCGACTCGAGGTCAAGGCGCCTTCTCCTGCCGGGAAGCTGGCCAAAGACCGTCCCTTCGACACAGCCCGGCGTTCTGAGCAAGTCCTGCTCCAGGGTGCTCACCCACGACCCTCCCGAGGGTGTCGCGTCGGAGGAGCGCTCCTCGGCGTCGGCCACGGACGCCTTGAGCACGGAGTCGAACTCCTCCTTGGAGCAAACAGGCAGCTCCTGCATCGACCAGGCACCGTGAGCAACGCCACCTGCTGCACCAGCAGCGCGCCCCGAGCCTGATGTGGCTGCGGCATCAGTCACCGCATCACCCGCAACCGCTGCGCGGTGGCCGCTAGAAGTCGCTGAGTCTTGCACCGCCCCGACGTCCGACGGCAGAAAGACGATTCCCCGAGTTCGGCTCCAGAGCGGCGGGGGCCGACCCGCCGCGCCGGACACCCATGCCCAAAACTTGGGACGCAGGCGGGGGGCAGCGGACACGGCGCCTGCCCAGATGCAGCCGAGCCAAAGGTCCCTGTCTGTGCGGATCACAGTCGCCCAGCGCTTGCAGACCAGGCGCATGACCCCCAGGTCCTCCAAGCTAAGCCCTTGGCAGACCCGACGGAGCCATCTGCGCCGAAACAGGACGCGGTCCCTGGGCGCCGAGTCGGTGCCCAGCCCCGTGCCTGGCCCAGCAGCAGGGCCTGCAGCAGGATCGTCGGCGGGGCAGTCGCCGGGCTCCGAGGCCTCAGGGGCAGCGAGAGCGAGCAGGCTGGGCATCGTGCCAGCCTGCTGCGCGGCCGAAATGCGCTGACCAACCTCCGAGTCTGTCGCTGTGTCTTCGTCGAGAACCATTAGCTCGCGGGCAGCGGCAGATGCGCCTCGAGACCCCTGTGCGAGACCAGACCTGCTCGGCCCACAGGCAGCCCCGCGCTCGCCCTCGCGGGGGCCGCTAGCACCGCCGCCGCCGCCGCCGCCTCTGAAGGAAGCTTCGGGCGCCAGCCTGCGGAGCAGCCACATCCCACCCTGCTCCCTCACTCGCTTGGACATGGACGGGCCGCGCCCCTCTTGCGAGCCCTGCGGCACCAGCACGCCCCCATCCATCGCCAGGAGCCCCCGAATCCCGCCGTCTGCTCCCAACGCCACGGCGGAGGAGCCCGTGGCAACCAGGGGGGGCTCGCGCACCGCTCGCCCGGTCACCCGGAGCACCAGCGCGTGGGCACCCCTGGCAGCGCTCCTGAGCCGCGGCGGCAGCCACCACTCCGCGCCCCCTAGCGCCTGTGCCCGGTCGTGCACCGCCTCGCCACTGACGCCGCCTGGACCGGCGTCAGAGTCTGGCGCAGCGCATGCAGCAGCAATGCGGCCAGCCGCAGCCACATGCGACGCGAGGCACATGGCCGTGGACTCCGCCAGCAGGGACGCGAGCGCTGGGCGGTGTCGTAGCCAGTCCGCCAGCTGCTCCGTGAGCATCGCGTCAAGTCCTTCGAGCGTTGCCTGTGTCCGGGCCAGCCGCTCAACGGCCGCCTGACGAACATCGTCCCCAGCGCGGCTCACCGCGCTGCTCGCCCCCCCGCCCTGTATCCTGCCCAGGATCCCCCTGCGCGGCGTGGCGCGCCGCTGAAGTGCCCCCAGCGCGCGCTCTGCGGCCCGAAACTCAGCCTCTGCGCGCTGCCGTGCGGCGACGCGCTTCTCCAGCTCCGCGAACACCCCCAGCACAGCGGCCAGCGGATGGAGAACGGACGCCGAGAATGCCTCCGCGACGCCATGCGCGAGCGCCTCCGTGATAGGCCGAGACCATTCGGTTGTCCAAGCCGGAATTGTGCCCCCGGGGCCGCCTGCAGTAGCCAGCCCGGACTGCACGGCCTCCAGGGCGTCAGCAGACGAGCGCATGCCGCTCAGAATCGTCTGTGCAGCGGCCTGGGTGGCCTTGAGCGCAGCGTGCATGGCCGCCCACTGCTCGACGATGTCGCAGAGTGCCATTCCGGCGCATGGGTCGGCGCCCGCATCTGAGCCAGCGCGGGCCGAGCCTCCCGCCCCGTGTGGCGTCATGCCAGCGCCCGAACTGGCCGAGGTGGAAGTATGCGGGGCCTGGGCCCGGATCCGCGGTGCAGGCTGGAGCGTATGGAGCCAGACAGCGCCGCCTTGGCCGCACCCGCTCCGTGTCTTGTCAGCGTGCCCCGCGACCGCGCTCCGAAAGCCTCGGGAGAACGCCACACACCTCCCTCCGACCAGTCCTGCTGCGGCGAATCGTGCGTTGGGGCGGTGGGCCGCGCGTGTGCGATCGATGGCCCGCCAAGCCATCTCGAGGGCTCGCTTGCTCTGCAGCCATGCCGGCGCGCCTGCTGGCGAAGGCCCGGCACGCCGAGGCGAGGGCGCGCGGACGCAGCGCGCGAGCGGCGCAGCGGCCGGCAGAACCTCGCGAGGGCACGGGACCCGCGAGGAGCCCTGTCGGACCTGCCCCCCGGGCCCGGTTTGCCAGAGTTCGCGGAACTCGCTCGCCGCGCCTCCGGGTTGCGGGCCCGCTGGCAGCGCCCCCATGGACGACGAACTGCGGCGAGACTTGACCTCACTGCGGCACGAGCCACCCACAAGCAGGGCGAGCCCCTCCCAGGGCCCAAGCGACCGATGGCTCAGGTGAGGGCGGAATGTGTGCCGAAATCGTTGGGCTGGTGATTTGCCTGCAGCCCGCTTTCGCTTGGGCCGCCCGCACGTCCCCCGCCCCCCGCGCCCGTCCCTCCCTCGGCACGTCCTCGCCAGCGCTCGCGCTTGGGATCACCCGTCCGCGCTCCGTCCGGCTTGCGCTGGCTGGTTGTGGCGCTCGCGCCATTCCCGCGCTGCGCGCTTGTCCTGCCCTGGCCTTCGATCACGCAGCGTGCTGCTGCGGTTTGCGCGCTTCCTTGAACGCTGCGACGACCCCGCCACGGTCCTGGAATGCGCCGCGCTTGCTTGGCAGTGCGCCTTCAAGCCCCACCTGCGCCCTTCGCGTGCCGGCGCGCCCGACTTCGACCTGATGAAATCTTCGCTCGCGCTGTGGCGGCGGATTGCCATGGCAGCCAGAGCTCGCGCAAGCCAGCGCAGGGTTGGCCACCTGGGCAAGGACGAGCGCCCTGCAACCGACGCGTGTATCTGCGCTGCCATGGCGCGCATGGCTGCCATCCAGCTGCTGCAAGTCCAGGAGGTTCTCAGCGCGGCGCGCAACGGGCCGAGGTGGACCGAGGCGTGCTTCAATTGTTTTCGTGGAGCGCAGCAGGCGGCAGGCTGGGCCGGGCAGGCCACTGCCCTGTGGCCCCGCGACGGCTTCGCCATGGCTGTCTTGGCGGAATGCAGCAAAACCCTTCTCAAGCTGCGCCAAGCGCTCCGAAGCCACGACGCTGCGGGCGGGCACTGCAGCGGGGACATGCAAGCGACCATGCGCGCTGCCCGCGGGACCCATGGCTTTCCTGCTCTGGGAAGCCTGGACATCTGCTGGATGTTCGCCCGCGCAACACTGGCGGCCGAGCCGGCGCCCGAGTCCAGCCTCTTGCGCGAGCCGTCGCGGACGCTGTTCAAGACGCTCGATGGAATGGTCGAGGGCCACAGATGGCAATCGGAGCCCGTGCAGGCTGCGTGGGCCACATCATCGCGCCACTACCGACTCCAGCGCCTTCGGTATGAGCGGCAGCGGCGTGCGACTGTGGGGCGGCCATTCGGCGCCCTGGCTGCAGTCGCTGCCGGCCCTCTGGACCTTGGTGATGCCGGGAGGCCACTTGATGTGCCTGCCACCGCCTGCCGCAATGCCAGCGATGCTTTCGCTGCCAGGCTCTTGCACTGCGCATGGCAGGCAATGAAAGGAGAGCTGACCGCCGAGCGCGCGCAAGAGGTGGGGCTTCAGTCCGGGCGCGCCCTGAGGTGTCTGGCGCGCGGTGGACACGCCGACAGCACAGAGCTCCTCAAGCCCTGCGTCGTCCTGATGGCCGCCGCCAGATGGGGCCAAGCTCCGATCCGGCCCGCTGTCGCAAGCACCGCAGCCGTTGCAGCCGCCGCCGCAGCGTCGGCTCCCGCTGCTGCAGCAGCTCCTGCGCCAGCTGGGCCCGGTGCCCCCCCAGGAGCTTCGCCGTTCCCTGTGATCGTTCTGTTGCATATGTGCGCTGCGGCGGCGGAGGAGGTGGCTTCCGTTCTCTCCGGGCTGCATGAGCGAGTGCTCCTGCACGGCCAGTTGTCGTCCACGGCGATGTCCCAAGCCTGGATGGCAGCAGAGCTGGAGTTTCAGGCGCCGCGCACGGCAGGGGGAGTTGCCTTTGGCGAGCGGGTCAGGCAACGCGCGCTGAGCGCGGCTGTTGCAGCAGTCAACCGATGGCGCGAGGCCACGTCCGCGCAGCCCAAGTCGGCCGCCGCCGCGCCGCGAGGCTTTCCTGCGGTTGCCACAGGGCCGGCCGAGCCGGGTGTTCCAGTTGCGGGACCAGCAAGCAAGCGGCTGCGGCTGCTGCCCCCGATGCGATCGAGTCACCTCAGCGAGGCAGAGGCACAGGTGGACTCGATCGTGGCATCGACGGCCCTGAGTCCCGATCGTTTGCTGGACGGATCGCTCCCAGGAGAGCCGATGCCCAGGCGTCAAGCCGACTGGGGGCTCGGGTCGGAGAGCCCGTCATCGGCGTCGCCCGCCCCAGCGAGCTCGGAATCCCGGACAGGCGAGGCAGCCAGTGAGGCGGGCGCTGGAAGACCAAGAACAACGAGTGACGACGACGACGACAGCGACGACAGTGACGGGTTTTTCGTGCCAGAGCTGGCCCGCGTGATTGGCTGCCCTGCGGTGGGCGCAGACTCGGGCGTGCCAGCGGATTGGCTGCCGGTCGTGGACCGCTGGGTCGGGGAGGCGGCCATGTCGGCTGTTCTGGGGTTGGGCGCTGGCCTCCCTGGGTCCATCGTTGAGGCTTGCGAGCTGCGGGCCGCGAGAGCGGCGGCGGGAGAAATGCTGGCGATGGCAGCCGTGCTGGCGCAGTGGGCAGTTGCGTGCGGTCACCTGACCGGGCCGCTTGCCCCGCAGCCACCAGGCAAGCGCCCGGCGAAGCGCGATGCCGACGGAGCGCCCATTGTTTCTTGCTATGGCGCCGCTGAGGGAGTTGCCGACGAGTCGCCTCCGGCTTCCGCGGCCGGGCAGGATGCTGCTTCCCCGCACCAATGTTCGGCCCTGTCTGCCGCCCGCCGAGCAGCTGTCCTCGGTCTCGTCTCAGCATACAATCGCTGCCTTCCCTGCCATTCGCCGTTCTTAATGGCGGCCGACGAGCGGGAGATGAGCCACCTGCGGCACGGCCCAACAATGGAGCGAGTTCGGTCCACAGCGAGTCCGGCGGAGGCGGTTGCTGCCGTGGGAATCCACGCCTTCCCGCCCGAGGTGCACCTCCGCCTGCTGGACACGACAGTGTTTCGTGAGTTGCGGTTCTCTCTGCTCGGGAGCAGCGCATGCATCGAACACACGGACAGCGCCAGCCTGGACATCGCCAGGGCAACACGCTTGCGGCTCGGTGATCTGGACAGCTGGGGGCGGTCGGTGGCTGGGCTGCTCTGTGCCGTCCGCTCGATGAGCGCGAGCGAGCACGTTGGAGTGGTGTTCACCGAAACTGGCGTCAAGATAGCCTGGGAAGAGGAGGACGGACGCAGCTCGACCTCTGGTTCCCAGCAAGGGCTCGCAGCGGCGTCCGGGGCGGCAAGCTCGCAGCCATCCTCACGGAGGGGCGCAGGCGCCGCTGGCCCGGCAGCTGGAAGCGGCCGGTCGCACGGCCGCGCGCAGCCTGGGCGCGAGCGAGCCGGCCGGGCGCAGCAGCCGCCCCCAAGGGTCACGGAAGCAGTTTCTCGCGCATTTCTACCAGCAGGGGGTTCACCGGGGCCGGCCCGCCCGGCGCTGTCTGACGCAGCCCTGGCCGCGCAGGCGCCCGACATCCCGCGCAGACCAGGGGACGCGGGCCAGTGGCCTGCGTTGGGGAGCGAGCGCGATGCGCGGGCAGCCACCATCGGAACGCCATCAGAGGCTGGGCTTGACCACGGCGCAAGCGGCGTTGATGAGCACACCGTCTTGGCACCGCTGTCGTCTCCGGGAGTCGCTGTCGCAGGCCACGACGACGACAACGGCGAGGACGACTTCTGCGACGAGCCGACATGCAGCGACTATGAGAGCGGCAGGAGCGGGCTCACTGCCGTGGGCTCGACGGGTGTTCCTTCGCCCGCGCTTGATGTCGAGCGACCTGACCGCCTCTTCGAAGCCCAGGCCGGAGCCGGGGCCGCAGCACATGGTGGCTCCGTGGCGTCCAAGATGGAGGCGCGTGCCAGGTGGGCAGGCACGCCGCCACAGCTCTTTTCGCAGGCGATGGTTGCCCGCAGCCACCTCGAAAACCTTGATGACGAAGGCGCCCTGTTCATTTTGTCATCGGCTCGGCCAGAGCGTGAGTTCCCACGCCCGCGTGACTTCCTTCGTCGATTGCTTCAGACTTTTACCGAAGAAATGCTAGTTCAGGTGTTCGAGTGGGCCCGGCGGGCTGTGCCCGAGCGGCACTGGGGCACAGGCCTGCCCGGCGAACAGTGAACATCGACTTTGCGTCCATAACTTGTCGCCGGCTCGCCGGGCAGTGGCCAGCTGTTTCAATCGCGCCGACGGGCGTTGGGTTGTGACGACTGCTGCGAATGCTGCCCGGCGGGCCCTGTGCGTGCGGCTGCGATGTTTGATTGCTGTGCTGTGTCGTTTGTGTGTGTGTGTGTGTTCGTGGGAGCCCGTCTCTCCCCCCGGCTTGGACCGCCTTCGGATGCTATTCCGCTGTTGCAGCGTAATAGCGACGGCAGATGGCTGCTGAGCTTCGCGGGCGACTGCTGTTGGTCACGTGGCACAACGGCGGCGTGCATGTCAGCGAAGCGCGGGTTGGCCGGGCGCAAGTTGCAACCAAGGCAAAGTCCTCACGCAAGCAAAAGGCGGCCGTGCAGTCCGCGAGCCGCGGGGTTGTGGAGCGAGCCCCTGCTCCTCCGTGCATACCAAGTCTCGCAGTCCCAAGATGCGGAGGCCCCAGAATTCTGGGAGACGCGCCCAATAGCGACAGCCCAAGCTGACTCTGAAGATGTGCAATGTGCTTCATTGGCAAGGGCGCAATCACTCCTTGTCGTCGTCCTCCTCCTCGTCCTCCTCCGGAGCCGCAAACGCCCAGAGGACGAAGACGAGGCAGTCGAGCAGCAGTGCGCCGACCCAAGCCACGATGTTCAGCAAGTATCCCGCGCCCCAGAACCAGTCGTCCTTGGTCAGCGTGGACTCCCACACGAGCGTCTGGAACGACTTGTCCCCGGCTGCGATTCAGCGAGGCAAGCCAATTCAGGGGGGCAGCCAGCAGGAACGTCATTGGGAGCGCGGAGCAGCCTTGGGCAAGGGCCATTGGCGCGGCGCGCTGGCCCGTCTCACCGATGGCAAGCATGGCAACCAGGCCGAAGATGAAGGCCAGGGCAGCAGTACCGGCGGAGATCTTGGCGTACAGGACGTTGCCGAGTGGGCTGGGCTCGGCCCCCAGGGACATGTAGAAGAAGGCAAGGAGGAACAGGGTCACGACATTGAACGCCACCTGAGCGACGGTCATGCCAAACGCCACAGAGACAGCCTCGGGAGTGGCATCCGAGAAGGTCACGTTCGAGCCTGGAAGCGAGAAGGCGTTGTAGCCGACGCACGAGAATTCTGCCGTGGTGCTGGCCCGGAAGCAGTACCCGCTCAGCGTGAACTGCTGGAGGTCGTCGTTCTTGGTGGCCCACGGCCCCGGGATGGCCACAATGGAGATGACCGTGAAGATGAGCGCAAGGCCCAGAGCTGCGCATCGTGGGGTTTGGCGACCGCGAACCGGGAAGGGCCGAGGCGGGGTCAGGCGCGAGCGCGAATGCGAAGGGCAGTGCGGCGGCGGCGCTGCCGTTGCGCAGATCCGCCGGTGGCGCGCCTGCAGCCGCGGCGGTCGCCGCCAACAAGGCCCGCTCCTTCCCGAGCAGAACGGGGCAGTGTGCTCCCTCCCGGCGGCGCCCCGATCCTGGTCGGGGGGCCGGCGCGCTCCATTCGCGGGAGGGCAGCCGGCAGCGGCGACGAGCCGCCGCCTCCGCGGCGCGCGCAGGCTTCGCCTCACCCACGTGCGTAGTCGTGGTGACGCGCGACATCGCCTCCTTCTGCTCAATCTCTTCGCGGCTCATCTCTTCCATGGCGGGAACGCGGCGCGCAACGAGACGCTGCTGGGCGAGTGAGGCAGGGGCGCGCCCGCGAGGCGCCGGCGGATGGCAACTTGCCGCTGCTCGTTGGCCTTTGCAGCTCTGCAGGGGCGCGGGCGCGCCGCTCGCTCTGCTGGGCGCCCCGGTTGTGAGGGAGCGGAGGCGGACGGGGCCCTCGTCCGCTGCGCACGCAGCTCGTCTCCGCGGAGCGCGCGCGCCCCCGCCGGCCGCCCTGCCGCTTCCCCGGCGGCGTGCTTCCCGCTCGCACCGCGCGCCCCGCGGGCGCAATCGGCGGCAGAGCTGCGCCCAAACGGCGCAGCCGGACAGGCGAGGGTCCACCGCTCGGGCGCCCAATGGCCGACCGCGACGCCGCGTCGGGCGCGGCCGCCGCCGCTGACGGCCGCCCGAAATACATCTTCGGGGAGAAGGGGCGCGCGTTCTTGGCGACTGTTCCGCTCGGGGGGCTCGCAAACGCCGCGGCGAGCGTTCGCCTCGGCCTGCCAGAGTGGGAGGCGCTGATCCCGCTCCTCTCGGAGCTCGGTGCGGATCTGTCGGCAGTGTACGCGGCAGTGGCGGTTGCCCAGGCGGACATGCTTCGCACCCGTGCGACCGAGGCGCCCAGGGCAGCAGTCGAGGACGTGCTGCGCCAGGTACTGGAGGCTCGGTCCGAAACGCTGCTGCCGCTCGCGGCGGCCGTGATCCGGCGCCTGGGAGTGGACTCGTTGCCGCGCGACATCATTGACCTGGCTGGCGAGTACAACAAGCTCCCTGCAGTGCTCGACGACGCGTCCAAGCGCGCGCTCCTGGCACGCTCCAAGGCCTCCTTCTTGGGCCACGTTCGCGACGAGTTGGCTCGCTTCCTAGGCTCCTCAATGAACGCGGTGGCACGGTTCTGTGTGGTGAATTTCAACGTCGGGCTGGAGCCGTGAGTGCGCCTCTCGGGCAGTGTCAAAGCTCCGCCGTCGTCTGCCACTGCGGTCGCTGCCCCGCCACCGCGAGGCGCAGCCGCGCAACGACCCCCCGACTGACCAGCCCCGCCCCGCTGCCGTGGTCCCGATGTGCGCGAGTCGCAGGGGCTCGAAGATGAGCCGCACTGTGGATGAGATCGCGTCTGCGTGCGCGTCAGCCGGTCCGCAGTTCGCCTCCGAGGCGTTGGACATGATGGTGGACATCCACATGCACTCCGGCTTCCGGGCGCTGGCCGCGATTCGCGCGGCCGTTGGGGCACGCTTGTCGCGCAAGCACGCGCACGTTGACCAGCTGGCTGCTCTGTGCCGGGCCTGCCACGGCATCATCATGGCCAAGGACGTCAACCCAACGTCGCTCAAGGCGGTGATGGACGCGCTGCAGGTGCTGGTCTCTGCGCGAGAGGCCGGCCTGAGGCGCAAGGCGCAGGAGCAGGCGCGGGCAGCCGTAGCCACCAAGTCGAGCTCAGGCGGGCGCAAGCCGGCCTTCAGCGCGTCAGTGGACTCGCTGGGGGCAGCAGTGCGGGAGTCGTGCAAGCTGGTTCGGCGGCGAGTGGACAAACACGGACACTACTTCGCCCCCGTGACCACGCTGTGGCCGCAGCTCAAGGACACCTACACGCTCAAGGTGCCGACTCCAATGGACTTCGGGACCATCGCGCGCAAGTCCGACAGCTACGCCACCAAGGCGGAGGCCGAGGCCGACGCGCGCCTGGTGTACCAAAACAGCGAGCTGTTCAACGGCAGGCAGCACCAAATCACCGTGGCCGCCCGCCGCTGCACCGACGAGTTCATCAAGGCGCTTGGGCCGCTCGCGCGCGAGGCGGAGAACAAGCAGCAGCTCGCGGAGGCCGCCAGCGAGGTGGGAACCGTCGCGGCGGACGGCGTGTCCGCCGACTCGGAGGCGCACGCGCTGCTGCACGCTCGGTGCGTGCTCTCGGACCCATGCTTCGCGCGGGTGGTGCTGCGGGCCGCTGCCGATGCCGCAGCTGCCTGCGCCCGGTCTCGCCGCGCCCCCGCGCAGGTCCCCCGCATGCGGCACCTCGCGCAAGCAACTGCCGCTGTGTGCGCGGGGACGATCGTGGCGCCCTCCCAAGCCGATGCGGCCAGCGGCGCGCAGGCAGCGCCCGTGCGGGTGTGGGCGGCGCTGACGTGGGCAGGCACCGCAGTCACAAGCGCCGAGGCTGCCTTGGAGGCTCGGGCAGCGGCCGCGAGCGCCCCGGCGTCCCCCACCGGGACGGCCGCTGGCCCAGCGTCGTCCTCGTCCTCGTCCTCGTCCTCGTCCTCGTCCTCGTCCTCGTCCTCGTCCTCGTCCTCGTCCTCGGCAGGCTCGCGCGCCGACCCGGCGCAAAAGACCCCGCAGGAGGCAGAGAGGGATGCGCATGCACGGCTGGCCCAAGCGGCGATGCGCGCCGTGGCGTGCGGCGCGGAGGGCGCGGGGCTGCTGACGGCCGTGGCGGCCAAGTGGCAAATGAGAGTGCACCGCCCAGAGGTCCGTCGGGCGGCGCTGGCCGCCCTGGACGGAGGGGAGGCGTGCCTGGCAGTTCTGCCGTTCGTTGTTAGCTCGTTTACGCAGGCGCACGCAGAGGCGGTGCGCATTGCTGGGCCGGAGAGCCGGAAGCTCCCAGCGACGGACTCCGTTTCCGCCGCGGCAGCTGCCGCGGCTGCCGAGGCCAAGCCTCGCGACTCGCTCGCAGAGGCGGACGCGCAGGTGTCAGATGCTGCCTTCTTGGTGGACATTTGGTTCCCCCGGCTGCTGGACAGGCTGACAACTGTGCCACCGTCGGCGGCGTCCCTTGCAGCGGGCGCCACGAGCGCGCAGCTCGTCGTCCCCGACCACCTCATCGCCATGTGCCACGACCGCGCGGCGTCCTTCCTCGTTCTCCTTTTGGACGCGGGTGACTCGGTCAAGGACGCGCTGCGCTCGAGGGTCCGGCACTTTTTGGAGCTGTTCGTTAAGGCGGCTTCGTCGGATGGATGGGCACGCGGCAGCCGGTACCCCGAGCCAGTCACAGACGACACTGTCGCGTGCGCCGCGCAGCCGGCATTTGACGGGCCGCTCATGACGAGCGCCCGCCAGCAGTACGACCGCCTTTGCCTCGCGCTCAGCCTCGACCGCCTGCCGCTGGGGCTGCGGAACCCAATGCCGCTTGCGTGATGAGCGTGCCAGCCTTGCGCTGCGGCGTTTGAATGTGCAGAGATTGGACGGTCCGGTGCTCGCAGCCACACCACACAACCCCCCAACACTCGTGCAACCACTGCCGAGCATCGCTATGCCTGGCTAAAGGAGAACATGGCGGGCCGACGTCGCGCACTCTCGTCCTTGCCTTCACGCGGCCGCTTGCTGGCCCGAGCCGGGGACTCAGGCTCGCTGTCCTCGAAGATGGGCGACATTCGGCAGCTGCTGTTGCCGCGGTGAATGGACGCATGGGCTGTGGCGGGGGCCGACCCCGGGTTGGCTGGCGTGCACGGGGCCGACATTCGCCTCTCCGGCGACCCTGTGCACTTCGCTGCAGGGCCGGCGGCAGCGGCGGCAGGGTCGCCGGGAGGGACGGAACGGAATCCAGTGCTTGTGCCCTCCAGGCGCCCAGAATCCGCATGCGCCGATGAGGAGGCTGGGGGCGAGCGCCCGGTGCTCGGCACGTAGCGGGCGCACCAGCGCTGAAAGGCCGCGAGCGCAGCTGCCCTCACTTTGGGCGCGTCGTCCTTGCAGAAGACTCTCAGGGTGTTCTCTTCAAAGTGGTTGGGGAGAAGCGCGGACACGTGGTCCTTGGCGATCCGAAACGCAACGGGCAGCGCACCTGCGACCTCGCTCGACTCGTCCTTTCGGCTGATGAACCCCACGTTCTCCATTGGGTTGCTTGCCCCCTGCCCGTAGTTGAGGCGCAGGGCGTCCACCACGATGGCGTCTGTGCTCACGCTCTGGCCCTCGAGCGTGGCGTTCATGAACGCAACCAGCTCGGAGGCCACCTTCACGGCGTCGACGCGCCCGCGCGGCGTGACGTCGAAAAGCCAAGTCTCTGCGACGCGCACGGGGCGGGCAGCGGGCCACATGCAAACCAGCAACACGAGCTCGCTCTGCGAGCTGCTGCGAGAGTAGCGGCGCAAGCGGAGGAACACGTCGCGACTCCCCCGCGCCCCCCGCGCCCCACAAGACTACGGTGAGCGGCGCGTGGCGCAGCGGCCACTCACTTGGCGGGGGCAGCACGATCTGCCCGACAAAGGGGTAAAGCTGCCGCCGCTTCACCCTTCCGATGAGCTCCTGGGCCGGGCGCATTTCCGGCTTGTCCGACGTCTCAATCAGGGCGAAAACGGAGTCAGACAGGTGTGCGTACGCCTCCATGTCCTCCACGCAGTCGCTCACACGGCAACGAGTGCCGCCAGCGCCCGGGAGCGTCAGGAAGTCGTCAGCCAGAACGAGCGCCTCGACCAGCATTGTCTCCGCGGCCTTGCCAACTCGGTGCTGGTACGCCCTCTTGTGTAGCGTGTACCTGCTGTGGAACAACTCGTACAGCTGCCAGGCTGCGGGGGGAGCGTCCGGCGCTCGCGGGGCAGGTCAGGAGGAGCGCGGTGCTGCAGCCAAGGCAGCCCTCGAGCTCGTGGCCGCAAGCTCACCCTCCTTCTCCTGGAAGCAGATTCGTTGAGCCCCCTCGAAATCGGCCACGCGCGCAAACTTGAGCATGCGGCCCCAGTCGTAGCCCACCCGCATGCCAAGCATCTGCGCGTCTCGCATGAAGTAGTCGCCCTGCGCGTGGCGGCAAGGGCATCCGAGGAGGGCTTGCCCAGCATGCCAGGTGTGGATGGGCCGGGGGGGTCGCTTGCGGCGTGGAGGCGGCGCGGCGTCGGGGTGCGTGCAGCTGGCAAGACGAGCCGGCTTCACGGAGCGACTCGCTTCCCAGAGAGCCGGAGGCGGCATCTGGAACGGCGACGTGCAGCAAGTGCTCCTCACCTTGTCGGTGTCGATGCCGTTGGCCTTGTTTGCCACGATGTCGTAGAGGAAGCGCCTGCCGAGGGACTTGAATTCGAACTCAGGCGGAGCCTCCTCCTCGTCGCCCAGAATCAGCTCCTGGATCAGGTGCAGCGAACGCTCGGTCAGCCCGTTCTCGCGAAACGAGGCGAGGAGGCCGTTCTTGCGCACCAGATGCTCGAGCATGCGCACAGATGCCCACTCGTGCTTCCAGGCGGCGGCGCTGCCCGAAGAGCCGACACCGGCCGCAGCCTCCCGCGCTGCCCGGCGTGCGCGCGCAGCCGGAAGGAATGTCGACTCGAAAGCGTGCGATAGCGGGCCGTGTCCCCTGCGCAGGCGGGCCAGCCAGGGTACCACGGCGGGGTGCAGGCAAATTTGTCGCACGGACCTGCGCATCTCCGCAGCCAAGAGCAGCAAGCCGACCTTGGGCTTGTGCCAGCGCGCTCCCCGCGGCAGCAGCGCCCTTGCCTCACAAATCGTGGCACAGGCCGGCAATGCGGACGCAAAGCCGCTCTTCGTCGGTGATTTTGAGCTCTGGCTGTGAGTCCGCGAGATGGTCGATCATCCTGCCCGACAGGTAGCACACACCAAGCGAGTGCTCGAACCGGTTGTGAGATGCAGTGGGAAACACTGCGTGAGGTAGGTGCAACGACGAGCGGGGTCTGGGAGCGCGCTTTGCTTGACGTTGGCGGGAGGCGGAGGCGCGCCCGAACCAGACGCAAACGCAATTTAAATGTGCCGGTGCGCGCTCACCAAGGTAGCAGCCTCCGAGCTGCTTCAGGTCCCGCAGCCTTTGGAATTCAGGCGTGTCTACGATTTCAACACAGAGTGGTTCCAGTGGGATGTGCCCTGCGCGCGGGGCAGCGGGTGCGGACGGGCCCTCAGGTGCAGTGGCAGCAGGTAGGTGCCGGCGCCGCGTCCTCGCGTCCGACCCACTTCCCCAAGCTCACCGTGTACTGCATCGTTGAAGAGCTTGGGCTTCCGGCGGGGCCGTGCTTGCTCCATCCGTGCCGCAGTCGAGTGTGGGGTCTGGCCCAGCTCCCAGAGGTCCGTCAGGCGCTCGAGCTTGCTCTGCTCGGCGCGTGGCCCGCACGGAACCACTCAGGAAGAAGCCGCGCGAGGCGCAGCGCGTGGTTGTTCCTACCTGCTCGCTTGTTGCTCCGCTGGCGATTGGCGACAGCATGGCTGCCGCAGCTCGGCGGGCAGGCGAGCCGGCTCGAGCGGCCGTGGAACATTGCTTCCACGCATTTGCGACCGTGCAGGCCGCCCTGGCCAAAAGGGCGGCGCCAGCCAGCCCTGCCGCGTGGGACGACATTGAGTGGTGAGCGCATGGTCGGCTCGCGTGCCGGCGAGTCGCCGAAAGCCGACCCGCGCTCCCTCACAGCCCGCCGCCTCGATGGCGTTTGCGACGGAACTTGCCTTGCGGCTTTGCAGCCCATACTTTGTGACCTTCAACACCAAGGCCCGCGACGGATCGTGGGTGCTGCGGGGCTGCATCGGGTGCTTGAGTCCCAGGCCGCTCAGCCAACTGGGGGAGTATGCAAACTTGGCGTGAGTCCATGCGTGGGCCAAGCGTAGCCCGATGCCTTCGCACAGGCCCAGGGAGCTCGCCCCCTCGGCAAACCTGTTGCGGGGTGACCGCCGTTGTATTCGCGCACTGCAGGGCCTTTGGCGACCGCCGCTTCGACCCGATTGCGGAGCACGAGCTGCCGGGTCTGCAGTGCTGCGTGAGCCTCCTTGTTGACTACGAAGGCCCCCTGGCCTGGAACGACTTTGAGATCAAGAAGCACGGCATCATCATCGATTTTGAGTCTGGCGGACGCAAGTTCAGCGCCACATACTTGCCCGAGGTGGCGCACGAGCAAGGTGAGCGGGCAGCCAGTGGGGCACAAAGCGCATGACCGGCGGGCTCTGGCCCGGACCAGTCCCGCTGAGAGTGCAGCCTTGGCGCACCGTGCACCCCCCCCCCCCCCCACCCCTCCCCCCTCACCACCACCACCGCCCCACCGTACGCTCGCTCGCACGCACACACGCACCACCCCTGTGCAGGGTGGGACCACCGCGAAACCGTCGCGTCGCTTGTGCGCAAATCCGGCTACCGGGGAGCCGTCGACGAGGCGCTCCTGGGCGGAATCACCCTGACTCGGTACCAGAGCAGCAAAGCCAAGGCCACGCACGCAGAGTTCCAGGCTGCCATGGGCGCCCGCTAGATTGCGCTGCGCCGCGGGTGCGTGCTCTGCCGAGGCCCCGCTGAACGATTGCGCAAGGCGGGCCCAGAGCTCCTCCCACTCCCCGGCAGAGCAGCCCCTCCAGAGTGCAGCCGACGTCCACCCGCAGCCACAGCCACCCGCAGACGCGCCCGCGACGCAAGCCCTGGCCCCAGCTGCTCAGTCGCTCGGCCAGGGGGAGGGCGAGCACTCGCGCCCGAAGCTGCCGCTGCATCTGAACTGGGCGGCAGCAGGTCGAGCCGCTGCAGGGCGATTGTGGCACACGCAAGGCCGCTGGCCCGCTGGTGGGGCCCTCGTCGCAGCACTTGCACGGGTCTGGCCGTAATCCGCGCAGCCTCGCTCGAGCGCGCGGTGCGGGGCGCGGCCAGCTGCGCAGCGCGTGCGCGCTGCTCGCGCGCTGACCGGTGGCGCACTGCCTGCCGGGCGCTGGGTGGGCGGCCATCTGACCTGGACGGGGAGTCCCTGCGCAAGCGCCCCGCTGCCGAGCCAGCGAGCTGACTGGCCGATATGGCGCCGCCAGCGGTCCCGCCTTCCCCCGCCGCGCCGGCGCTCTCGGCGCGGCCAGCGGCCCCCGGTTCGCTCGCACGGCCGGCGCCCGGGGCAGAGTACCCTCGCGGAGGGGGGGCGGCGGCCGGCGGCCGGCCAACTGCCGACTCGATGGCAGGATACGCGCTCGCCAGCCTGCGCAGCTCTGCCTGCCACGCAGCCGCGTGGGCCGCCACGACTGCCAAAGGCTCACCCCAGGGCAGCGCCGCGTCGTACCCAGCGCCGTCCAGCGCTGACGCCGCCGTGGAGCCGAACTTGTCGTCCGTCGGGCCGGCAGCCTCCGGCCTGGATACTGCCACCCGGGCTCGCTCGCGCAAGTTCTTAACCCGGGTATCCACTTCGGTGGCGGCGCAGTCCGGGTCGCCAGGCTCGGACCCGGGCACCGGCAGCGTCCGCCAGAACATGCGCGCGCGCGAGCGCTCCAGCCTGCGGGCGCGCTGCTCTGTGGCGGATGGCCCCGCCGCGCACGAGCCCGCCCCCGGGGCCGCCTCGCCACCAGGGGCGCGGGGGGAGGGAGCGGCCGCTGCTGCGTAGAGGCGCGACTTGGCCGCGCGCGCAGACTGCTTTCGCGCCCGCCGCTGGTCGCCGCGCCGCTGGCCTAGCATGTCCAGAGCCTCACTCACCGCGCCGTGCTTCACGCGCCAGTCCAGCGCCGAGCCACACACGAGCGACGGGCTGTGGTTCACCTCGATCACCCAGGGACGCAGGTCGCGGTCCAGCAGCACGTCCACCCCCAGCAGCTCGAAGCAGCGCCGTCCAGACCCGCCGGCAGAGCCCCTCGAGGCGGCAACGTAGCCGTGCTCGAGCTCGGGCCGGGCCGCGAGCAGCGTCCGGTTGATGCAGTCCGCCACCCGGGCCCACACGGCCGCCGCATCGACCCCCTCCGACCGCAAGTGCCGCATCAGCCAGTGAATGCTCCGCTTGCATTGCGACGCGCCGGGGGGCGCTGCTTCGTCTGGGGGGGGCGGCCCGAGGGACGGCGCGGCGGGCGCGGCAGGCGTGGCCGCGGTGCCAGCGCTGAGCCGGCCCGAGACCCCGGCGGCGCTGCCCTGGCCCTCGCCGCTGGCCGCGGCTGGCGTGGCCGTCGCACCGGCCGCCCCCGCCGCGTGCGCCCCGGCTGCGCTCCCTGCCGTCCCGTCCGCCGCCTCTGCCGCTGGCGCCTCCGCGTGCCTGTTGATGGCGAAGTTCGTCAGGTGCACGGTGGCAGTCGCCAGGTTGCTCGAGTGCGGCTTCCTGTACGGCGACGCGCAGAGGCGGACCAGCCCGTCGTCGAAAAGGAACACCCGCAGAGGGGCGGCACTGGTGACGAGCACGTAGACGCGCAGGTCAAACTTGTGCCCGCCAAGCAGCAGCGGCCGCTCCACGTACTGCTGCGCCACGAAGCTGCCGCCTTCGAGCTTGCCGCGAGGCACGTCCTCCGGGCGCCTCGCAAGGAAAATCCCTCGGCCCTGGCACTCGGCCTCTGGCTTGACGATGAACGTCTTGCCGCCCTTGAGCGGGTTGGAGCGCAGTGCAGCAGCAAACGCTGATGCCTCGCCGGGGAGAAGCCACGCCTGTGGGCTGACCTCCTGCCCCGGCGGCAGCCGACGCAGGGTTCGAACCAGGTTCGGCTTGCTACTGACGGCGTCCATGCCCACAAAGTGGTTGATGCGCTGCCAAGGCGCCAGGCGCAGCACGCGCTGCGCAATGACGTTCTTGTCCAGCCACTGCACGTCCCAGTCCTCCGAGCCCTCGTCCGCGACGCGCCAGCCGAGAGACAACGCTGCGTGGTGCACCACCCCGTAGCGGCAGCTCGACAGGTCAGCAACCACGCCTGCCGGCTTGCGGGCAGTTGACTGGCCAGTTGACTTTTGGCTCATGGCCGCATCGAGCGAGACCCGGCGTGCAGCTCCTGGGCTCCAGCGTCGGCCCGTTCTTGCGATGCAGAAGTGCAGCACACCAGGCGTGCCCAGTGGCAACGGCAGTGTGCCCCGGAGCGGCAGGCTGCTGCAGCTCTGCGACGCGAACGGCGCAACCGAGGCAGTCGCACTGAGGGAACGACATTCGCTGTTGGGCTCGCGGTGCGAGCATGAGGTTGCAGCTTTTGGGGTGGCGACTCTGCGGACCCTACGCGACCACGAACTCGATTGCGCGACGAATCGCCAAAGGGCGCCTGCTTCCATGCAAAAATTTTGTGGGAACACGCACGGAAACGAGCACGGAGACACAGAGCAGGAACTTGCGCACAATGACCACAGCCTCGGCCTGGTCCTGGTGCTCATGTTGCCCACTGGAAGTTCTGGATGCGGAAGTAGCGGGACTGCGTCTTGTTGTGGCGCATGCCGGTGTCGAACTTGAGGTCCTCGTGAACGCGCATGGACCTGGCTGCGTCCGCCCTGGTGGCCTTTTGCGCCTTGGTGAACACCGTGGGGGCGCGGGCCGCGGTTGCGCCCCACCTGCCCGCCCTCGTGACCTCTGCGTCGGAATCGGCGCCCAGCCACTTGCGCACCATCCTGCCCTCCACCTCGGCGCGGCTGTTCTCCAGCGCGAGACGCATCGACGGGTCGCGGGGGGCCTCCGGGCGATGGCGCTGCTTGTAGTAGCGCTGCAGGGCCTTGTTCCCGAGGATGCGGCCGGAGGCGAGGCGCAGCTCTGCAGGGGCGAGGGCGCGAGGGAGGCGGATCGCAGCGCGGTTGGGGCGGGCAGGGCGGGCAGGGCGGGCGGCGCGCGGCGCGCGTCTCGCGCCGCGAGTGCTCACCTCCTGAAGGCAGGTCCTCGACGCCGTCCTTGAGCCAGCCGCTCTTGGCGTCCTTGGCGTCGTAGTCGAAGAAGGGGGCGTACTCGTCCATGCGCTCGCCGCCCTCCACGTCCATGGGGAGCCTGCAGTGGGCGCTGTCGCGCATGTGCTGCTGGCAAGAGAGCGGGCCGCTGAACCGCTTGTTGCAGTAGAGGCACTCGTGGCCGCCGATGATCTTGGCCATGCAGTACTCGAACAGCCCCTGCAGGTCCGTCAGGTACTCCTCGTCGGGGATGACGAAGCCGTACAGCATGCGCACGCGGCGCACGTGCCTGCGGGTGGAACGAGGGGAGGGGAGCAGGGCGGAGGCAGGAAGCACTTGCCACACACAGGAAGCAGGCGCCCGCGGCGAGCGGCGCGCTTCTGGCGGGAGCGCGTCACAGCCCTGGCGAACTGCCCCTCGCTGCGCAGGGGACTCACTCTTCAAGGCTCCCAACCTCCACGTTGTCAAACATGCAGTGCGTCTTCTCGTTCATCTTCTCAAAGTCAGGCGGCGCCTCCTTCTCGGTCTCGTCGTCGCCTGCAGACGCGGCGGCGGCAGCAGCAGCGCCTCCCGCCGCGCCTTCCCCAGCCTCGGCAGCTGCCGCAGCCTTGCGCGCTGCCTCGGCGGCGAGGGCCTTGTACTTCTTGCTGCCCTTGTACTGCTCGAACTGGGCGAGCGTCTTGAAGCGCTTGCCAGAAATGGGGCAAACCAGCACCTTGGGCTGGGCCGCCGACTCCTCCGCCGCCAGTAGCGCGCGAGCAGCGGCGTCGCGCTTCCTCTGGAAGATGGCCGCGTCGACCGGCGGCAGGTCGACAGCGCGGCGCTTCAGGTTGTACCGGTGAAGGTCGGAGCGGTAGTGCTCGCGCAGGGCATCCCCCTCGCCGCCAAAGTCCAGCCCGCAAGACACACACTTGCACTCCATCAAAACAAGCGCAGGCGAGCGGGCGTTGCGGTCGGGGGCCTGCTGAGTGGGCGGGGGCGCGCGGGCGTGGAACTTTGGACGAAGCGGCAGGTTGGCTTGCGGCTCTGTCCGCGGTCGCTTGCGGTGGCCCTCGCGACGCTGCGTGGCTGCCCGCCGTTTTGCGTCGCGCAGCGATGGAAATGCAGTCACGCAGCAGGAAACGCCTTCGAGAAGCCACTCACAGTCGTGCTATGGCATTGCTGCCTTGGCAGCGGAGATCTCCGCGAGAGCGGCCTCGCAAACGGTGCGCTCAGCGACCGACCTGCCGACGAGCTTGTCGACATGCATCGTCAGAAGGGCCCGCTTGTAGGCCTTGAGAATAGACGAACGGGAGCTCGGGTCCACTGTCAGGGCCTTGAGAACGCAGTGGGGCAACGTGTGAACGGACGCCAGCAGCCTGGCCAGCGCCAGTTGCGGCGCCACTCCCTTGACGGGCTTGTGCTTGCCGTACTGCCACCCCGCGTCCAGCGCCCACTGGCGAACGCGGGGCTTGGCAGCTGCTTTGACAGACTCTGCAGCAGCAGCCTCCGCAGAGGCCTCCCGCTCGGCTGCTGCCCGCTCAGCCCGGCGGGCCTCCACGCTGCGCTCGTGCGCCAGGCGCCGCTTTTCTGCGGCGATATGGAGCCGCAGGTCGGGTCGCTGCCAGCGCCGCTCCCGCGTGCGCGTGTGCCAAAAGTACTCCGCCCCGCTGGCATCCAGTGCCCGCTCCCACGCCTGCTCCACGGTCAGCATTCCTGGCTCGAGCGTGCAGTCCTCGTCTGCAGCCTCGGGGCTGCCTCCCGCTCCGGAGGCAGCATGGGCGGCTGCAAACGGGTTGCCGGGCGCCGCAACGCGCGGGGCCGGAGCAGATGCCGATGGGGCCGGGGCCGGGGCCGGGGCCGGGGCTGGAGCTGGGACAGGGGGTTGCGCTGGCGCCGGGGCCGGGGCCGGTGCTGGAGCAGGCGCCTTCTTTGGAGCGACGTATGAGTAGGCAAACGGATTTCCCGGCTGAGAGGTGCCGCTGGAGCTGGCGGCGTGGGTCTTCTCGCCGATGCCAAACTCCCCAAACGGGTTGCCGGGCGCCGGCGCCACTGCGGGAGCGGGGCCGCCGAACGGATTGCCAGGGAGCGGCGCAGCTGCGGCGTGCGGCCGGCGCGCCGACTCGGCAGGACGCGGCTCCGGCCTTGCGGTCGCGGGGGCAGGGGTGGGGGCCTCAGCAAACGCCTGCTCCGGCTTGGCCACGGGCACTGTGGGGCGGCCCCGCCTGGCTCCCCGCGGCCGGCGCGCCGCCGCCGCCTCCCGCTGCGCCCTCTCCGCCTCCTCGCGCAGCCTCGCCTCCTCGCGCTCTTGCTCCTGCTGGCGCGCGAGGCTCTGCCGCTGCGCTTCGCGGCGGGCAAGCATGGCGTCCATCCCGCCAGCGCCCGGGGCCGTCGCAGCGCTCGATGCCACGCTCGCGGAGGTGTCTCCCGACCTGCGCGAGCGAGCGCGGCTGCGGGTGCGGGCCGAGGATGCGCCGCGGGAGCGACTGGTGGCCCGCGCGCCGTTGGGACGCGACTTGGACCGGCCGGGGGACGCGGCTGCAGGAGCCGGTGCAGGCGCCGACGGCGTGCTGGCGTGCCGCGCGGCCATCGCCGGCTGCTGGGCCGCCTGCCCTGCAGAGCGAGAAGTGCGCCCCGAGTCGGTGTGCCGATGCACGGGCGCGACGGGGGACGCCACTCGCGATGATCCGCCGCCCACGGAGGGCGAGCCGTCGGGCCGGCCGGCGGAGGTGCCTGGCGTGCTGCCGCCCGCCGCGTCGTCGCTGCCGCCGAGCACAGCCTCCTCGCCCCGCTTCCGCACCAGCTCGGCAACGATGTTCACGAGGTCGCGCTTCTCGGTCACGCGCGCCAGCTGCGCCTCCTCGCCACAGCGCCGAAGGGCTGCCTTGAGAGCAGACGTCTTCAGGTCGGCCAACCGCGCCTCGAGCGCGGGAACGGCCGGGGCGCTGATTCGCGACGGGGCAGCGGGAGGGGCCGCAGGGGCGGGGGCAGGGGCGCTGCTGCCAGGCTGAGGCGACCGCTTCTTGAGGGGCACAGCAACTGGTGGCTCCGGCTCAGGGGCTGAAGCGGGGGGTGCGGCCTGCGCGCGAGCGGAAGCGGGGTCGGGCTTGTGTTGTCCGGCAGCAGCTTGCGCCTGGGCGGAAGCGCCGCACGCCCCGCAAAATCGAGCTGCCGGAGGGTTGGATGCACCGCAGCAGCTGCACATCTTTCCAGGTTCGCCAGCGAGCCAGCGGGCATGGCGCTCGCGCGCCTTGAGGTCGGCCTCGGCCTCGCGGTGAAGCGCCTGCATCGAGCGGCTGCGGCGCGCGGAGAACGAGGGCACGCGCGGGGAACGAGGCACACGCACTGCGCTGTCGCTGGCTGCGGTCGTGGGTGCGCGCACGCCAGGCCGGGCCGCAGGTTGCCCGCGCAGCGTCATTTCCGAGCCTGCCTCAACTTCAGCTCGCCGCGCCCGAAAGCGCGCGCTTGAGTTCCAGTGCCCCGCGCTCTCGCGCGCGGGGAGCTGCGATGCGCGCGGCCGGGCTGCTCACCGAATCGTCCCCATGATCTCGGGGCTCGGACCGTGGGCTTGCTCGATGTCGCTGCGCAATCGCCGGTACGTTCGGTCCAACACAAGCTTGACCACAGCCGGGTCTGTGGCCGCAGCAGGCATCTGCCCCCGCGCGTCCGCCCGGGAAGCCATGCGAGAGCCGCCCCAATACAGCCTGCCGCGGGTGGGTCAGGCCAGTGCCCTGGAATCGCATTGGCGCGGCAGCAACTTGCGCTTTGGCTCTGCAGCTGCTGGATTGCTGGGCTTGGCATTCAAACTCTGGCCCACGCCCACACAGCGGCAATCGCGTCGCCGTTCGGTAGATCGCATCGGGACAGGCACGCGAAGTCAGGGCCCGCGCGGGCGATAGCGGCGGTGATCGTCGGGTCCGCCGCCGAGACGAAACACTGGCAGTGCAGCACAGCAAGCGAGGCGCCGCCAGCCTGCCCTGCGCGCCCGCCGGCCTTGCAAAGCACCAGGGAGTTAATGGTCGGAAGGGGAACGGTCCCCTCTACGACGAGGTCAATGCTCTCAAGGGTATCGGGGCGCGA
This sequence comes from Cafeteria roenbergensis, assembly GCA_008330645.1. Lineage (NCBI taxonomy): Eukaryota > Bigyra > Bicosoecida > Cafeteriaceae > Cafeteria > Cafeteria roenbergensis. The sequence continues at coordinate 601,230 of VLTN01000004.1, read as the reverse complement.
GCGCGCGGATGCGAATTGCCCTACGCTGAGCAGGAACTTCCTCAGTGCTTCAAGCGAGTCGCACCGGGATGCCCCGGCGGGCTGCAACGACGACCGCAGCAGGGCAAGGCGTCTCCCGCACATCACCGCCGGCGCGTCGGGGTCGCCGGGTTCGGAGCTGTACTCGGACCGCGCGCCGAAGAACGGCCAACAGTCGCAAGAAGCGTGGCCAGCCGGGCCGCCGGGGGCTGCAGTAGGAGCGCCGCCCCGTGGAGGGCGCGCTAGCGTGAGAAGGTCTGCCTCCGCCGTGCGGCGCTCGGCGCCACCCCGCCTTGCTGGCGCGTCGGCAGCGGGCGTGTCAGACCGTCTGCGAGTTTTTGCACGCTTCCCGCCCTTGCGACGCTTGCCACGAGAGTCTGCTGAGCCAGTGGAGCCGCCGTCATCATCCATGTCGGCGACGGCGGCGGCACGAGGGCCGCGCCCCGGCCTCTTCGCCTTGCGGTTTGTAGCTCGGGCCCCGGACCCCGCCGCCGCTGCCTGTGAGGGCGCCGCGGCCGCCGCGGCCGCTGCTGCTCCGGCGCCGCGAGTGATCCGCATGGCCTTGCCGGCAGCCATGCGGCTCGAGGTTGGACCAACGATAGCGAGCCCGGACGTTCCGCTGAGCCACTTCCACGTCTCGAGGGACAAGACGCGCCCCGCGGCCTCTGCGTCTCCCGCGGCGCTGGCGCTGGCGCCTCCCCCGCCGCCACACACCGCCGAGGGGCAACCCACGACGACGAGCAGCGTCCCGACGAAGCCGGGGCTGCCGGGGTGCTGGCCCACGCACACAAGCAGACGGCCTCTGGTCTCGGCAGCGGCAAGTGCGTCCAAGGCCACGCATGCTGCCTTGAGCGAGTGGAACCGCGCAAGCCTCATCGAAACCGCCTCCGCGGCCCGCGAGAGGCTTGATACGTCGCTGAGGAACCCGCTCGCGCCGAATGGGGACGTGGCCGCCGCAGCGGCCTCGAGCCTTGCCCCGGCGTCAGTGCTCGCCGCCGCCACCACCAGGCGAGCGCCGTGCAGGCGAGAGACCCCCCGCTCGCCCTCGGCGCACACGACGCTCATGCTCAGGGGGACGGCCCCGATAGGGACCGTCGGCGGCAGGCGAGGCCCGTCATCTCCCCACACCGGCGGGATGTGAGCAGTGCTGACGTCCTCATCGGCGGCGCTGACGGCACTGGCAACGCGCTCGGGCGCAGACGACTCCACGTC